>JAKOGI010000506.1:85000-455000 GCA_029747015.1 Carnegiea gigantea | reverse complement strand
ATGAAGAAACCTTTAGTTTAGATGAAGAATTTCAAACTATTAAACTACTTTCAAAAATTGCTATTAAAAGATATCAAAAAAAGTATCGATACATTCATTTTGGCATGATTCAAATTGCTCTCAAACTTTTGACACGATTAGGATTAGATTGTCCTATATTCATGGCCCTAAAAGACAATAGGTTAATACGTTACAAGGATTCGTTATTAGCCATAATTCAAACTAATATTTGCAATGGTCCCATATACTTTAATTGTTGCCCAAATTATTCAGTAGATTTAAATGATCCTTGGATCATGGATATCTTAGTTCTAGATATCCATCTTCCTAATATTCAAAATGATTTAAAGGTTCAATTTCGTGAACTTTCCAGAAATTTTGCTATTACTTACAGAGTATATTTCAAGCTACTTTCATCTCAACTTAATCCAAAATGTTTATTAAAACCTACTCTAGATGAAACCATACTACTAAAAGTTGAATCAGATAATATTACTATCTTTACTCCTAAATTATTAAAGTGGAACGAAATCACTATTCCTCAAGAATTTATAATTCAAAACACCATGCCACCAAGAAATATTGCTCAAAAGAATATTCAACAAATCATAGAAGAGCCTCATGGTAGAGTACTAATAAGATTTAATTCAACTAAAGAACGCAGTTTATCTTCAAAATTATTAGACAACTTAGAACTCCCTCGAACTTCATATTCAATGCCTTCTAGGCCAACTAGTTATGATTATTCAAATGATAAAGAAGATACTCAAAAAATTTATTACAAAGCTCCCATAACTGAGCCAATAGATGAAGTTACTTCATCTGTAGGTTCCCCAACCTACTCAACTATGCAACCTCCATCAATTTCCTCAATAAATGTTATTTCAACACCTTTTGCAATCAACAAAGATTATTTACGTCAAGATTTCAATTCAATAAAAAACAAAGTCAAAAGAGAATGGTTCCTTTCACACTTTGATTTAAAAGCTCAAGTATTCATTAGGCAAAATTGGTATTCATTCATGGAAAAACACCAAGTCAATATTCCTTTCTTTAATTGGTGGGCTATGTTTGCCTTAGATAATAATTTTTCAGACCCATTCCAAGTTAGTGAAATAAATATTAATATTAATTTTGCAAAAAAATGGACCCTCTTACATGGTCAAATACTTACCTCTTTTACTCCTCCATTGCAAGAAATCATATTAAATACCCCTGAAAGTAATATTCTAGCAGTCCCATTCAAAATAGGTAGAAATGATCCAGAAACTAGTCAAGTAATACTAAGTGATATTAAAAAGGTATATCATCAAAATAATTATACAAATCAAGTATTACATACAGTGTCTCAACAAGTCATATGGTCTCTACTCAAGTTGAAGCAATTGTTAAAAAATAAGAAGTTGATTCCTTAACCGAAAAACTAGAAAACTTAGATATTAATGATACTAAGAGACACAAACCAAGCTTTTTAGATCAAAATAAGACGTTCAAATAAATTAGAACTCCCAGATACTAATACTCCTCCAGATCTTCACCTTGAAAGTGCAAAAATAATAATTACTAAAAACTTTGCTGGTGATTCAATATATGAATGGAATATAGATGGTTGTAGTGACCATGAAATATTCATAACCCTCCAAAGAATGTTAATTGCTTATACAGTCTATTCAACTAAACATGCAACACATTTACAAGCTTTTGATTTATTAACATCAGGATTCACTGGTACACTCAAAAATTGGTGGGAAAATTATATTCAAGAAGATGAACGTACTAAAATTAGAACTCATACTAATTCTCAAGGACAACTAGACAATATAGAAACATTGATTTATACAATAGTTACTAATTTTCTTGGAAGTCCAAAAGATATTACAGCTGCAACAGATATTCTTTTAACAAATCTCAGGTGCCCAACTCTAGAAGACTATAATTGGTACAAAGATATATTTTTAACATATCTATTAAAAAGGGAAGACTGTCGTCAACCCTATTGGAAGGAAAAATTCATTTCAGGATTACCATCCTTATTTTCTCAACGAATATTCAATAAATTGAGCGAACTCATTGGTAAAAGTCCTATTCCATTCGAACAAATTACGTTTGGTCAATTATTAAGCTTTATTAAAAAGGGCGGAATTTCTTTATGCAATGAATTAAAGTTACAAGCCAGATATTCAACAGATAATGCTGCCAAGCGAAAAGAGTTAGGTTCTTTTTGTGAGGCCTTTTGTCTTCTAAAGTTAGAAGCTCCATCTGTCAAAAAACGAAGAAAAACTCAAGTTAATAAGAAGAAACCATATACTACAAGAACTCCAACTTACAAAAAATTAAGTCCTAAAAAGCCTACTCCAAAAAGAAACACTGATAATACTACTACTTGTTATAAGTGTGGTAAATTAGGCCATTATGCAACAAATTGTAAAGTTAAAAAGAAACTCAATGAAATCTGTGCAGAACATCCAGACATTCAAGAAAAATTAATTACCTTATTTGAACTCAAAGATACGCCTAATCAATCGGAAAATTCATCGTCCTCCTCTGATTGTGAAAATAATATTATTAATGAACTAGAAAGTGATTCAAGTGAATACTCATCAGGTAATGAGTCTTCAAGATTATGCTATAAGTGTATTAATGTCATAACTACTAATAATAGTGAAAAGGAATTTTTATTAGATTTAATTGAACAAATTCAAGATACTGAATTAAGGAAAGAATATTTACAAAAACTCAAAGTATATTAATAAAAGAAGATTCTTTAGAACCTCCTCATAAGGTAAGTATCAATAAAATATTTGAAACACGTGAGATTCCAAATATTCTAAAGGCAGTTAATATTCAAGAATTAAAAAACGAAGTTAATATATTAAAAGAACACATTAAAAATTTACACAAAGATTTATGTTCATTACAAACAAAAGATCTTGAATTAGAAGCAAGGTTAACATTAATAGAAATAGTTCTTCTTCACCGAACATTCAATCAGAAGACACTCCTACGGATCCACAATTTGTTTCAACTATTAATCAAATAAATTTTCAAAAATGGTATATTCCTATTACTCTTAAAATTAAAGATAATTTTGAATGCAATACTATTGCACTATTAGATAGTGGTGCAGATCAAAATTGTATTCAAGAAGGATTAATTCCCTCAATATATTATGAACGGACAAAAGAACGACTCCATACTACTAATGGTATGGCATTACAAGTTAAGTATAAATTATCTAATGCTTCTATATGCAATCAAGGATATTGTTTCAAAAATTCATTCATCTTAGTACGGGATATGAGTCAAGAAGTTATTCTTGGAACTCCTTTCCTTACTCAAATTTATCCATTTAAAGTAGATCGGATAGGTGTGCATACAGAAATTATGGAAACTACAATATCATTTAAATTTGTCAATTCTATTTATCAAAACGATTTACCTTTATTACAAAATGCTTCAATAACAAAGCAAATTAATGTAATTAAATGTAACAATCCAAAATACTGGTATAAATTAGAACAACGTGACCTCATTCAATGACTCAACAATGATCAAAAGGAATTGTAAGAAATAAATAAACAACTAGAAGAATTAACCATTAGCTTATGCAATCATATAACTTCAATAGATTTCAAAGACTTTTATACAAAATGGTACATGAGTATCATCAATTAGCTTGCCAGCGTCATGATTTAAAAAAAACTATAGACTATTGGCAAACCAATCTTAGACTACTCAATACTTGCATAGGCCAATATCAAATCATCTACCCTTCACCCATTCAATGCGGAGTAATATATTTCCAAAACCATTTTTAAAAGATTTTTGAACAAAACAAGTTTTCAACACCTTGATAAAGCATTTCCTTACTCTAACAACCATCATTTATTTTCAACCATCAACACTTCAAACATCTCAGTCCTTTACCATAAATACTCAAACCCATTTTCCCTATGCAGTCCCTGATCCAACTCAAGCCTCAATTCAACATCCTTCATCGTCTACTCAAATATTTTCTTCTGAATTACCAAATTTTCCACATGAACCACTTCTATTCTATCTGCGTGACCATGAACTCTACTATACATCGTTCTATGGACCACGCTATAATGAAAGTGCTATCTTCATTGATTATCAAGACTGGTTTAATTCCTCTGAAATATCATTTTACAGTTATCTCAAACTCATTAAAGCTTATCAAACGCTTGTTCAAGATGTCAACAATCATCCAGTTTTCATCGTTATGCCTACTGGGTATATTAATTATTTCAAATGGTTCCACAAACACCTTGAATATTGGACAGCTTTTGAACCTCATATTTTCAAATTTGTTACGAAAATGTTCCCTGATGTTCATATTTGTCCAGTTGATCAAAGTCATACTCAAGTCCTCATACCATTACACTATCCATTCCAAATCGATGCTTCCTGTCTTATTCATACACTATATGGTCTACGGTGCAAATATCTACAAGATGATTATTTCTATTTTCGCTACTAATTACTCCCTAATCAATTCATCCTCAGTCACATGGGATAATCCTTATGCACAAGATCCTTATGACTATTGAGTAGATTTTCTACTCCTAATTATTATTCAAAAAAGAAAAAGAAAAAAGACAATTCCCAAAACAAAATCAAGAAAAGAGCCCGCAAAGGTCACGACATTTGGCAAAAGTAAGGGCCATTATTTCTTTACGAAGTTTTTGTTTTGCAGGATTCCATTCAATTCCATACACGCATTCAAGCCATCCACTTTGCCAAGTTCAATACAGAAAAATCCAAGATCAATTCAATTACACACGGCATCCAAAGGGACTAACAATTAATGCTGCAATTCAATGTCCACGTTACTTTTCCAAGGAAAGCAAGTCAAAAATACTATCTAGCAATTACTAAGGCAATTCAACGTGTCACCACTCAATTCAATCATGCCAATGACTCATCAAGACAAGCAATAACTCAACACGGCAAGTAATTATGACTCATCAAGACAAGCAATGACTCAACACGGTAAGTAATTATGCAAGGACATGACTCATCATCGTGTCAACATCTAAGGCAATGACTCATCCCGACAAACAATTCAAGACATCAGAATAATTATTCAAGTGTACTGTTCACGACAGCTCATCAGAATAATTAAGGTCCATTATTACTCAGCACTGTTCCACTTTTGACGTGGCTCCAGTCCAAATTCAACACCAAGCAACAATAATTCAAGATTATCGGCAGCAATTATCAACACCAGATTCAATCTTTATTGTCTACTTGTACACATTTAATTCCATCTTGTATTCTATAAATAGATACTCAATAGCGTTGTATTAGGCATGATCTCATCATCTCATTATCACAAAATCGTGCAAACACAAAACCGTGTAATTATCTCAACCTCCTCCCTCTCTCAAAAACCCTGTACTCCAACCTTGTATCAAGTTTATTATTCAAATCAAAGTAAGTTTTATTCATCTCCTTTTCTCATTTCAGTTCTGTTATTTTCAAATTCGTGTTTTCGTTTCAAAATTATTTTCCTGCATCATATCAATTTGCTACTCCGCTCTTGCCGTGTTGAGTTATTGCCCTTGATGTTGACATAATGATGAGTCACAAGGCATAATTGAGTTGAGTGTTGACACGTTGAATTGGCTTAATAAATGCTAGCCACCTTTGTTGAATCATTCATCTTTGTCGTGCAAAGTGGATAGTGAATTGATTGTCCTTTGATAATGTGTAGACTTTGAATCATTCAATCAATTGAACTTGGCCAAGTGGATGGCTTGAATGCTTGTATGGAATTGAATGGAATCCTGCAAAACAGAAACTACGTAAAGAAATAATGGCCCTTACTTTTGCTAAAGGCCGTGACCTTTGCGGGCTCTTTTCTTGATTTTGTTTTGGTAATTATCTTTTTTCTTTTTCTTTTTTGAATAATAAAGAGGAGTAGAAAATCTACTTAAAAGTCATAAAGATCTGGCACACAAGGATTATCCCTTGTGACAAAGGACGAATTGATCATGGAGTAATTAGTAGCAAAAATAGAAATTATCATCTTGTAGATATTTGCACCGTAGACCATATGGAGTGTGAATAAGACAGGAAGCATCGATTTGGTATGGATAGTGCAATGGTATAAGGACTTGAGTATGACTTTAATCAACTGGACAAATATGAACATCAGGGAACATTTTTGAAACAAATTTGAAAATATGAGGTTCAAAAGCTGTCCAATATTCATGGTGTTTGTGGAACCATTTGAAATAATTAATATACCCAGTAGGCATAACGATGAGAACTGGATGATTGTTGACATCTTGAGCAAGCGTTTGATAAGCTTTAATGAGTTTGAGATAACTGTAAAATGATATTTCAGAGGAATTATACCAGTCTTGATAATCAATGAAGATAGCACTTTCATTGTATCGTGGTCCATAGAACGATATGTAGTAGAGTTCATGGTCACGAAGATATAATAAGAGTAGTTCATGTGGAAAATTTTGTAATTCAAAAGAAAATATTTGAGTGGACGATGAAGGATGTTGAATTGAGGCTTGAGTTGGATCAGGGACTGTATAGGGAAGATGAGTTTGAGTATTCATGGTAAAGGACTGAGATGTTTGAAGTGTTGATGGCTGAAAATAAATGATGGTTGTTAGAATAGAGAAAATGCTATGCAAAGGTGATGAAGATTTGTTTCGGTCAAGAACTTTTTGAAAAAAGTAGTTTTGAAAATATGTTACTCCGCATTGAATGGGTATAAGCTGGATGATTTGATATTGGCCTATGCAGGTATTGAGTACTCTAAAATTGGTTTGCCAATAGTCTATGGTTTTTTTCTAAATCATGACGCTGGCAAGCTAATTGATGATACTCATGTAACCATTTTGTATAAAAATCTTTAAAATTTATTGAGGCTATATGGTTGCGTAATCTAATGATTAATTCTTCTAATTGTTTATATATTTCTTGCAATTCCTTTTGATCATTATTGATTCGTTGAATGAGGTCTCGTTGTTCTAATTTATACCAGTATTTTAGATTATTACATTTAATTACATTAATTTGCTTTGTTATTGAAGCATTTTGTAATAAAGGTAAATTGTTTGGATAAATAGAATTGACAAATTTGAATGATATTGCAGTTTCCATAATTTCTGTATGCACACCTATCCGATCTACTTTAAATGGATAAATTTGAGTAAGGAAAGGAGTTCCAAGAATAACTTCTTGACTCATATCCCGTACTAAAATAAATGAATTTTTGAAACAATATCCATGATTGCATATATAAGCATTAGATAATTTATACTTAACTTGTAATGCCATACCATTAGTAGTATGGAGTCGTTCTTTTGTCCGTTCATAATATATTGAGGGAATTAATCCTTCTTGAATACAATTTTGATCTGCACTACTATCTAATAGTGCAATAGTATTGCATTCAAAATTATCTTTAATTTTAAGAGTAATAGGAATATACCATTTTTGGAAATTTATTTGATTAATAGTTGAAACAAATTGTGGATCTGTAGGAGTATCTTCTGATTGAATGTTCGGTAAAGAAGAATTATTTTCTATTAATGTTAACCTTGCTTCTAATTCAAGGTCTTTTGTTTGTAATGAACATAAATCTTTGTGTAAATTTTTAATGTGTTCTTTTAATATATTAACTTTGTTTTTTAAATCTTGAATATTAACTGCCTTTAGAATATTTGGAATCTCACGTGTTTCAAATATTTTATTGATGCTTACCTTATGAGGAGGTTCTAAAGAATCCTCCTTTATTAATATACCTTTGAGTTTTTGTAAATACTCTTTCCTTAATTCGGTATCTTGAATTTGTTCAATTAAATCTAATAAAAATTCCTTTTCACTATAATTAGTAGTTATGACATTAATACACTGATAGCATAATCTTGAAGACTCATTACCTGATGAGTACTCACTTGAGTCACTTTCTAGTTCATTAATAACATTATTTTCACAATCAGAGGAGGATGATGAATTTCCCGATTGATTAGGCGTATCTTTGAGTTCAAATAAGGTAATTAATTTTTCTTGAATGTCTGGATGTTCTGCACAGATTTCATTGAGTTTCTTTTTAACTTTACAATTTGTTGCATAGTGGCCTAATTTACCACACTTATAACAAGTATTATTATTATCAGTTTTTTCTTTTGGAGTAGGCTTTTTAGGACTTAATTTTTTGTAAGTTGGATTTCTTGTAGTATATGGTTTCTTCTTATTAATTTGAGTTCTTACTCGTTTTTTGACAGATAGAGCTTCTAACTTTAGAAGACAAAAGGCCTCACAAAAAGAACCTAACTCTTTTCACTTGGCGGCATTATTTGTTGAATATCTGGCTTGTAACTTTAATTCATTGCATAAAGAAATTCCTTCCTTTTTAATAAAGCTTAATAATTGATCAAACGTAATTTGTTTGAATGGAATAGGGCTTTTACCAATGAGTTCGCTTAATTTATTGAATATTCGTTAAGAAAATAAGGATGGTAATCCTGAAATGAATTTTTCCTTCCAATAGGGTTGACGACAGTCGTCCCTTTTTAATAGATATGTTAAAAATGTATCTTTGTACCAATTGTAGTCTTCTAGAGTTGGGCACCTTAGATTTGTTAAAAGAATATCTGTTGCAACTGTAATATCTTTTGGACTTCCAAGAAAATTAGTAACTATTGTATAAATCAATGTCTCTATATTGTCTAGTTGTCCTTGAGAATTAGTATGAGTTCTAATTTTAGTACGTTCATCTTCTTGAATATAATTTTTCCACCAATTTTTGAGTATACCAGTGAATCCTGATGTTAATAAATCAAAAACTTGTAAATCTGTTGCATGTTTAGTTGAATAGGCTGTATAAGCAATTAACATTCTTTGGAGAGTTATAATATTTCATGGTCACTACGACCATCTATATTCCATTCATATATTGAATCACCAGCAAAGTTTTCAGTAATTATTGTTTTTGCACTTTCAAGGTGAAGATCTGGAGGAGTTTGTTTGGAGTAATAGGGAATTTCTTTTTTTTATATTTTATTAATATTTTGGAAATCATCATCTAGTTGAGGTAAATCCTTTTCTAAAATATTAACTGTACTTTTGACTGAATGAGATGTTGAAGCTTCTGCCTCCTTTAATTTTTCTTCTATTTTTGAAATTAATGGAGTATTAGTATCTGGGAGTTCTAATTTATTTGAACGTCTTATTTTGAATAAAGGTTTTGCAATCTCATCTAAAAAGTTTGGTTTGTCTCTCTTAGTATCATTAATATCTAAGTTTTCCAGTTTTTCAGCTAATGAATCAACTTCTTGTTTTTTAACAATTGCTTCAACTTGAGTAGAGACCATATTGACTTGTTGAGACACTGTATGCAATACTTGATTTGTATAATTATTTTGATGATATACCTTTTTAATATCACTTAGCATTATTTGACTAGTTTCTGGATCATTTCTACCTATTTTGAATGGGACTGCTGGAATATTACCTTCAGGGGTATTTAATACGATTTCTTGCAATGGAGGGGTAAAAGAAGTAAGTGTTTGACCATTTAAGAGGGTCCATTTTTTTGCAAAATTAATATTAGTGTTTATTTCACTAATTTGGAATGGGTCTGGAAGATTATTATCTAAGACAAACATAGCCCACCAACTAAAGAAAGGAATATTAACTTGGTATCTTTCCATGAATGAATACCAATTTTGCCTAATGAATGCTTGAGCTTTCAAATCAAAGTGTGAAAGGAACCATTCTCTTTTGACTTTGTTTTTTATTGAATTGAAATCTTGATGTAAGTAATCTTTGTTGATTGCAAAAGGTGTTGAAATAGCATTGATTGAGGAAAATGATGGAGGTTGCATAGTTGAGTAGGTTGGGGAACCTACAGATGAAGTAACTTCACCTATTGGCTCAGCTATGGGAGCTTTGTAATAAATCTTTTAAGTATCTTCTATGTGATTATCTTTTGAATAATCATAACTAGTTGGCCTAGAAGGCATTGAATATGAAGTTCGAGGGAGTTCTAAGTTGTCTAATGATTTTGAAGATAAACCGCGTTCTTTAGTTGAATTAAATCTTATTAGTACTCTACCATCAGGCTCTTCTATGATTTGTTGAATATTCTTTTGAGCAATATTTCTTGGTGGCCTGGTATTTTGAATTATAAATTCTTGAGGAATAGTGATTTCGTTTCACTTTAATAATTTAGGAGTAAAGGTAGTAATATTATCTGATTCAGCTTTTAGTAGTATGGTTTCATCTAGAGTAGGTTTTAACATTTTGGATTAAGTTGAGATGAAAGTAGCTTGAAATATACTCTGTAAGTAATAGCAAAATTTCTGAAAAGTTCACGAAATTGAACCTTTAAATCATTTTGAATATTGGGAAGATGGATATCTAGAACTAAGGTATCCATGATCCAAGGATCATTTAAATCTACTGAATAATTTGGGCAACAATTAAAGTATATGGGACTATTGCAAATATTAGTTTGAATCATGGCTAATAACGAATCCTTGTAACATATTAACCTGTTGTCTCTCAGGGCCATGAATATAGGACAATCTAATCCTAATCCTGTCAAAGGTTTGAGAGCAATTTGAATCATGCCAAAATGAATGTATCGATACTTTTCTTGATATCTTTTTATAGCAATTTTTGAAAGTATTTTAATAGTTTGAAATTCTTCATCTAAACTAAACGTTTCTTCATGATTCTTTATTGATAAAGCCGTATTGAAATCAAATTTTCCTATCTGATAGATTGTTTCTATCTTTTGTTTAGGAATTTTCCAAGTATACACATCAATTTGACTACTAACTTACCTACTGTTCACCACAGTTGAGTTCTTACTACTACCTAAACTAAGACGATCTTTAACCCAAGAAGCCATCTGAGTTACATTGGAACACATAGCTAAGAGTCATGCACATCCTACCGGGATCATTGGGACCACCCCATCGGCACCACCTCACCTGGGCCGACCAACGGACTTACTGGGGCTGACCAACAGCTGACCAACGCTAGCAACGACGCGGCACTACCTAAGGGCACCTACTTGGCTCTGATACTCATTTCAAAAACTCAAAGGTATACCCATAAAAGGGAATGGTTAATATATATACTTATATATATATATATATATATATATATATATATATATATATATATATATATATATATATATATATATATATATATATATATATATATATATAACTATATATATATATATATATATATATATATATATATATATATATATATATATATATATATATATATATATATATATCTATATATCTATATATATATATACACACAAATATGTATATGTATATATATGCATATATATATATACATACATATATGTATATATATACATATTATATGTAGATATATAGACAGATGGATGAGAGAGAAGGCGGAGATGAGAAATAGAGAGAATTGTCACCATTTTCTTCCTCTTTAGGTACAATTCCTAATCTAAATTTTACCATTTAACTCTTATCCCTCTAATGTTTCGGTGAGTTTGGTGTCAAAGGCGATCCGACTGGCTTCGTCCGGCGTGGTGTCATCTTCCTTGGAACAGGCTGGTGGTTTGACGGTGAAACTGGCAATTCAGACGGTGGTTTGGGACGTCGACGATTGGGATTTTGCCGGCGACGTGGATAACAGTTTGATCGTGAACCGGATCGACGCAGGAAGTCCGAGGATGGTATTTGGACCGGTGTCGAGTCTCCAGGAGGTCAAGGATGCTACTTCTAAAATGAATGATGCACTTAAAATGTAATTTCTCTCTCTAACTATCTGAATATCTTTTTTTATTTAATTGATTGGAGATATTAAATTATTAATTGTCGTTTATTATTTTATTGTTCGTCGTTTAGTTATTTGTTCGAAAGTTCTAATTCTGATTTTTCGATCATATGTATGGCACGCTACAGGACTATTATATGGGTAAAAAAATCATGAAAATCCTAAGTCTATTCAAGTGATGGTTGACTTATCTTTTTAATAATATTTTTTAAAGGTTTATTTTATTAGACACCGTGCAAAAGCACGGGTTTATTTTATTAGGCATCGAGAAAGGACTATGTCGTATATTTTAATTTCTTTTCTCAACATTGTAATAGCTATGTAATGGAAGTTTACTTATAGTAGAAATTTATATTATGTTATTCCAAATCATAATTACTAATGGTGTATGGTGTTGAAATGAGCAACAATATTTTATATGTTTTGTTGTTGAAATGAGCATCAATATTTTATATATTTTGGTGTTGAAATGAGCAAGCATATTCTATATTTAATCAATTTTTAATAATTAATGTATCTCGTTTTTTTCAAAAGAAGGACAAATTTGAAAAATATTGATTTCCTATCTAGCGTTTATAATCCGAATTCAATCCAAAGAAATATATCCTTCAATGTTAAGTAAAACTTTAATTTTGAAAAACTTAAATTAAAACATAATAAGCATTTGACTTCTTATAAGGACAAATTTGATAAACATTGATTAGTATATAATATTAATTTCTACACATATGCAACATAAGAGTCTTTTTCATTGATTTTTAAATTTTTAATTTATTTTTTAAAAAATATATCTTAAATTTAAATGCTCCGTACATAGCACGGGTCCATACTAGTAGTTTCAAATTTAACTTACATCATTTAATGACAACTTGTGAGGCATCCTCAAAATTCAAAAATATATAAATATATATGATATGATGATGATATTAATATTAATACTAATATTAACATTTAATTATATAGGCTATAAGTTTATTATTCATGAAATGAAAAAATAATTAAGTGTATTGGACAAGTTATGTCAAAGTATGCTTGTTGTAATTTTAAAAGGTGAACAAAATAAGGTAACTAGGGAAATTCTTTTTTTTTAAAGCTACGTTATAGGGGGAAATTAAGGACGAAATAATAAAAACATAGAGAGTATTTGTTTTATTTCAACTAAAAGCATGCATGTGTTTGTTAATTAGTTGGTAGTGGTTAATTCTTTATATTAGTTGCTAATCATTACCTAATCGCATTAATTGCTTGCATTAGTAGTTTTCATAAGTTTTAGAAAACGTGTTTCATAAAAGACATTACATTAGTTGTATTTGCAAAAAAACATATGTGATCAAAAGTTAATATGAAAGCTAATGGTTTGAACTTTTTAAAATTAGTTTTTTGGATAAATAAATGATTTAGTACAACTGATTTACTAAATATTCAAGTTGTTTTAGATCTCAAAAACCAGTTATGCCGAGAAAACTAATAGTCAAACAACCAATGGTTACTACATTCAAGATCTACTTCATTTGGCTACATATATAGAACATTATGGAGAATGTTATCCTCTCGCTGGCCACTTACTACTACATACCAATGATCAACTTTAATACAATTGTTATTTCTCTTATTATAAGATAAAATCTTTGAAAAGCCTTTCAGTCTTGTATAAAAAGGTTAATCTATAAAGTCCAAATAATAATGTGTGATTCACAAGAGCTCGCAAAAGGCAAACCACATACATATATGCTTACATAAACATGTTAATTTGGGCTAGTGGATATAATAAAATTACAATTTGAGCATATTCAGGTTTGGATAAAATAGGGATTGGACTTATTTAAAATTTGGGTAAAATGCAAGTGGATGTATTTCATTATCATAGGTTTCAAATTGGGTTTCAACTTTTAGATTGACCCATTGCATTAAGCACACAACTTTTTATCATTAATTTTCTATTACAATGTTAAAACATGACATTAGTTTTTTGGATGGGAAAAGCAAGGCATATTTACGACTAAAATTTTGTCCATGGTTAAAGAAAAATTATGATAATTTTATTTGCTTAATAGTAATAAGGTTTTTAATTATGATACAAGGAATACAATAGAAGTTGGGCCAAAACACAAAAAAAAAATCACAATTAGAAAAACTACAAGAAAGTTGTACTTTTTAATTGAGATTAAAATTAGATTTTTATAGACTTATTATATTGACTAAACTACAATTTTGCATATCATCTCAATTATAAACATGATGGTTCTACTAATGTCTTTTAGTTGTCTTATTTTTAGCTATGTTTTTTTATCATACCTAGTTTTTTTTTCCCCAATTGTATGTTATGGATATTTGACAACCCATATGTTGAATAGCTAGTACTATTTGCAATAAAAACTTTAAATCAATCAACTTTTTTACAAAAGCTTTTAAAAACCACAAAACCTTAAATAGGGTTTGAAAAAGAGACATTATCATATACCTTCATTGAGATTTGGCTAAATAATTTTTTTTTTAGCCCCAACATTTTGGAAATACTTCATATCCCTCATAGTGAGGGTGAAACATTTCTTATTGCCTCAATTTTCAGAAATAATTGAACTTTTTGAAACTATGTAGTGAGCCCTAAATTGGACAAAATGTAATAAAAATAACTTTATAGTCTTTTAAGGAAATTTGCATATGTGAATGACCATTGTTAGAAAGTTAGATTTTCACATAATAATATTATCTTCAATGGTTATTAACTTATTATATTATACTAAAATTGTTATTTTCAATAGAATTGAAGCAGATTTTTGGCTCTTAAATTAGAAAATTCTTTAAATCTACAAAAGTAACTTTTATTACGTTTTATGCCCAAATTGGGGCTCATTTCAGAATTTTCACAAAATTAGAAAAATAAGGTCCCAAAAAATACTTCACCCTTCCCATAAGAGGTTCAGAATATTTTCAAAATCTTAGGTTGAAAATAATATTTGACTAAAACTAAGAGGAGTTATGTAAAAATATCTCATTTAAAAAATTACTAACCTTTGACATTGGGTGCAAATGATTCTAAAACATTGTATTGCATACCACGCCTTGCTAAGATAAATAATGTTGGGATTTTTATAAAGGTTTAGTTTTACCGCAAGTGTACGGTAGTCAATAGTAGCACTTGAGGGTCGGTGCTCAAGGATGGGTAAGAAATAAGGTTACTGTCGAAGAGTTAGGAATCTACTACTAACGGAACAAATAACTGAGCCTAACTGCGATTATTAACTAATATATCCTAGTGATTAGTTTCAGCTCAATCCAAGCTTTCTACAAAATAAATCAAAATTCTACAATCAATATGTCATTGGCATAAGCACAATTCATAAATCAAAATACCGAGAAATAAAGATCAATTCAAAACTCTTAATGCTTTGAATAGAACATGAGCAAGGCAACTCGAAGGCCAGAAAATAAGATTGCTAGCAAACCACACCATCAACTGAAGCTAGGGCACAAACCCATTTCAGTCTATCATTGATGTGTTGAATCCAAGCCCTCACAAAACTGGTACTAGACTCAAGTTAAGGCTCAACAAGTTGTATCTAATGCAACAGAGGAAGAACAGTAAACTAAGACTCAAATTAATTGTTTGCAATAACCACACCAAAACATCAAAGTGCTCAAATTAAGCCAGCCTAAAATCAATTACAAATTTCATAGCCTAAATTCTTAATCCGAAAAACTAAAACCTATTAAAAAAGTGAGAAATAGAAGGAAGTGAAAATTTAAAAAAACTATGTTCTCCCCTCTGCCATTGCCTTCGAATTTTTGTAGCCGGCCTCAGAACCCAACCATCTCTAACTCAAAAACCTCATCTTCATTGCTCTGTTACTACTTCCTTTAAAGCATTTATAACCGCAGAAGCTTGACAGTAATGATGATGGAACTTATCGGTAACGGCCGAATGTGATAATAAGGCAATGAATGTTGATGATTAAAGGAGGAGAGAGAAACAGTCATGGCTGAACTGAAGAAGGAGATGAAGTAGCAAGATATCGGGTTTCTGGGTTGGGCAACAAAGAGGAAGAAAAAAGGATTGGGGGGAACTGCTCACGTGAGGGGCATGTGACGCAATAAGTGAGAAACAAGTTGGATTGGTGGAACACTGAGAGAACAGACCCGAAGACTAGCTAGACCGGCCTGTTGGAGAGAAAGAAGGAGAGAAAGAAAAGGTGAGGGCACTGGGCTGGGATGAAGGAGTGGCAAGCTGGCACCTGGGCCGGCTTAGCGAGAGAAAGAGAAAGAAATGGAAGAGAAGGGAAGGCAAAGGTTTCGGTGGCCTGAGAAGCTTTAGGCCATGGAAAGCTAGAAACAAAGGCCCGAATTGAGGGAGAAGAGCACTCAAGACGAGAGGCCTGAATTGGGCTGCGGGTCAGCAAAAATGGGCAATTCTTCTTCTCTTAATTCCACTTAGTCCAACTCTTTTGCCACACAATTTATTCATTTTACTCAAATTTTCATAATTCCTACAAAACAAACAAAAGCCTAGTTAAATTCTAATTTAATAATTTATCTTAAGCAAGCTTTATATAATAAAAGGGTATAAAATATCATAATTTATGGCTGAACAAATAACCCTACACCTAAATTTTGCTCGTCCCAGGTAAAATAAAACTAAAATCCTAGAAAAAGAAATAAAATCCTAACTCACCTTTGTAGGCATCACTATTATACTTAGCATGTGCAACAAGCCCTTTAAACCCCTAGTTTACCCTTAGTGAATAAGAAAGGTCTCGTGAGGGTTTACAGAAGATATACCCGTGAAATCTATAAAAGAAAACCAAAAACAAAAAATAGAAAATCTTTTTGATTTTTTTCACAAAAATTTATATATACAACACCGGGGAAAATATATATACATTCTAACCAACTACATCACTCAAGCAACCAAAATATTAGATCACATATAAACACAATATACACGTTAAGAAATCCTTAATCCCCACTGATAACATCTATACACAACCTTTTACTCCACTTAGAAATTATGTACAAGCATGATTGGTAGAACTTCACTTTAGGGATATGCGAAACCACTCCCACTTATGTGTTTAAGAAATAACAAAGTTCACTCAATTCTCTTCCAACCAAACAAACTACCATAAGCTTGCTAAGGTTTTCGATTCTCCATCACTACATGCAATATGCAAAATAATAATCAAGAGGACTTCCGACGGTTATAACGGGGATAAGGGTAAAGGGTGAGAGAGTGACAAATGATTTGAAAAATGAGGAGCTAAAAGTCAAAGCTAATGAGCAACCAACACTTACACCAATAAGTAACTATAATGAGCACTCACTCTCTCAAATAAAATAAGAACACACCCTATAATAAATTGAACATTGGAAATGAGTATATAAGGATGCATCTATGCTAAACACTCTAATTCACAACTCTTCTTTTTGAAATTTTTGATATTTTTTTCTCAACCTTTTTTTTTTCAATTTTCCCTTGGAAACTTTTTTTTCATTTGTTTTTTTTAATTTTTTTTCCTCTTGCTTTTTTCTTTTTTTTAAATGAAGAAAATGAATGAATGACACGTACAAGAGCAATACAACTCAATTTCCAAATGATCACCATGATACATCCCAACATATACCAAATGCAATCACCAAATTTCATAAAATACCCAAAAGTTACCCTCCAAATGATGAAGTGTTGCTTCATTAGTCTTGACTTAGGTAAAGGACATGTGTTTAGGCCAAGAGCTAAAATGGGTCCACAACATACAGGTCAAGGCTCCAAGGGGTTAACAAAGGGAAAAACATTCAAATTGGGTGGCAATTTGGCAAATGTGGCTCACAAAACAAAAGAATATCTCTATCATATTATCATAATGCGCATACTAAATGTGATTTCAAAGAGAATCAAAGCAAGTTCTAGAGAAAACCCAAAAGGGAGAAAATAGCCAATCAAAGTACCACATCTATGCACAACCTCATACTAAGATAAAAGCGAACATAGCCAATCAAAATAGCACATGTATTCCCCCAAAACAAAACAAAGATCTTTTTGGATTTTCAAATTTTTTTTAATTTTTCTGCTTTTTTTTGAAATGCAGTTTCCCCAACCCCATACGTAAATCTCACTGTGTCCTTATAGGGAGTGAAAAGAAACATTAAATAGAAAATTAAAACTAAAAAGAAAAACATATATACAAAAGAAAAGAAAACCCAAAAGGGAGAAAATGATAAAAACCTACAAATCGAAAGAAAATAATAAAATTAAAATAAAGCAATAAATATATACAAAGGAAAAGAAAAAGATGAGTGATTATACCAGGTTATGTGTTGATTTAGACCTAAGCTATAACCTCTTGAAATATGCTCAAATAGAGGCCTATGAAGCATCAACCACTCCATATCAAACAAAACATCGCCACTCAAAATCAAAACTCATTAGCACACGAAGCAGCTTATCAAGCAAAGAAGACCAACTCTCAAGCACATGAAAACAGTAAAAAGCCGAGAGTTGGAGCCAGAAATAGTACATCCACCATGCCAATGAAGCACAAGTACGGGCCCGCTTCAACTTGTCAAATTATTGGGCCTAAACACCAAACATGTGTACGTATTTAAAGTTAGCCGGTAGGTGGGTCATTGGCCTATAAACTACATCATAATGAACGAATGGTCTAGGCTACGAAATCCACAAGTCCTTCAATTCAAATATATGTGAGAGTTTGGTCCAGAACAAAAGCCATAGGCACAAAAATCTTGGACTCTACAAATTCAGACTTGCGAGGTTTGAAGAGGATATCAGTAATGATGGGATCGAAAGAGAAGGATTCATATTCAACGTAAAAACCCTCATCGAGACTTTTGTTGATTTCAAACCCATATGAAAAAGATTCATATTCTATCGAAAGAACATCATTATTAAATTCCAAATTAGTGGGCTCATGTTCCTCCTCACATGACTCCTGTAAATAAAGACCATTTGACTCATCCTGATTATGATGCTCAACTTCAGTTGTGATGCTCATATCTAACTCAGTAGGATTCTCAAGTTCTTCGCCCTCCTCAAACTTACAAGAGTCATTCAAAGCGGTGGATGGGTCGGTAGGAATTAGGACATCATCAGTGACATCCTTATGTGAGCTAGTGTTCGGTGCAAGATCAGGGGATAGAGACCTAGGGAAGTCACTCTCTTGTTTTAGGATAGGAAAAGGCATATCGTCTGATAAGAGGGCTCAAAATCATTGTAAAAACTAACTTTGGATTCAGGAGATCCTAAACTAGAGTCAGGTTCACCACAATTCCCCTAACTTTGATTAAAGCAGTGAGAATATTCAGAACTCTCTCCTTTATAGTCTCTACCATTTTATCAATCAATTAATTTATCTTCTTTTCAGCACTTGCACATGTAGCATCAACATAATCTCGATAAGGACAAGTACAAGCATCATGATAAGAAGACTCACAATAACCGCACAAACCAGAAGGCACATAAAATGGCGACGAATGATCATATGAGTCTTAAAAATGATCCCAATGGTAAGGATTAGAACGAAAAGTAGACTCATCGTGAGTAGGGTATCCTAAGGTGCTTCTAGCTTGTTCAAACTAATAGGTATCCCAAGCTAATTTTTTAAAGAAATCTCCTACCTCATCTTGAGTTCTAGTTAATAATCCCAATAAACCTCCAGGGCACATGAACTCGACATAACCTCTAGATTCAACATTTCCACCCACAAAAATGACCTCACAAATTTTCCATTTTTGAAAATTCTGATTCAATTGAGCACGATAAGTATTAAGCCTTGACAAATAATTCCAAAAAGGTTCATACTCAAATTGTGAAAAATTGAAAACTGGCATAGTTGAAACCCCTTTTGTTCAATTTTACGAAGTTTCTAATTGTTTTTAGGATTTTCGATTTTTTTCCCCCATTTTGGATTTTTTTTAGAAAATGGGAAAAATAAATCAACGACTCTATGGCACTAATTATAAACTAATGATGAAAACAAAAACAAGTTACCTAAATAATTAAGTTAACAAAACAAAATAAACTAACAAAAATAAAACTACATTACAAAAAGAAAAGAAAAACACAAAAGACTCAATCAACAAGAATTGGCTAAGGACAAAAAAACCAAAGAGGAGCGCATACACAAAGCTTGTACACTATTTTCTTAAATTAAAAACCTAAAACAAAATAAAAGCGAAAAATAAAATAAAATAGAAGACAAAACTCCTAAAAATCAGAACTCTATGTACAGAAAATTTCACACAATTACAAGGAACATGGATATTTTTTTTAAAATTTTTTCTGTCCCCAAACAGTGCAGAAAAATCCAAACAGAAAATTAATTTCAAAAATCACAGAAAATTCTAGATAATCTTAAAGATTCTACAAAATTCACAAAACTCTAAAAATCATGAGGAATCCATCAAAATATCAGCACAGAAAAATTCAGACTAATAAAGCACCGAAAAATTAAAACAGAAAGTAAAAATAAAGAAAAAAACTGCATTGATAATATTTGGTCAATTCCAGGTCTTTCCTGCACTGAATCTGAAACTGTTAATTCTATTCATTTTTCACCAGCAAATAATCAGATAAAACCAAAATTAAATGGACCAAAAGAAAAATAAAAATATAAACTCTAATTAGAAAATCCAAAACATAAGAAATCTAAACTAATCTAAAACGACTAAAACTAAATAAACACACAAAATCAAAGATCACAAATACGAAATGAAAATGAAAACAACTCAAATGATTCGATCATGAATAACACCTAATTTCACAAAATCTATCCCCAACGATGGCGCCAAAAACTTGCTGGGATTTTTATAAAGATTTTATTTTACTGCAAGCATACGGTAGTCAGTCGTAGCACTTGAGGGTCGGTCCCCAGGGATGGGTATGAAATAAGATCACTGTCGAAGAGTTAAGCATCTACTATTAACGGAACAAATAACTGAGCCTAACTGCGATTATTAACTAATGTGTCCTAGTGATTAGTTTTAGCTAACTAGAAATGTGAACGAAACTCGAAATGATTTCTAGACTAACTCCACTCATATCTGGTCTAAGCTTTAAACAAGAAAAATCAAAATTCTGTAATCAGTCTACCATTGGCATCAGCGTAATTCATAAATCAGAATACCGAGAAATAAAGGTCAATTCAAAATTATTAATGCTTTGAAGAGAACATGAGCAAGGCAACTCGAAGGCCAGGAAATAAGAGTGCTAGCAAACCACACGGTCAATTGAATCCAGGGCACAGATCCATTTCAGTCTATCATTGATGTGTTGAATACGAGCCCCCACAAAACCGGTACTAGACTCAAGTTGAGGCACAATAAGTTGTATCCATTGCAACAAAGGAAGAACAGTAAACTGAGACTCAAATCAATTGTTTGCAATACACACACCAAAACGTCAAAGTGGTCAAATTAAGCCAGGCTAATATCAATTGCAAATTTCATAGTAATTTCTTAATCTGAAAAACTAAAACCTATTAAGAAAGTGAGAAATAAAAGGAAGTGAAAATTTAAAAAAAAAAACTCTGTTCTCCCCTCTGCCACTGCCTTCAAATTTTTATAGCCTGCCTCAAAGCCCAACCATCTCTGAATCCTCAAAAACCCCATCTTCATTGCTCCGTTACTACTTCCTTTAAAGCATTTGTAACCGCAGAAGCTTGACGGTAATGATGATGGAACTAAAGGGTAACGGCTGGATGTGATAATGAGGCAATGAATGTTGATGATTAAAGGAGGAGAGAGAAAGAGCCATGGCTGAATTAGAGAATGAGATGAAGCAGCAAGAGATCGGGTTTCTGGGTTCGGCAACGCAGAGGAAGAAGAAAGAATTGGGGGGAACTGCTCATGTGATCGGCACGTGACGCAGTAAGTAAGGAACAAGCTAGATTGGGGTGCTAGGAAGACTGAGAGAACAAGCCCGAAGACTGGCTAGACCGGCATGTTGGAGAGAAAGACGAAGAGAAAGAAAAGGTGAGGGCGCTGGGCTGGGTAGATGGAGTGGCAAGCTAGCGCCTGGGCTAGCCCAGCGAGAGAAAGAGAAAGAAATGGAAGACAAGGGGGCCAAAGGTTTCGGGTGGCTTGAGAAGCATTGTGCCATGGAAAGTAAGAAGCAGAGGCCAAAATTGAGGGAGAAGAGCACTCAGGATGGGAGGGTTGAATTGGGTTGTGGGTTTGCAAAAATGGGTAATTCTTCTTCTCTGAATTCCACTTGGTCCAACTCTTTTGCCACATAATTTATTCGTTTTACTCAAATTTTCATAATTCTTACAAAACCAAAAAAAAATTCTAATTTAATAATTGATCTTGAGCAAATTTTAGATAATAAAAGGGTATAAAATATTATAATTTATGGTTGAACCAATACCCCTATATATAAGTTTTGCTCGTTTTCGAGTAAAATAAAACTAAAAATCCTAGAGAAAAATAAAATCATAACTGACTTTCGTAGGAATCACGATTGTACTTAATATGTGGAACAAGCCCTCTAAACCCCTAGGTTACCCCTAGTGGACGAGGAAGGTCTCGTGAGGGTCTGCAGAAGATATACCAACAAAATCTATAAAAGAAAACAAAAAACAGAAAATAGAAAATCTTTTTGATTTTTTTCACAATAATTTATATATGCAACACCGGGGAAAATACATACACAATATAACCAACTACATCACTCAAGCAACCAAAACATCAGATCATATAAAAACGTAATGTACACGTCAAGAAATCCTTAATCCCCACTGATAACATCTATACACAACCTTTCACCCCACTTAGAATTATGTACAAGCATGACTGCTAGAACTTCACTTTAGGGATATGTCGATTCAGTCCCTCTTATGTGTTTAAGAAATGACAAAGTTCACTTAATTCTCTTCCAATCAAACAAACTAACATAGGCTTGCCAAGGTTCTTGATTCTCCACCACTAAAATGCAATATACAAAATAATAATCAAGACGACTTCTGAGGGTTGTAAAGGGGTTGAGGGTAAAGGGTAAGAGATGGATAAATGATTTGGTAAATGAGGAGCTAAAAGCCAAGGCTAATAAGCAACCAACACTTACACTACCAATAAGTAACTATAATGAGCACTCACTATCTCAAACACAAAATAAGAACACACCATGAATTGACCATTGGAAATGAGTATACAAGGATGCATCTATGCCAAACACTCTTATTCACAACTCTTCTTTTTGAAATTTTTGATTTTTTTCTCAACCCTTTTTTTCAATTTTTCCTTGGAAATTTTTTTGTCATTTTTTTTCCTGTTGTTTTTTCTATATATTTTTTTTCATTAAGAAAATGAATGAATGGCACGTGCAAGGGCAATACAACTCAATTTTCAAATGATCACCATGATACATCCTAACATATACCAAAATCAACCATCAAGTTTCACAAAATACCCCAAAGTTACCCCCCAAATGATGAAGTGTTGCTTCATTAGTCTTGACTTAGGTAAAGGAAACGTGTTTAGGCCAAGAGCTAAAATGAAAGGTTCACAACATACAGGTCAAGGCTTAAAGGGATTAACAAAAGGAAAAACATTCAAATTGGGTGGCAATTTGGCTAATGTGGCTCACAAAACAAAAGAATGCCTCTATCATATTATCATAATGCACATGCTAATTGTGATTTCAAAGAAAATCAAAGCAAGTTCTAGAGATGTAATCATGGAAGAGACACACATGAAAGAAAAATATGAGACTAAATTGACGAAATAGTCTTTAAGGCTCAAAATCTCACGGGTTCATCTACTAAAGTCAAGCATGCTTAGAATTATCGTCGGGGGTTAGGATTGTATACAACATCACACTTTAGGACTAAGTTCTATCAATACACACCACATCTATGTACAACCTAATACTAAGGTACAAGGGTGTAACGCCCCCAAATTAAACATGTTTCATTGCTTGTGTTTTCCTTAATAAATCCTTTAATTATCATCTAGAAAACCCAATAATAGGGGCATTACCGCCGCCCAAAAGATAAGGTTTGAAACATGAGTGCTATAAATAACACAGTTAAGCATATCTTCAATCATTCACATACACACCTGATCAATCCATATATAATCAATTGTTAACAACATAAGGTTTTTACACAATAGTAAAAACAATTCACCATGTAATCTGCATCTCCATCCACTGAAGATTTCAATATACAACTCTAAAAATATGCATCCACTGTATCAGTGTTGATCCATTCAGATTCCCTTGCTCAACTCATTCTCTTCCGCTGGTTTACTAGCATGAAGACAATTCTTTGAGCATTTGCCTAAAACAAAACATGAAAAACATTTCGAACTGTGAGCCAAAACTCAGTACATGCATTCCTGAATTGTTAAATGATCATTGAAACATTGATTGGGCCCGCTTTGCAATTCATTTAAGGTCAAAATAGGGAATAAGTTGAATTTGCTAATTATTGTCTGATAGTGAACCCCTCGATACTTTTACGATCTATCGATATGTGTACACCTACCAAGCCGACCAAGGGACATGGCCTGAAGTCGCGCGGGTAACTGAAGGGCAATACCCTGTAACCGATAACTGATGGGGTCACTAATTAACTGATAAATCACTATGCAAACTGATTCATTGATGTACTTACCAAATATGATAACATTGATAAATACACTCTGATTTCTAAAGATACAGGCAGTGCACGTACCTTGAGTCTTTAAAAATGTCATCTGACTTGATAAACATATTCTGACTTGATAACACTTATGCAAAATGGGGAACAATAATTAGGCATCAACTTTGTTTCATAAATATCATTGTAAGTATGTATAGTCAGTAAATGATCCTTACTCGTATAATTGAGTAAGTAAAAGTATGTGTAACAGAAATTGAGTAATGAAATGGGATACATAACTTGTGCATTTCAATATAATAAATTGATTTTAATTCAATATAAGACAAGTAAAACCAAAATGAACTGATTTAAATCAGTTAGGGTTATTGAACTTGAAATACAATAAATTGAAGCAAAATAGGCCAAATGGAAATGATTGAGGTGATAATGAAAAGATTTTAATTGATATAAATGAAATATTGGTTTCTGATATTTCTGAAATGGATAATGGAAGGTGTGATACTTCTGAAATGGATAATAGAATGGTTAATACTTCTAAAATAGGTGACAAATGGTTTATGCCATAGGGGGTGCTGTGAGGTTCATAAAAGCTCATATAACACCCTAACTTGGTACAAAGGACACTGATTTTGAGTTATACTCTTCTCACTTCTCAAATTTCATTTTCATACTTATTTAACTCAGTTTTCAACCCAAGTAAGCTTCTGTACATAATCAAACTGGTTGAACTCACTACACTTTTTAATTTCCTTGCAATACCCATAATTATATAGAAACTTCGAAAAATATTTCCAAATGTCACGGTTTCTGTATTCACTCATGATATCGTTTGAAGGTCTACATTAGAAAATTCATATCTTTCACTCCCGACCTCCAAATATGATTTAAAACCCTAATATGAAAAGATCATAATGTCCACTAAAACTTTTATTTAGGACACAAAGCATGATTCACATAGTAAAGTCCCTAAAATTAGGATAGAATACAGACGTGCACAATTTCAGTTCAATCTGCACAGTCGTAGCAAAATGACCATAACGTTTTCCACAGAACTCGGATTAAGGCAATTTAAAGGGAATTTGAAAGATAACTCATTGATCTATGTGCATACCAAAAATCACAATTTTTCAATGACCCAATAAATATCAGTTTTTTCGTAAAGTCTACTGTTCAAACCTGCTCCCAGTTTCAATGTATTCTGTGTAGTCTTGAGTGAATTGATCATAACTTTGTCTACACAATTCAAAATTGAGTCATTCTAGAGTCTATTGAAAGCTAACGCATCAAGATATCACTACATCAAAAATCATAATTTTCTCATGCACCGATTATTAGCAGTTTATTCGCAAAATCACCCCTATTTTGGGGTCTCTTTACAGCATCACAGCCCATATTGCAATCTTCTCTTGACATAAACCCCCACTAAAATCACTATTTAACTTGTATAAATCAGAATAAACATCTTGATATTCATTACCAATGCCAAAGATCACAACATCTCACTTAAAACAATCAAAATCCAACACTTGAACATGAAGCTTGCATGATTAAGATAAAACCCTAACCCCAACCCTAACTTCAATTCCAACATGATCCATCACCAAGATGATTCTTAATTCAATAAAAATAACATGATCCATCATCAAAATAACCAAAACAAGAAGAAAAAACCAAAAATTCAAAGAACAAGATTGAAGTCACTTACTTTGAGCTTGAAATAAGTGGAGATGGAGATGATATTTGGTGATTTTGAGGGTGGAAGATGATAGCCGGTGGAGGGAGGTGGTTGGAGATTGCAACCTTCGTCGGAGGTTGGCCGAAAAGTGGCCGGAAATCACTAAAAGAAGGGCTGGGCTGCTGCTGCTGGGGGTGGCCATGGGGTGGAGAGAAGGAGGAGAAAAGAAGAGAGAGAGAAAGCAACTTGAGTTTACTTGGTGCAAATGAAGTTTAGGCAAAATAAATGCTTGGCTGAAATTTAATCCTCAAAAGCTACTTTTGCTAAGTAGAGATTAGGCCTAATTAAGGGTAATTAGGCAAATAAATAGACTCAAGTCTTGGTGGGCCAAAATTGGCCTTAAATGGGCTCGAGTTCGAAAACTAGCTCAAACCGAGTGCGCTAGAAATTTTTTTTTTCCAAAGCTCGAGATTTAAATGTAATGTCATGAAAAATAATTTAATCTTTTAAATCATAAATATCGAGGCCTACTATCAATTTTTTTCAAAATTATCCGGTAAATGAAACTCGAATTGCAAAGTGGGGCCCGAAATAAATTTTTCCAACTGGAATGATTCAATGAGATAAATAAATGTGAAAAATGAATAACATGGCTTAATTAAATAAATAAATATGATTTAGGGTCAGGCTATTACAAAGGGAACATAGCCAATCAAAATAGCACATATATTCCCCAAAAACAAAATAAAAATCTTTTTGGATTTCCAATTTTTTTAATTTTTTCTTCTTCTTTTTTTGAAATGTAGTTTCTCCACCCCCACACCTAAATCTCACGATGCCGACATTGGGAGTGAAAAGAAACATTAAACAAAAAATAAAAACTAAAAAGAAAAACATATGTACAAAAGAAAAGAAAAGCCAAAAGGGAGAAAATGATAGGAACCTAAAAATCAAAAGAAAATAATAAAATTAAAATAAAGCAACAAATATATATAAAAGAAAACAAAGCAAAAAGAGAAGAAAAAGAGGAGCGGTTATACCAGATCAGGTGTTGATTGACACCTAAGCTATAACCTCTTGAAATTTGCTCAAATAGAGGTCTATGGAGCATCAACCACTCCATCTGAAACAAAACATTGCTGCTCAAACCAAAGCTCACTAGTGCACGAAGTAGCTTATCAAACAAAGAAGACCAACTCTCAAGCACATGGAAACAGCAAGAAGCAGAGAGTCGGAGCCAGAAAGAGTGCATCCGCCACGTCAATGAAGCACAAGTAAGGGCCCACTTCAACTTGTCAAATTGTTGGGCCCAAACACCAAACATGCAGACATATTTAAAGTTACCCAGCAGGTGGGTCATTGGCCTAGAAACTACATCATAATGGACGAATGGTCTAGGCGAAACAGTGGCTGCAAAATCCACAAGTCCTTCAATTTCAATATACGTAAGAGTTTGGTCAAGCCCGAAAGCCATAGGCACAAAAATCTCAGAATCTACAAATTTAGACTTGTGAGATTCAAAGAGGATATCAGTAACGATGGGATCAAAAGAGAGGGATTCATATTCAATGTAAAAACCCTCATCAAGACTTTTGTTGATTTCAAACCCACATGAAAAAGATTCATATTCTGTAGAAAGAATATCATTATTGAGTGGGCTCATCTTCCTTCTCACATGACTCCTGTAAATAAAGATCATTTGACTCATCCTGATTATGATGCTCAACTTCACTTGTGATGCTCATATCTAACTCATTAGGATTCTCAAGTTCTTCGCCATCCCAAACTCACAAGAGTCATTCAAAACGGTGGGTGGGTCGGCAGAAATTAGGACATCATTAGTGACATCCTTATGTGAGCTAGTATGGGGTGCAAGGTCAGGTGATAGAGACCTAGGGAGGTCACTCGCTTGTTCTAAGTTAGGAAAAGGCATATCATCATGTAAATTAGACATAGATTGATAAGAGGGCTCAAAATCATTGTAAAAACTAACTTTAGGTTCTGGAGATCCTAAACTAGAGTCAGGTTTACCACAATTCTCCCAACTTTGATTAAAACAGTGAGAATATTCAGCAGCTCTATCCTTCATAGTCTCTACCATTTTATCAATCACTTCATTTATCTTCTTTTCAGCACTTGCACATGTAGCATCAACATAATCTCGATAAGGACAAGTGCAAGCATCATGATAAGAAGACTCACAATAACCGCACAAACCAGGAGGCACATAAAATGGTGATGGATGATCATATGAGTCCCAAAAATGATCCCAGTGGTGAGGATTAGAACAAAAAGCAGACTCGTCCTGAGTAAGGTATCATAAGGTGCTTCTAGCTTGTTCAAACCAAAAAGTATCCCAAGCTAATTTCTCGAAGAAATCCCATACCTTGTCTTGAGTTCTAGTTAATAATCCCAATAAACCTCCAGGGCACATAGACTCGACATAACCTCTAGATTCAACATTTCGAGCCACAACAATAACCTTACAAATTTCCCATTTTTGAAAATTCTAATTCAATTGAGCACGATAAGTATTAGACCTTGACAAATAATTTGAAAAAGGTTCATGCTCAAATTGTGAAAAATGAAAAACTGCCATACTTGAAACCCCTTTTATTCAATTTTAAGAAGTTTCTAATTGTTTGTAGGATTTTTCAATTTTTCCCCCATTTTGGATTTTTTTTAAGAAAATGGAAAAAACAAATCAACGACTCTATGGCACTAATTATAAACTAATGATGAAAACAAAAACAAGTCACCTAAATAATTAAGTTAACAAAACAAAATAAAGTAACAAAAATAAAACTATCTTTAAAAAAGAAAAGAAAAACACAAAAGACTCTATCAATAAGAATTAGCCTAGCACCAAAAAAAAAAAAACAAGGAAGATCACATACACAAAGCTTGTACACCATTTTCTTAAATCAAAAACCTAAAACAAAATAAAAGCGAAAAATAAAATAAAACAGAAAACAAAACTCCTAAAAATCAGAACTCTATGTACAGAAAATTCCACACAATCACAAGGAACATGGATATATTTTTTTTTCAATTTTTCTATCCCCAAATTGTGCAGAATAATCCAAACAGAAAATTAATTCCAAAAATCACAGAAAATTTTAGACGATCTTAAAAATTCCACAAAAATTCAAACAAACTATAAAGTCTTAAGGAATCCATCAAAATATCAGCATTGACAAATACAGACCAGAACAACACTGAAAAATTAAAACAGAGAGTAAAAATATGAAAAAAACTACACTGATAATATTATGTCAATTCTAGGTCTTTCCTGCACTGAATATGAAACTATTAGTTCTGTTTTTTTTTTTTTTTCCAGCAGCAAATAATCAGTAAAAACTAAAATTAAATGGACCAAAAGAAAAATCAAAATATAAACTTTAATTAAAAAAATCCAAAACTTAAGAAATCTGAACTAATCTAAAATGACTAAAACTAAATAAACACACAAAATCAAAGATCAAAAATACGAATTGAAAATGGAAACGACTCAAATGACTTGACCATGAATAACACCTAATTTCACAAAATCCATCCCCAACGACGGCGCCAAAAACTTGTTGGGATTTTTATAGAGGTTTTGTTTTACTGCAAGCATACGGTAGTCAGTCGTAGCACTTGAGGGTCGGTCCTCGGGGATGGGTATGAAATAAGGTCACTGTCGAAGAGTTAAGAGCCTACTATTAACGGAACAAGTAACTGAGCCTAACTGTGATTATTAACTAATGTGTCCTAGTGATTAGTTTTAGCTAACTAGAAATGTGAACGAAACTTGAAACGATTTCTAGACTAACTCCACTCATGTCTGGTCTAAGCTTTCAACAAGATAAATCAAAATTCTGTAATCAGTCTACCATTGGCATCAGCGTAATTCATAAATCAGAATACCGAGAAATAAAGATCAATTCAAAATTATTAATGCTTCGAATAGAACATGAGGAAGGCAACTCGAGGGCCAGAAAATAAGATTGCTAGCAAACCACACCATTAATTGAATCTAGGGCAAAAACCCATTTCAGTCTATCATTGATGTGTTGAATCCGAACCCTCACAAAACCGGTACTAGACTCAGGTTTAGGCTCAACAAGTTGTATCCATTGTAACAGAAGAAGAACAGTAAACTGAGACTCAAGTCAATTGTTTGCAATACCCACTTCGAAATGTCAAAGTGCTCAGATTAAGCCGGCCTAACATCAATTCCCAATTTCGTAGCCTAATTTCTTAATCTGAAAAACTAAAACTTATTAAGAAAGTGAGAAATAAAAGGAAGTGAAAATTTAAAAAAACTATGCTCTCCCCTCTGCCACTGCCTTCAGAATTTTAAAGCCGACCTCAGAACCCAACCATCTCTGACCCCTAAAAAACCCCGCCTTCATTGCTGCGTTACAACTTCCTTTAAAGCATTTGAAACCGCAGAAGATTGACGGTAATGATGATGGAATTCATGGGCAACGGCTGGATGTGATAATGAGGCAATGAATATTGATGATTAAAGGAGGAGAAAGAAACAGCCATGGCTGAATTGGAGAAGAAGATGAAGCAGCAAGAGACCGGGTTTTTGGATTAGGCAATGAAGAGGAAGAAGAAAGGATTGGGGGGGGAACTGCTCACGTGATTGGCATGTGACGCAATAAGTAAGAAACAAGCTAGATTAGGGCACTAGGAAGACTGAGAGAACGGGCCGGAAGACTGGCTAGACTAACCTGTTGGAGAGAAAGAAGGAGAGAAAGTAAAAGTGAGGGCGCTGGGCTGGGAAGAAGGAGTGGCAAGCTAGCGCCTGGGCCGGCACAGCGAGAGAAAGAGAAAGAAATGGAAGAGAAGGGGGGCAAAGGTTTCGGGTGGCCTGAGAAGCTTTAGGCCAAGGAAAGCAAGAAACAGAGGCCCGGATTGAGGGAGAAGAGCACTCAGGATGGGAGGGTTGAATTGGGCTGCGGGTCAGTAAAAATGGGCAATTCTTCTTCTCTTAATTCCACTTTGTCCAACTTTTTTGCCACGCAATTTATTCATTTTACTCAAATTTTCATAATTCCTACAAAACAAAAAAAAGGTAATTAAATTCTAATTTAATAATTGATCTTGAGCAAATTTAAGATAATAAAAGGATATAAAATATCATAATTTATGGCTGAACAAATACTCCTACATATAAGTTTTGCTCGTTCTGGAGTAAAATAAAACTAAAAATCCTAAAAAAAGAAATAAAATCATAACTCACTTTCGTGGGAATCACGGTTGCATTTAGGAAGTGGAACAAGCCCTTTAAACCCCTAGGTTACCCATAGTGGACGAGGAAGGTCTCGTGAGGGTTTGCAGAAGATATACTATCAAAATCTATAAAAGAAAACAAAAAACAGAAAATGGAAAAACTTTTTGATTTTTTTCACAAAAATTTATATATACAACACCGGCGAAAATATATACACATTCTAACCAACAACATCACTCAAGCAACCAAAACATTAGATCATATATAAACGCAATGTATACGTCAAGAAATCCTTAATCCCCATTGATAACATCTATACACAACCTTTTACCCCACTTAGAAATTATGTGTAAGTATGACTGATAGAACTTCACTTTAGGGACATGTAGAATCACTCCCTCTTATGTGTTTAAGATATAATAAAGTTCACTCAATTCTCTTCCAATCAAACAAACTACCATAGGCTTGCTAAGGTTCTCGATTCTCCAACACTAAACAGCAATATGCAAAATAGTAATCAAAAGGACTTCTGAGGGTTGTAAAGGGGCTGAGGGTAAAGGGTAAGAGGGGGATAAATGATTTGGTAAATGAGGAGCTAAAAGCCAAGGCTAATGAGAAACCAACACTTGCACAAATAAGTAACTATAATGAGCACTCACTATCTCAAACACAAAATAAGAACACACTCCATAATGAATTGATCATTGGAAATGAGTATATAAGGATACATCTATGCCAAACACTCTTATTCACAACTCTTCTTTTTGAAAATTTTGATATTTTTTTCTCAACCCTTTTTTCAATTTTTCCTTGGAAATTTTTTTATCATTTTTTTTCCTGTTGCTTTTTCCTATTTTTTTTTTTCATTAAGAAAATGAATGAATGACACATACAAGAGCAATACAACTCAGTTTCCAAATGATCACCATAATACATCCTAACATATACCAAAATCAACTACCAAATTTCATAAAATACCCAAAAGTTACCCCCCAAATGATGAAGTGTTGCTTCATTAGTCTTGGCTTAGGTAAGGAAAATGTGTTTAGGTCAAGAGCTAAAATGAAGGGTCCACAACATAGAGGTCAAGGCTCAAAGGGATTAACAAAGGGAAAAACATTCAAATAGGGTGGCAATTTGGCCAATGTGGCTCACAAAATAAAAGAATGCCTCTATCATATTATCATAATGCACATGCTAATTGTGATTTCAAAGAGAATCAAAGTAAGTTCTAGAGATGTAATCATGGAAGAGACACACATGAAAGAAAAATATGAGACTAAATTGACGAATTAGTCTTTAAGGCTCAAAATCTCATGGGTTCATCTACCAAAGTCAAGCATGCTGAGAATTATCATCGGGGGTTAGGATTCTATAAAACATCATACTTTAGGATTAAGTTCTATCAATACACACCATATCTATGTACAACCTAATACTATGGTACAAGGGAACATAGCTAATCAAAATAGCACATATATTCCCCAAAAACAAAATAAAAATCTTTTTGTATTTCCAATTTTTTAAAATTTTTTCTTCTTTTTTTGAAACGTAGTTTCCCCACCCCAACACCTAAATCTCACGATGTCGACATTGGGAGTGAAAAGAAACATTAAACAGAAAATAAAAACTAAAAAGAAAAACATATATGCAAAAGAAAAGAAAACCCAAAAGGGAGAAAATGATAAGAACCTAAAAATCAAAAGAAAATAATAAAATTAAAATAAAGCAACAAATATATATAAAAGAAAACAAAACAAAAAGAGAAGAAAAAGAGGAGTGATTATACTAGGTTAGGTGTTGATTTACACCTAAGCGATAACCTCTTGAAATCTGCTCAAATAGAGGTCTATGGAGAATCAACCACTCCATGTCAAACAAAACATTGCTCCTCAAACCAAAACTCATTAGCACACGAAGTAGCTTATCAGACAAAGAAGACCAACTCTCAAGCATATGGAAACAGCAAGAAGTAGAGAGTCGGAGCCAGAAAGAGTGCATCCACCATGTCAATGAAGCACAAGTAAGGGCCCACTTCAACGTGTCAAATTGCTGGGCCCAAACACCAAACATGCAGACATATTTAAAGTTAGCTAGTAGGTGGGTCATTGGCCTAGAAACTGCATCATAATGAACGAATGGTCTAGGCAAAAAAGTGGCTACAAAATCCATAAGTCCTTCAATTTCAATATATGTAAGAGTTTGGTCAAGACCAAAAGCCATAGGAACAAAAATCTCAGACTCTATAGATTTAGACTTGCAGGGTTCAAAGAGGATATCAGTAACGATGGGGTCAAAAGGGAAGGATTCATATTCAACGTAAAAAACCTCATCAAGACTTTTGTGGATTTCAAACCCACATGAAAAAGATTCATATTCTATGGAAGGAATATCATTATTGAATTCCAAATTAGTGGGCTCATCTTCCTCCTCACATGACTTCTGTAAATAAAGACCATTTGACTCATCCTGATTATGATGCTCAACTTCACTTGTGATGCTCATATTTAACTCATTAGGATTCTCAAGTTCTTCGCCCTCCTCGAACTAACAAGAATCATTCAAAACGGCGGGTGGTTCGGCAGAAAGTAGGATGCCATAAGTGACATCCTTTTGTGAGCTAGTGTGGGGTACAAGATCAGGTGATAGAGACCTAGGGAGGTCACTCTCTTGTTCTAAGTTGGGAAAAGGCATATCATCATGTAAATTAGACCAAGATTGATAATAGACCAAGATTGATAAGAGGGCTCAAAATCATTGTAAAGACTAACTCCAGGCTCAGGAGATCCTAAACTAGAGTGAGGTTCACCACAATTCTCCCAACTTTGATTAAAACAGTGAGAATATTCAGCAACTCTCTCCTTCGTAGTCTCCAAAATTTTATTAATCAATTCATTTATCTTCTTTTTAGCACTTGCACATGTAGTATCAACGTAATCTCGATAAGGACGAGTACAAGCGTCATGATAAGAAGACTCACAATAATCGCACAAACCAGGAGGCACATAAAATGGTGATGGATGATCATATGTGTCCCAAAAATGATCCCGGTGGTAAGGATTAGAACGAAAAGCAGACTCGCCATGACTAGGGTATCCCAAGGTGCTTCTAGCTTATTCAAACTAATAAGTATCCCAAGCTAATTTTTCAAGGAAATGCCATACCTCATCTTGAGTTCTAGTTAATAATCCCAATAAACCTCTAGGGCACATAGACTCGACATAACATCTAGATTCAACATTTCGACCCACAACAATGACCTCACAAATTTTCCATTTTTGAAAATTTTGATTCAATTGAGCACGATAAGTATTAAGCCTTGACAAAGAATTCCAAAAAGGTTCATACTCAAATTGTGAAAAATTGAAAACTGGCAACTTGAAACCGCTTTTATTTAATTTTAAGAAGTTTCTAATTGTTTTTAGGATTTTCTTTTTTTTCCCCATTTTGAATTTTTTTTAAAAAATGGGAAAAACAAATCAACGACTCTATGACATTGATTATAAACTAATGACGAAAACAAAAACAAGTCACCAAAATGATTAAGTTAACAAAACAATATAAACTAATAAAATAAAACTACATTACAAAAAGAAAAGAAAAACACAAAAGACTCAATCAATAAGAATTGACCTAGCACAAAAAAACCAAAGATGAGCACATACACAAAGCTTGTGCACCGTTTTCTTAAATCAAAAACCTAAAACAGAATAAAAGCAAAAAATAAAATGAAATAGAAAAGAAAACACCTAAAAATTAGAACTCTATGTACAGAAAATTCCACACAATCACAAGGATCATGGATATATTTTTTTTTAATTTTTCTGTCTCCAAACAGCGCAGAAAAATCCTAGCTGAAAATTACTTCCAAAAATCACAGAAAATTCTAGACAATCTTAAAAATTCCACAAAAATTCACAAACTCTAAAAATCTTGAGGCATCCATCAACATATTAGCACGAAAAAATTCAGACCAGAACAGCCACAAAAAATAAAAACAGAAAGTAAAAATATAGAAAAAAACTGCATTGATAATATTATGTCAATTCCAGGTCTTTCCTGCACTGAATCTGAAACTGTTAGTTCTGTTTTTTTTAGCAGGAAATAATCAGTAAAAACCAAAATTAAATGGACCAAAAGGAAAATCAAAATATAAACTCTAATGTAAAAAATACAAAACATAAGAAATCTAAACTAATCTAAAACGACTAAAACTAAATAAACAGACAAAATCAAAGATCAAAAATACGCAAGGAAAATGAAAACAACTCAAATGACGCGACTATGAATAACACCTAATTTCACAAAATCCATCCCCAACAATGACGCCGAAAACTTCTTATGATTTTTATAAAGGTTTTGTTTTACCGTAAGCATACGGTAGTCAGACGTAGTATTTGAGGGTCGGTCCTCAGGGATGGGTATGAAATAAGGTCACTGTCGAAGAGTTAAGAATCTACTGTTAATGGAACAAATAACTAAGCCAAACTGTGATTATTAACTAATGTGTCCTAGTGATTAGTTTTAGCTAACTAGAAATGTGAACGAAACTCGAAACGATTTCTAGACTAACTTCACTCATGTCTAGTCTAAGCTTTCAACAAGCTAAATCAAAATTCTGTAATCAGTCTGCCATTGGCATCAGCATAATTCATAAATCAGAATACTGAGAAATAAAGATCAATTCAAAATTATTAATGCTTTGAATAGAACATAAGCAAGGCAACTCGAAGGCCAGAAAATAAGATTGTTAGCAAATCACATCGTTAATTGAATCAGGGCTCAAACCATGTCAGTCCATCATTGATGTGTTGAATTCGAGCCCTCACAAAACTGGTACTAGGCCCAACAAGTTGTATCCATTGCAACAGAGGAAGAACAGTAAACTGATACTCAAATCAATTGTTTGCAATACCCACTCCAAAACATCAAAGTGCTCAAATTAAGCCAGCCTAACATCAATTACAAATTTTATAGCCTAATTTCTTAATCTGAAAAACTAAAACCTATTAAGAAAGTGAGAAATAAAAGGAAGTGAAAATTTAAAAAAAACTATGTTCTCCCCTCTGCCACTGCCTTCGAATTTTTGTAGTCGGCCTCAGAACCCAACCATCTCTAATTCCTCAAAAACCCCGTCTTCAATGCTTCGTTACTACCTCCCTTAAAGCATTTATGACAGCAGAAGCTTGACGGTAATGCTGATCGAACTGATGGGCAACGGCCGGATGTGATAATGAGGCAATGAATGTTGATGATTAAAGGAGGAGAGAGAAAGAGCCATGGCTGAATTGGAGTAGGAGATGAAGCAGTAAGAGATCGGGTTTTTGGGCTGGGCAACGAAGAGGAAGCAGAAAGGATGGGGGGGAACTGCTCACGTGATTGGCATGTGACGCAATAAGTAAGGAACAAGCTGGATTGGGGCGCTAGGAAGACTGAGAGAACAGGCCTGAAGACTGGCTAGATCGGCCTATTGGAGAGAAAGAAAGAGAGAAAGAAAAGGTGAGGGCACAGGGCTGGGAAGAAGGAGTGGCAAGCTAGCGCCTAGGCCGGCCTAGCGAGAGAAAGAGAAAGAAATGGAAGAGAAGGGGGCAAAGGTTTCGGGTGGCCTGAGAAGCTTTGGGCCATGGAAAGCAAGAAACAGAGGCCCAAATTGAGGGAGAAGAGCACTCAGGATGGGAGGGTTGAATTGGGCTCGGGTCAGCAAAAATGGGCAATTCTTCTTCTCTTAATTCCGCTTTGCCGAACTCTTTTGCCACACAATTTATTCATTTTACTCAAATTTTCATAATTCCTACAAAACAAAATAAAATGTAAATAAATTCTAATTTAATAATTGATCTTGAGCAAATTTTAGATAATAAAAGGGCATAAAATATCATAATTTATGCTGAAAAAATACCCCTACATATAAGTTTTGCCCGTTTTCGAGTAAAACAAAACTAAAAATCCTAGAAAAAGAAATAAAATCTTAACTCACTTTTGTAGGAATTACGGTTGCACTTAGGATGTGGAACAGCCCGTTAAACCCCTTGGTTACCCTTAGTGGATGAGGAAGATCTCATGAGGGTTTGCAGAAGATATATCAACAAAATCTATAAAAGAAAACAGAAAACAGAAAATAGAAAAACTTTTTTATTTTTTTCACAAAAATTTATATATACAACACCGGGGAAAATACATACACAATGTAACCAACTACATCACTTAAGCAACCAAAACATTAGATCATATATAAATGCAATGTACACGTCAAGAAATCTTTAATCCCCTCTGATAACACCTATACACAACCTTTTATCCCACTTAGAATTATGTACAAGCATGACTGGTAGAACTTCACTGTAGGGATATCTCGAATCAGTCCCTCTTATGTGTTTAAAAAATAACAAAGTTCACTCAATTCTCTTCCAATCAAACAAACGTAGGCTTGCCAAGGTTCTCGATTCTCCACCACTAAAATGCAATATACAAAATAATAATCAAGAGGACTTCTGAGGGTTGTAAAGGGGCTGAGGGTAAAGGGTAAGAGAGGGATAAATGATTTAGTAAATGAGGAGCTAAAAGCCAAGGCTAATGAGCAACCAACACTTACACTAATAAGTAACTACAAGGAGCACTCACTATCTTAAACACCAAATACGAACACGCCTCATAATGAATGGACCATTGGAAATGAGTATACAAGGACACATCCATGCCAAACACTCTTATTCACAACTCGTCTTTTTGAAATTTTTGATTTTTTTTTCTCAACCCTTTATTTCAATTTTTCATTGGAAATTTTTTTGTGATTTGTTTTTTTTTTCATTTTTTTCCTGTTGCTTTTTTCTGTTTTTTTTTTCATTAAGAAAATGAATGAATGGCACATACAAGAGCAATACAACTTAATTTCCAAATGATCACTTTGACACACTCTAACATATACCAAAATCAACCACCAAATTTCATAAAATACCCAAAAGTTACCGCCCAAATGATGAAGTGTTGCTTCATTAGTCTCGGCTTAGGTAAAGGAAATGTGTTTAAGCCAAAAGCTAAAATGAAGGGTTCACAACATAGAGGTGAACGCTCAAACGGATTGACAATCGGAAAAACATTCAAATTGGGTGGCAACTTGGCTAATGTGGCTCACAAAACAAAAGAATGCCTCTATCATATTATCATAATGCACATGGTAATTGTGATTTCAAAGAGAATCAAAGCAGGTTCTAGATATGTAATCATGGAAGAGGCACACATGAAAGAAAAATATGAGACTAAATTGACGAATTAGTCTTTACGGCTCAAAATCTCACGGGTTCATCTATCAAAGTCAAGCTTGCTTAGAATTATTGTCGGAGGTTAGGATTGTACACAACATCATACTTTAGGACTAAGTTCTATCAATGCACACCACATCTATCTACAACCTAATTGTAAGGTACAAGGAAACGTAGCCAATCAAAATAGCACATATATTCCCCCAAAACAAAACAAAAATCCTTTTGGATTTCCAAATTTTTTTAAATTTTTTCTTCTTTTTTTTGAAACGTAGTCTCCCCACCCCCACACCTAAGTCTCACCATGTCGACATTGGGAGTGAAAAGAAACATTAAATAGAAAATGAAAACTAAAAAGAAAAACATATATACAAAAGAAAAGAAAACCCAAAAGGGAGAAAATGATAAGAACTTGAAAATCAAAAGAAAATAATAAAATTAAAATAAAGCAACAAATATATACAAAAGAAAACAAAACAAAAAGAGAAGAAAAAGAGGAGCAATTATAATAGGACAGGTGTTGATTTACACCTAAGCTATAACCTCTTGAAATCTGCTCAAATGGAGGTCTATGGAGCATCAACCACTCCATATCAAACAAAACATTGCTACTCAAACCAAAACTCGTTAGCACACGAAGTAGTTTATAAAACAAAGAAGACCAACTCTCAAGCATATGGAAACGGCAAGAAGCAGAGAGCTGGAGCCAGAAAGAGTGCATCCACCACGTCAACGAAGCACAAGTAAGGGCCCACTTCAACATGTCAAATTGCTGGGCCCAAACACCAAACATGCAGACATATTTAAAGTTTGCTAGTAGGTGGGTCGTTGGCCTAGAAACTACATCATAATGAACGAATGGTCTAGGAAAAACAGTGGCTGCAAAATCCACAAGTCCTTCAATTTCAATATATGTAAGAGTTTGGTCAAGACCAAAAGCCATATGTGCAAAAATCTCAGACTCTATAAATTTAGACTTGCGAAGTTCAAAGAGGATATCAGCAACGCTGGGGTCGAAAGAGAAGGATTCACATTCAACGTAAAAACCCTCATCAAGACTTTTGTTGATTTCAAACCCACATGAAAAAAATTCATATTCTATAGAAAGAATATCATTACTGAATTCCAAATTAGTGGGTTCATCTTCCTCCCCACATGACTCCTATAAATAAAGACCATTTGACTCATCATGATTATGATGCTCAACTTCACTTGTGATGCTCATATCTAACTCATTAGGATTCTCAAGTTCTTTACCATCCTCAAACTCATAGGAGTCATTCAAAATGATGGGTGGGTCGGTAGAAATTAAGACATCATAAGTGACATCCTTATGTGAGCTAGTGCGGAGTGTCAGGTCAGGTGATAGAGACCTAGGGAGGTCACTCTCTTGTTCTAAGTTAGGAAAAGCCATATCATCATGTAAATTAGGCATAGATTGATAAGAGGGCTTAAAATCATTGTGAAGACTAACATTAGGTTCAGGAGATCCTAAACTAGAGTCAGGTTCACCTCAATTCTCCCAACTTTGATTAAAACAGTGAGAATATTCAACAACTCTCTCCTTCATAGTCTCTAAAATTTTATCAATCAATTCATTTATCTTCTTTTTAGCACTTGCACATGTAGCATCAATGTAATCTCGATAAAAACAAGTACAAGCATCATGATAAGAAGCCTCACAATAACCGCACAAACCAGGAGGCACATAAAATGGCGATGGATGATCATATAAGTCCCAAAAATGATCCCAGTGATAAGGAATAGAACAAAGAGTAGACTCGTCGTGAGTAGGATATCCTAAAGTGCTTCTAGCTTATTCAGACTAATAAGTATCCCAGCTAATTTTTCAAAGATATCCCACACCTCATCTTGAGTTCTAGTTAATAATCCCAATAAACCTCCAGGGCACATAGACTCGACATAACCTCTAGATTCAACATTTCGACCCACAACAATGACTTCACAAATTTTCCATTTTTGAAAATTCTGATTCAATTGAGCACGATAAGTATTAAGCCTTGACAAATAATTCCAAAAAGGTTCATGCTCAAATTGTGAAAAACTAAAAACTGGCACACTTGAAACCCCTTTTGTTTAATTTTAAGAAGTTTCCAATTGTTTTTAGGATTTTCAATTTTTCCCCCATTTTGGATTTTTTTTAGAAAATGGGAAAAACAAATCAACGACTCTATGACATTAATTATAAACTAATGACGAAAACAAAAACAAGTCACCTAAATGATTAAGTCAACAAAACAAAATAAACTAACAAAATAAAACTACATTACAAAAAGAAGAGAAAAACACAAAAGACTCAATCAATAAGAATTGACCTAGCACAAAAAAACCAACGATGAGCACATACACAAAGCTTGCACACCATTTTCTTAAATCAAAAACCTAAAACAAAATAAAAGTAAAAAATAAAATGAAACAGAAAACAAAACTCCTAAAAAATTAGAACTCTATGTACAGAAAATTCCACACAATCACAAGGAACATGGATATATTTTTTTCAATTTTTCTGTCCCAAATTGTGCCAAAAAATCCAAACAGAAAATTAATTTCAAAAATCACAAAAAATTAAAGACAATCTTAAAAATTCCACAAAAATTCAAACAAACTCTAAAAATCTTGAGGAATTCATCAAAATATCAGCACGGAAAAATTTAGACCAGGATAGCACTGAAAAATTAAAACAGAAAGTAAAAATATAGAAAAAAAACTGCACCGATAATATTCTATCAATTCCAGGTCTTTCCTGCACTGAATCTGAAACTGTTAGTTCTGTTTTTTTATCAGCAGCAAATAATCGGTAAAAACCAAAATTAAATGGACAAAAAGAAAAAGAAAAATATAAACTCTAATTAAAATAATCCAAAACATAAGAAATCTAAACTAATCTAAAACGACTAAAACTAAATATGCATACAAAATCAAAGATCAAAGATACGAAATGAAAATGAAAATGACTCAAATACCTCGACTATGAATAACACCTAATTTCGCAATATCCATCCCTAACAACGGCGCCAAAAACTTGTTGGGATTTTTATGAAGGTTTTGTTTTACTGCAAGCATACGGTAGTCAGTCATAGCCCTTGAGGTTCGTTCCTCAGGGATGGGTATGAAATAAGGTCACTGTCAAAGAGTTAAGAATCTACTATTAACGGAATGAATAACTGAGCCTAACTGCGATTATTAACTAATGTGTCCTAGTGATTAGTTTTAGCTAACTAGAAATGTGAACGGAACTCGAAACGATTTCTAGACTAACTCCACTCATGTCTGGTCTAAGCTTTCAACAAGATAAATCAAAATTGTGTAATCAGTCTACCATTGGCATTAGCGTAATTCATAAATTAGAATACCGAGAAATAAAGATCAATTCAAAATTATTAATGCTTTGAAGAGAACATAAGCAAGGCAACTTGAAGGCCAGGAAATAAGATTGCTAGCAAACCACACCGTTAATTAAATCCAGGGCACAAACCCATTTCAGTCTATCATTAATGTGTTGAATCCGAGCCCTCATAAAACCGTACTAGACTCAAGTTGAGGCTCAACAAGTTGTACCCATTGTAACAGAGGAAGAACAGTAAATTGAGACTCAATTCAATTGTTTGCCATACCCACTCCAAAATGTCAAAGTGCTCAGATTAAGCCAGCCTAACATCAATTACAAATTTCATAGCCTAATTTCTTAATCTGAAAAACTAGAACCTATTAAGAAAGTGAGAAATAGAAGGAAGTGAAAATTAAAAAAAAAACTATGTTCTCCCCTCTGCCATTGCCTTCGAATTTTTGTAGCTGGCCTCAGAAGCCAACCATCTCTGACTCCTAAAAAACCCCGTCTTCATTGCTCCGTTACTACTTCCTTTAAAGCATTTGTAACTGCAGAAGCTTGACCGTAATGATGATTGAACTGATGGGTAACAGCTGGATGTGATAATGAGGCAATGAATGTTGATGATTAAAGGAGGAGACAGAAAGAGCCATGGCTGACTTGGAGTAGGAGATGAAGCAGCAAGAGATCGGGTTTCTAGGTTGGGCAACGAAGAGGAAGAAGAAAGGATGGGGGGAACTGCTCACATGATTGGCATGTGACACAATAAGTAAGGAACAAGCTGGATTGGGGCACTAGGAAGACTGAGAGAACAGGCCCGAAGACTAGCTAGACCAGCCTGTTGGAGAGAAAGAAGGAGAGAAAGAAAAGGTGAGGGCACTGGGCTGGGAAGAAGGAGTGGCAAGCCAACGCTTGGGCCGACCCAGCAAGAGAAAGAGAAAGAAATGGAAGAGAAGGGGGGCAAAGGTTTTGGGTGGCCAGAGAAGCTTTGGGCCATGGAAAGCAAGAAACAGAGGCTTGAATTGAGGGAGAAGAGCACTCAGGATGGGAGGGTTGAGTTGGGCTGCGGGTCAGCAAAAATGGGCAATTCTTCTTCTCTTAATTCCACTTTGTCCAACTCTTTTGCCACACAATTTATTCATTTTACTCAAATTTTCATAATTCCTACAAAACAAAAAAAACATAATTAAATTCTAATTTAATAATTGATCTTGAGCAAATTTTAGATAATAAAAGGGTATAAAATATCATAATTTATAGTTGAACAAATACCCCTACATATAAGTTTTGCTCGTTCTTGAGTAAAATAAAACTAAAAATCCTAGAAAAAGAAATAAAATCATAACTCACTTTCGTAGGAATCACGGTTGCACTTAGGATATGGAACAAGCCCTTTAAACCTCTTAGTTACCCCTAGTGGACGAGAAAGGACTCGTGAGAGTTTGCAGAAGATATACCAACAAAATCTATAAAAGAAAACACAAAACAGAATCTAGAAAAACTTTTTGATTTTTTTCACAAAAATTTATATATATAACACTAGGGAAAGTATATACACATTCTAACCAACTACATCACTCAATCAACCAAAACAATTGATCATATATAAACGCAATGTACACATCAAGAAATCTTTAATCCCCACTGATAGCATCTATACACAACCTTTCACCGCACTTAGAAATTGTGTACAAGCATGACTAGTAGAGCTTCACTTTAGGGATATGTGGAATCACTCCCTCTTATGTGTTTAAGAAATAACAAAGTTCACTCAATTCTCTTCCAATCAAACAAACTAACATAGGCTTGCCAAGGTTCTCGATTCTCCACCACTAAAATGCAATATACAAAATAATAATCAAGAGGACTTCTGAGGGTTGTAAAGGGGCTGAGGGTAAAGGGTAAGAGAGGGATAAATGATTTTGTAAATGAGGAGCTAAAAGCCAAGGCTAATGATAAACCAACGCTTACACCTATAAGTAACTATAATGAGCACTCATTATCTTAAACACAAAATAAGAACACGCCTTATAATGAATTGGCTATTGGAAATGAGTATACAAGGATACATCTATGCCAAACACTTATATTCACAACTCTTTTTTTTGAAATTTTTGATATTTTTCTCTCAACCCTTTTTTCAATTTTCCCTTGGAAATTTTTTTGTCAGTTATTTTTTTTTTTCATTTTTTTTCCTATTGCTTTTTTGGTTTTTTTTATTTAAGAAAATGAATGAATGGCACGTACAAGAGCAATACAACTCAATTTCCTAATGATCGCCATGATACATCCTAACATATACCAAAATCAACCACCAAATTTCATAAAATACCCAAATGATGAAGTGTTGCTTCATTAGTCATGGCTTAGGTAAAGGAAATGTGTTTAGGCCAAGAGCTAAAATGAAGGGTTCACAACATAGAGGTCAAGGCTCAAAGGGATTAACAAGGGGAAAAACATTCAAATTGGGTGGCAATTTGGCTAATGTGGCTTACAAAATAAAAGAATGCCTCTATTATATTATCATAATGTACATGCTAATTGTGATTTCAATGAGAATCAAAGCAAGTTCTAGAGATGTAATCATGGAAGAGACATACATGAAAGAAAAATATCAGACTAAATTGACGGATTAGTCTTTAAGGCTCAAAATCTCATGGGTTCATCTACCAAAGTCAAGCTTGCTTAGAATTATTGTCAGGGGTTAGGATTTTGCACAACATCATACTTTAGGACTATGTTCTATCAATGCACACCACATCTATGTACAACCTAATACTAAGGTACAAGGAACATAGTCAATCAAAATAGCACATATATTCCCTGAAAGCAAAACAAAAATCTTTTTGGATTTCCAAATTTTAAAAAATTTTTTCATCTTTTTTTTGAAACGTAGTTTCCCCACCCCCACGCCTAAATCTCATGATGTCGTCATTAAAATAAAAGCTAAAAAGAAAAACATATATACAAAAGAAAAGAAAACCCAAAAGGGAGAAAATGATAAGAACCTAAAAATCAAAAGAAAATAGTAAAATTAAAATAAAGCAACAAATATATACAAAGGAAAATAAAACAAAAAGAGAAGAAAAAGAGGAGAGACTATACCAGGTCAGGTATTGATTTACACCTAAGCTATAATCTCGTGAAATCTACTCAAATAGAGGCCTATGGAGCATCAACCACTACATATCAAACAAAGCATTGCTACTTAAACCAAAACTCATTAGCGCACGAAGTAGCTTATCAAACAAAGAAGACCAACTCTCAAGCACATGGAAACAACAAGAAGTAGAGAGTCAGAGCCGGAAAGAGTGCATCCACCACGTCAATGAAGCACAAATAAGGGTCCACTTCAACTTGTCAAATTGCTGGGCTCAAACACCAAACATGCAGACACATTTAAGGTTAGCCAGTAGGTAGGTCATTGGCGTAGAAACTACATCATAATGAACGAATGGTCTCGACAAAACAGTGGCTGCAAAATCCACAAGTCCTTCAATTTTAATCTATGTAAGAGTTTGGTCAAGACTAAAAGCCATAGACACAAAAATCTCGGACTCTACAAATTTAGACTTGCGAGGTTCAAAGAGGATATCAGTAACGATGGGGTCGAAAGAGAAGGATTCATATTCAACGTAAAAACCCTCATCAAGACTTTTGTTGATTTCAAACCCATATGAAAAAGATTCATATTCTATAGAAAGAATATGACTATTGAATTCCAAATTAGTAGGCTCATCTTCCTCCTCACATGGCTCCTGTAAATAATGACTAATTGACTCATCCTGATTATGATGTTCAACTTCACTTGTGATTCTCATATCTAACTCATTAGGATTCTCAAGTTCTTTGCCCTCCTCAAACTCACAAGAGTCATTCAAAACGGTGGGTGGGTCGACAGAAATTAGGACATCATTAGTGACATCCTTATGTGAGTTAGTACGGGGTGCAAAGGTCAAGTGATAGACACTTAGAGAGGTTACTCTCTTGTTCTAGGTTAAGAAAAGGCATATCACCATGTAAATTGGACCTAGATTGATAATAGGGCTCAAAATCATCATGAAAACTAACTTCAGGTTCCGGAGATCCTAAACTAGAGTCAGGTTCACTACAATTCTCCCAACTTTGATTAAAACAGTGAGAATATTCAGCAACTCTCTCCTTCGTAGTCGCTAAAATTTTATCAATCAATTCATTTATCTTCTTTTTAGTACTTGCACATGTAGCATCAACGTAATGTCGATAAGGACAAGTACAAGCATAATGATAAGAAGACTCACAATAACCGCACAAACCAGGAGGCACATAAAATGGCGATGGATGATCATATGAGTCCCAAAAATGATCCCGGTGGTAAGGATTAGAACGAAAGGCAGACTCGTCGTGATTAGGGTATCCTAAGGTGCTTCTAGCTTTTTCAAACTGATAGTATCCCAAGCTAATTTTTCAATGAAATCCCGTACCTCATCTTGAGTTCTAGTTAATAATTCCAGTAAACCTCCTAGGCAGATAGACTCAACATAACCTCTAGATTCAACATTTCGACCCACAACAATGACTTCACAAATTTCCCATTTTTGAAAATTCTGATTCAATTGAGCACTATAAGTATTACGCCTTGACGAAGAATTCCAAAAAGGTTCATGCTCAAATTGTGAAAAATTTAAAACGGGCGCACTTGAAACCCCTTTTGTTTAATTTTAAGACGTTTCCAATTATTTTTAGGATTTTTCATTTTTTCCCCCATTTTGGATTTTTTTTAGAAAATGGGAAAAACAAGTCAACGACTCTATGACATTAATTATAAACTAATGACAAAAACAAAAACAAGTCACCAAAATAATTAAGTTAACAATACAAAATAAACTAACAAAAATAAAACTACATTACAAAAAGAAAAGAAAAACACAAAAGACTCAATCAATGAGAATTGACCTAGCACAAGAAAACCAAAGAGGAGCACATACACAAAGCTTGCACACCATTTTCTTAAATCAAAAACCTAAAACAAAATAAAAGCGAAAAACAAAATAAAATAGAAAACAAAACTCGTAAAAATCAGAACTCTATGCAGAAAATTCAACACAATCACAAGGAACATGGATATATTTTTTTTCAATTTTTCTGTCCCCAAACAGTGCAGAAAAATCCAAACAGAAAATTAATTTCAAAAATCATAGAAAATTCTAGACAATCTTAAAAATTCCACAATAATTTGCACAAACTCTAAAAATCTTGAGGAATCCATCAAAATATCAGCACGGGAAAATTCAGGCCAGAACAGCACCGAAAAATTAAAACAGAAAGTAAAAATATAAAAAAAACTACAATGATAATATTCTGTCAATTCTAGGTCTTTCCTGTACTGAATTTAAAACTGTCGGTTTTGTTTTGTTTTTTTTTAGCAGCAAATAATCAGTAAAAACCAAAATTAAATGGACCAAAAGGAAAATCAAAATATAAACTCTAATTAAAAAAATCCAAAACATAAGAAATCTAAACTAATCTAAAACAACTAAAACTAAATAAACGCACAAAATCAAAGATCAAAAATACGAAATGAAAATGAAAATGACTCAAATGACTCGACTATGAATAACACCTAATTTCACAAAATCCATCTCTAAAAACGGTGCCAAAAACTTGTTGGGATTTTTATAAAGGTTTTGTTTTACTCCAAGCGTACGGTAGTCAGTCGTAGCACTTGAGGGTCGGTCCTCAGGGATGGGTATGAAATAAGGTCACTATCGAAGAGTTAAGAATCTACTATTAACGGAACAAATAGCTGAGCCTAATTGCGATTATTAACTTATGTGTCCTAGTGATTAGTTTTAGCTAACTAGAAATGTGAAAGAAACTTGAATCGATTTCTAGACTAACTCCACTCATGTCTAGTCTAAGCTTTCAACAAGATAAATCAAAATTCTGTAATCAGTCTACCATTGGCACCAGCTTAATTCATAAATTCGAATACCGAGAAATAAAGATCAATGCAAAATTATTAATGCTTTGAATAGAACATGAGCAAGGCAACTTGATGGCCAGAAAACAAGATTGCTAGCAAACCGTACCGTTAATTGAATCCAGGGCACAAACCCATTTCTGTCTATCATTAATGTGTTGAATCCGAGTCCTCACAAAACCAATACTAGACTCAAGTTGAGGCTCAACAAGTTGTATCTATTGTAACAGAGGAAGGATAGTAAACTAAGACTCAAATCAACTGTTTCCAATACCCACTCCAAAACATCAAAGTGCTCAAATTAAGCCAGCCTAACATCAATTACAAATTTCATAGCCTAATTTCTTAATCTGAAAAACTAAAACCTATTAAGAAAATGAGAAATAAAAGAAAGTGAAAATTTAAAAAAAAACTATGATCTCCCCTCTGCCATTGCCTTCGAATTTTTGTAGCCGGCCTCAGAACCCAACCATCTCTGGCTCCTCAAAAACCCCGTCTTCATTGCTCTGTTACTGCTTCCTTTAAAGCATTTGTAACCACAGAAGCTTGATGGTAATGATGATGGAACTGATGGGTAACGACTGGTTGTGATAATGAGGCAATGAATGTTGATGATTAAAGGAGGAGAGAGAAAGAGCCATGACTGAATTAGAGAAGGAGATGAAGCAGCAAAAGATCGGGTTTCTGGGTTTGATAATGAAGAGGAAGAAGAAAGGATGGGGGGAACTGCTCACGTGATTGGCATGTGACGCAATAAGTAAGGAACAAGCTGGATTGGGGCACTAGGAAGACTGAGAGAACAGGCCTGAAGACTGGCTAGACCGGCCTGTTGGAGAGAAAGAAGGAGAGAAAGAAAATGTGAGGGCGTTGGGATGGGAAGAAGGAGTGGCAAGCTGGTGCCTGGGACGGCCTAACGAGAGAAAAAGAAAGAAATAGAAGAGAAGGGAGGCAAAGGTTTCGGGTGGCCTGAGAAGCTTTGGGCCATGGAAAGCAAGAAACAGAGGTTCAAATTGAGGGAGAAGAGCACTCGAGATGGGAGGGTTGAATTGGGTTGTGGGTCAACAAAAATGGGCAATTCTTCTTCCCTCAATTCCACTTGGTCCAACTCTTTTGCCACACGGTTTATTCATTTTACTCGAATTTTCATAATTCCTACAAAAGAAAAAAAAACGTAATTAAATTCTAATTGAATAATTGATCTTGAGTAAATTTTAGATATAAAAGGGTATAAAATATCATAATTTATGGTTGAGCAAATACCCCTACACATAAGTTTTGCTCGTTCTCGAGTAAAATAAAACTAAAAATCCTAGAAAAAGAAATAAAATCATAGCTCACTTTTGTGGGAATCACGGTTGCACTTAAGATGTCGAACAAGCCCTTTAAACCTCTAGGTTACCCTTAGTGGACGAGAAAGGTCTTGTGAGGATTTGCAGAAGATATACCAACAAAATCTATAAAAGAAAACAAAAAACAGAAAATAGAAAATCTTTTTGATTTTTTTCACAAAAATTTATATATACAACACCGGGGAAAATACATACACAATGTAACCAACTACATCACTCAAGCAACCAAAACATTAGATCATATATAAACGCAATGTGCACATCAAGAAATCCTTAATCCCCACTGATAACATCTATACACAACCTTTCATCCCACTTAGAATTATGTACAAGCATGACTGGTAGAACTTCACTTTAGGGATATGTCAAATCAGTCCCTTTTATGTGTTTAAGAAACAACAAAGTTCACTCAATTCTCTTCCAATCAAACAAACTAACATAGGCTTGTCAAGGTTCTCCATTCTCCACCACTAAAATGCAATATACAAAATAATAATCAGGAGGACTTCTGAGGGTTGTAAAGGGGCTGAGGGTAAAGAGTAAGAGAGGGATAAATGATTTGGTAAACGAGGAGCTAAAAGCCAAGGCTAATGAGCGACTAACACTTAACCAATAAGTAACTATAATGAGCACTCACTCTCTCAAACACAAAATACGAACACATCCTATAATGAATTGACCATTAGAAATGAGTATACAAGGATACATCTACGCCAAACACTCTTATTCACAACTCTTTTTTTGAAATTTTTGATATTTTTTTCTTAACCCTTTTTTTCAATTTTTCCTTGGAAATTTTTTTGTTATTTGTTTTTTGGTTAATTTTTTTCCTGTTGCTTTTTTTATTTTTTTTTCAATAAGAAAATGAATGAATGGCACGTACAAGAGCAATACAACTCAATTCCCAAATGATCACCATGATACATCCTAACATATACCAAGATCAACCACCAAATTTCACAAAATACCCAAAAGTTACCCCCCAAATGATGAAGTGTTGCTTCATTAGTCTCAGCTTACGTAAAGGAAATTGGTTTGGGCCAAGAGCCAAAATGAAGGATTCACAACAAAGAGGTTAAGGCTCAAAGGGGTTAACAAAGGAAAAAACATTTAAATTGGGTTGCAATTTGGCTAATGTGGCTCACAGAGCAAAAGAATCCATCTATTATATTATCATAATGCACATGCTTTAATTGTGATTTCAAAGAGAATCAAAGCAAGTTCTAGAGAGGTAATCATGGAAGAGACACACATGAATGAACAATGTGAGACTAAATTGACGAATTAGTCTTTAAGGCTCAAAATCTTACGGGTTCATCTACCAAAGTCAAGCTTGCTTAGAATTATTGTCGGGGGTTAGGATTGTATACAATATCATACTTTAGAACTAAGTTCTATCAATGCACACTACATCTATGTACAACCTAATACTAAGGTGCAAGGGAACATAGCCAATCAAAATAGCACATATATTCCCCAAAAACAAAACAAAAATCTTTTTGGATTTCCAAATTTTTAAAAATATTTTCATCTTTTTTTTGAAACGTAGTTTTCCCACCCCCACGCCTAAATCTCATGATGTCGTCATTGGGAGTGAAAAGAAACATTAAATAGAAAATAAAAACTAAAAAGAAAAACATATATACAAAAGAAAAGAAAACCCAAAAGGGAGAAAATGATAAGAACCTAAAAATCAAAAGAAAATAATAAAATTAAAACAAAGCAACAAATATATATAAAAGACAAAAAAACAAAAAGAGAAGAAAAAGAGGAGCGATTATACCAGGTCAGGTATTGGTTTACACCTAAGCTATAACCTCTTGAAATATGCTCAAATAGAGGCCTATGGAGCATCAACCACTCCATATCAAACAAGACATCGCTACTCAAATCAAAACTCATTAGCGCACGAAGTAGCATATTAAACAAAGAAGAGCAACTCTCAAGCACATGGAAACAGCAAAAAGCAGAGAGTCGGAGCCAGAAAGAGTGCATCCACCACGTCAATAAAGTACAAGTGAGGGCCCGCTTCAACTTGTCAAATTGCTGGGCCTAAACACCAAACATGCAGACGTATTTAAAGTTAGCTAGTAGGTGGGTCATTGGCCTAGAAACTATATCATAATGAACGAATGGTCTAGGCAAAACAGTGGCTGCAAAATCCACAAGTCCTTCAATTTCAATATATGTAAGAGTTTGGTCAAGACCAAAAGCCATAGGCACAAAAATCTCAGACTCTATAGATTTAGACTTGTGAGGTTCAAAGAGGATATCAGTGACGATGGGGTCGAAAGAGAAGGATTCATATTCAACATAAAAACCCTCATCAAGACTTTTGTTGATTTCAAACCCACATGAAAAAGATTCATATTCTATAGAAAGAATATCACTATTGAATTTCAAATTAGTGGGCTCATCTTCCTCCTCACATGACTCCTGTAAATAATGACCATTTGACTCATCCTGATTATGATGCTCAACTTCACTTGTGAAGGTCATATCTAACTCATTAGGATTCTCAAGTTCTTTGCTCTCCTCAAACTCAAAAGAGTCATTCAAAACGGTGGGTGGGTCGGCAAAAATTAAGACATCATCAGTGACATCCTTATGTGAGCTAGTATTGGGTGCACGGTCAGGTGATAGATAGTTAGGCATGTTACTCTCTTGTTCTAGGTTAAAAAAAGGCATATCGCCATGTAAATTAGACCTCGATTGATAAGAGGGCTCAAAATCATCATGAAGACTAACTTTAGGTTCCAGAGATCCTAAACTAGAGTCAGGTTCACTACAATTCTCCCAACTTTGATTAAAACAGTGAGAATATTTAGCAACTCTCTCTTTCATAGTCTTTATCATTTTATCAGTCAATTCATTTATCTTCTTTTCAGCACTTGTATATGTAGCAACAATGTAATCTCGATAAGGACAAGTATAGGCATCATGATAAGAAGACTCACAATAGCCGCACAAAACAGGAGGCACATAAAATGGCAATGGATGATCATATGAGTCCTAAAAATGATCCCAGTGGTAAGGATTAGAACGAAAAGCAGACTCGTTGTGAGTAAGGTATCCTAAGGTGCTTCTAACTTGTTCAAACTAATAAGTATACCAATCTAATTTTTTAAAGAAATCCCATACCTGGTCTTGAGTTCTCGTTAATAATCCCAATAAACCTCCATGGCACATAGACTCGACATAAGCTCTTGATTCAACATTTCGACCCACAGCAATGACCTCACAAATTTTTCATTTTTGAAAATTCTAATTCAATTGAGCACGATAAGTATTAAGCCTTGGTGAATAATTCCAAAAATATTCATGCTTAAATTGTAAAAAATTAAAAATTGGCACACTTGAGACGCCTTTTGTTCAATTTTATGAAGTTTCTAATTTTTTTTAAGATTTTCAATTTTTTTCCCCATTTTGGATTTTTTTTAGAAAATGGGGAAAACAAATCAATGACTCTATAACACTAATTATTAACTAATGACGAAAACAAAAACAAGTCACCTAAACAATTAAGTTAACAAAGCAAAACAAACTAACAAAAATTAAACTACATTATAAAAAGAAAAGAAAAACATAGAAGACTCAATCAACAAGAATTGATCTAGCACAAAAAACCCAAAGAGGAGCACATATACAAAGCTTGTATACCATTTTCTTAAATCAAAAACCTAAAACAAAATTAAAGTGAAAAATAAAATAAAACAGAAAACAAAACTCCTAAAAATCAGAACTCTATGTACAGAAAATTCCACGCTATCACAAGGAACACGAATATATTTTTTTTCAATTTTTCTGTCACAAAATAGTGCAAAAAAAATCCAAACAGAAAATTAATTTTAAAAATTATAGAAAATTCTAGACAATCTTAAAAATTCTACAAAAATTCACACAAACTCTAAAAATATGAGGAATCCATCAAAATATCAGCACAGAAAAATTCAAACCAGAACAGCATTGAAAAATTAAAACAGAAAGTAAAAATATAGAAAAAAAACTGCACTGATAATATTCTATCAATTCCAGGCCTTTCCTTCACTGAATTTGAAACTGTCAGTTCTGTTTTTTTTTTCAGCAGCAAATAATCAGTAAAACCAAGATTAAATGGACCAAAACGAAAATCAAAATATGAACCCTAATTTAAAAAATCCAAAACATAAGAAATCTAAACTAATCTAAAACGACTAAAACTAAATAGACACACAAAATGAAAGATCAAAAATACGAAATGAAAATGAAAACGACTCAAATGACTCAACTATGAATAACACCTAATATCACAAAATCCATCCCCGGCAACGGCGCTAAAAATTTACTGGGATTTTTATAAAGGTTTAGCTTTGCCGCTAGTATGCGGTAGCCAGTCGTAGTACTTGAGGGTCAGTCCTCAGGGATGGGTATGAAATAAGGTGACTTTCGAAGAGTTAGGAATCTACTATTAATAGAACAAATAACTGAGCTGACAGTGATTATTAACTAATGTATCCTAGTGATTAGTTTTAGCTAACTAGAAATGTGAACGAAACTCAAAACGGTTTCTAGACTAACTCCACTCATGTTCAGTCGAAGCTTTCAATAAGATAAATCAAAATTCTGTAATTAGTCTATCATTGGCATAAGCACAATTCATAAATCAGAACACTGAGCAATAAAGATCAATTCAAAACTATTAATGCTTTGAATAGAACATGAGCAAGGCAACTCGAAGGCCAGAAAATAAGATTGCTAGCAAACCACATCGTCAATTGAATCCAGGGCACAAACCCAGTTCAATCTATCATTGATGCGTTGAATCCAAGCCTTCACAAAGCCAGTACTAAACTCAAGTTGAGGCTCAACAAATTTTATCCATTACAATAGAGGAAGAACAGTAAACTCAGACTCAAATCATATGTTTGCAATACCCACTCCAAAACGTCAAAGTGCTCAAATTAAGCCAGCCTAAAATCAATTACAAATTTCATAGCCTAAATTCTTAATATGAAAAACTGAAACCTATTAAGAAAGTGAGAAATAAAAGGAAGTGAAAATTAAAAAAAGCTCCGTTCTCCCCTCTACCACTGCCTTCGAATTTTTGTAGCTGGCCTTCATCATTGACTCCTCAAAAACCCCATCTTTATTGCTCCATTACTACTTCGTTTAAAGCATTTGTAACCGTAGAAGCTTATCGGTAATGATGATGGAACTGATGGGTAACGGCTGGATGTGATAATGAGGTAATGAATGTTGATGGTTAAAGGAGGAGAGAGAAAAAGCCATGGATGAACTGGGAAAGGAGATGAAGCAGCAAGAGATCGGGTTTTTGGGTTGGGTAACGAAGAGGAAGAAGAAAGGATTGGTGGGGGGGGGGGACTGCTCATGTGAGGGGCATGTGACACAATAAGTAAGGAACAAGCTGGGTTGGGGTGCTGGGAAGACTGAGAGATCAGGCCTGAAGACTGTCTAGATCGACCTGTTAGAGAGAAAGAAGGAGAGAAAGAAAAGATGAGGGTGCTGGGCTGGGAAGGAGTGGCAAGCTAGCGCTTGGGCTGGCCCAGTGAGAGAAAGAGAAAGAAATGGAAGAGAAGTGGGGGGCAGAGGTTTCGGGTGGCCTGAGAAGCTTTGGACCATGGAAAGTCAGAAACAGAGGCCCGAATTGAGGGAGAAGAGCACTAAGGATGGGAGGGCCGAATTGGGTTGCGGGTCAGGAAAAATAGGCCATTGTTCTTCTCTTAATTGCACTTGGTCCAACTCTTTTGCCACACAATTTATTCATCTTACTCAAATTTTCATAATTCTTACAAAACAAACAAAAACATAATTAAATTCTAATTTAATAACTTATCTTGACCAAATTTTAGATAATAAAAGGGTATAAAATATCATAATTTATAGCTGAACAAATGATTTCTGATGTTTCCTTTTTTTAATTGTGAATGGTTCTAAATTTTTTAGACAATAAAAAAGGAGAATCAAAAAATTATAAGGACAACTGGCAACATATTTAAATACAATTTGTGGGTAACTGATTATAATTGAAATACACAAATATCAAGTGAACAGGCATGGTATGTACAAAAAAAAAGATAAAATAAATATTTTTGTCACCTTTGGTCATCAAATCCTCAATTCTGTTTACTATTTATATCTAAGATATTACCATCTTCTATGGTTTAGTTAATAAACTATATCTACTAGAAATATACAACGTTATTCTTGGTGTTATGTTTATGTTGTGGATGATGCAGTAAAATTTTAGCATAAGTCTGGGTACATGGTGCTACATAAGCTAGTTGAAGTCATTTTGTGATTTTTAGGTTCAAAATATAGTTGTAAGTGTGCAACTCATCACCATAGCACTTGAGGTTTGTCCTCAGGAATAGGCTATAAAAGTAGGTCTCAAAATATCAAACTAGCACAACTTATTTATTAGTAACAAACTAGGTTAAGCACCATAAAATAATTCAATTCATTAAAATAAGCTAATTACTAACTTAAGCCCATTTGCATATTTCTTAAAACAATCACCTTGTTAGAAATATAACCTCAGCAAATTAAGGTAACCAAAAACAAAAGTGACTAACCTTTCCAACCTCGTTGAAATTGATGTCCAGAGCAGATGAGCAAAACACAACAAACAAATAAGAGGAGACAAGAAGAGGGAGAAGCTAAGACATCCTACCCCAGAAGCTCATCCATGTTTGAAACTAATCAAAATAGAGAACATAAAATGGGGAAGGAGAAAATAGCAAAAGGAATGAGAAGAAGAAGAAGTATCTAAATCCAGGGAAACGAAATGATGATGGAGTTTCCTAACTTGATCAAGCCCAACTCAACTCCATTAATGGCATTAAGGACATCACAAAACCCAACGAAATCACTTAAAACTCAAACTGAATTATTGTGACTAAGAGATAATCAAAAGGCAAAAAATGAAGCAATGCACAGGACGAAAAAGAACATTAGTAAGAGGAGAGATAGCCATGGATGTCCTTACTTATTGCAAAGTGCTCATTCCAGAAGCTTCAATAGCTCCAAATAGAAAAACAAAGTGGAGAGAGAAACATAGTAAGTAAAATTAGAATAGAGGAGCTAGAAAATGAAGTCAAGAACACAAAACACAGAATAAAAGGGGAGCGGCATCAATTGAATAAGGAATACTTGCTTCTAACTTAAGTTTGAATCCACCTCCATTAGTAAAGGCCTTAAACACCAAAAGAACAACCCGATTCAACAAGAATAACCAAAATTCCAACATTAGATTCTTGCTTACTTTCAAATCCTAAAACAAGAAAAAGAGTAGAGAAAACATGATGGTGAACCCCCAAATCGACAACAAGCAACAGGGAACCAAAAGTCGAATTCCAACTAAACACAAATATAGTAGAATTTGAAAAGGGTGAGGGGAGGATCAAAATTATACATGAACGACAACACAAAGAACCAATAAAATGCAGGTATAAAATAATAATCACAGCCCAAATTATGAGAAGAAGAGAGAGCTAGCACCAAGCTCATTAATGGCAGCAACAAAGCTTCAAAATAGAGCAAATTCAGTCCCCCGAACAATAGTGGCCATGGAGTGAGAGAACTTCTAATTCAAAGCAAGATTCACAAATTTTCGAAGCATGAGTCACAACCTACTACTGAAAATTGACAAAGATAAAAATTTATTACAAACATTAAAACAAAAAAAAAACATATTTGAAATTGGAAAACAATGAAATAAAATTCAAAAATAGAAATTATGACGTTAAATATACTCTAATACCTAAACTAACTCTACTCAAAAAAACTAGCTTAGCCCTCCAATTTCAATGCTACTTCCATTTTATAGCCCTTCAAATGCAATCTAGCCATTCGATTGAAATGAGACGGATGATGGACATGATGGTTGGTGATTTGGTAGAGGGGTTACAATCTGTTGATGGTGAAGTGCACGGGGGATGGTGAAGATAGTGATATGGCTAATGAAGAAGGTGTGTTGAAGATGAAGATGGAGAAAATAGAGGATGCCACTAATGATGTGGCTGTTCTGGGTGTCAAAGAACAGAATGATGGGGGGTAATAGACAATTTTGAATATTTGGGAAGATGAAGAAAATACGAGGAGTTGATAAATATAAGGCATAGTGAGGTGGAGGAGGGGGAAGTAGTGAGCTTTGGATTCTTATTTCTTTTTATCTCTTTCTTTTTTTGGGTAAATTTCGTGATTAAATGAAATGGAATGGTAGTTGGCCTCTTGAAGAAATCATGTAGAATTTGTACAATTTGGCTCAACTTACTCATTTTTACTCGTGTTTTTATTTTTTTAGATTCTCCCATAAAATAAATAAAAACTTTAGAATAATAATCATTACAAGCATAAGCAAGGTGTTTAAGATGATTAGAATATACGAATTTGAGACCAAACATGGCATCTGTCGTCATATGTGCTTGAAATTACAACAATGCACTACGTTTATTAAACTTGAATGATTTGGGGCATATACTAGTACATAGGCATTCTTTTCATTTTTTATTTGGGGTAGGCTGATGTAGCTTTGCAAGCTGGACTTTCATTTTTAGTTTTCTTTTTTTTGAATGTGCCGTTTACCCCCCCAGAAATTATTTTCCATGTTTTGCTAAATGCTTGGAGATACAATTTAACAATTAGTAACTCTCAGGTATCTCGAGTTTTAGGATAACCATTTTTAGGCCCTTGACTTTTTGAAAATAACACTGGGGTACCTTAGTTTTTGGAAAATCGATTCCTAGATTCTTTTTTCTTATTATTTTAGTTTAAAACTTTCAGAAATTACAAGTTTGACAAAAATAGGGTATTTTTAGTAATTTTATTATTTTTTGGGCTTCCTTAGAAAATATGCTTATTTTAACTAATTTAACTTCTTATAATGGTTTTACTGGTACTAATTATCACAATTAGTGCTTAGATTAGAAATGTTATATTTTCCGTGGTTATAGGACCACTGTGCTTAGCAAAACTTAATTAAAGAATTTTAACCATAACTTGAACTTAGTAGTTGCTGGACCCTGGCGTTCTTCTAACTTTCAGTTTGTAGAGATTGCTAATCTCAACCACACCTCCCGTAGATCAGCCATATCACAGATCTATTTTGTTTTCTACCTTAGATAGTATTCAATAATCAAGTTTTTATATTTTTAAGGACAGTGAGACTTCAATCAAAAAATTATAATATTCAAGACATAAGGTTCAATTCAATAATGTTCCTTATTAGAGAACTTCTTCTATTTAAAGCTTAAAATGGAAGTATTATAATGGAAAGATTGAAGAGGGACTTAAGCTACTCAAATTATTAAAGATGCTTACTCATAGAGAAATAGAAAGTCATGACTTCTCTTTTGCTTAAGTGTGCTTAAACCGTATCCCTTTATAATACTTAGCTTCTCTTTTTATAGAGGAGGTGGACTATATATGATGCCCTAGTGGCTAAGTAAAAACACTGTTGTAGGATGTTTTTACATGGATACAGGAGACTACATTATTTTACTAACTTGACACTTGACAAAAGAACACATAATGGTGCAATAACTTTTTAGAGCACTTAATGTTGACAAGAATAGTCATCCATATTGAAATTTTGCATGTCTTTATCTCTAATTATGTCTTCTAGTCCATCATTATCCAGATAATCATCAAAATCTTCATCAAGTTCAAGATGCTTTGGATCTTGTTATGCAAATAATTCAGTTAGATATCTATTTCATTGTACTGATAGGAATTTCTAGCTTCAACATCAGAAAGATAATCAAAGATATCTTCTGAAGTAGCTTCTTCTACCTTCATATATTTGTTGGACTCACTATGATAAGAGAAAGTAGTGTTCTAGTAATGCGTCAGTATTTCTCCTCATTTAATAAGTGCCCATACTTGATGAATGTTGTAAAAACCAATGACTCTTGCTAAAACAGGATCACTAACTACTTCTTTTCATTTTGGAAACCATTCTTATTGTTGATAATTGAGATCTTCTAGATCAATTGGTGAATAAGATAATGGGCTGGTTTAGCCTTCTCACTTTCATACTTAATCACTACGCAATGCACCTCAATGTACAAACTTTTATTATATGGAAATTTTGTTGGACCATTAGGAAAGGTGAGAATCCAACAGATACTTTTAAACATATACTTTTGAAACATACTTAGACTTAAGAAGAATGGATACTTTGCATATGGGCTTTTGATGAGATAAGTTATTGATAAGTCCCTAAAGTGCACTCTATTTTGAGATCATTTTGAGCCATTTTTTGGGAGAATTATGTGCTTTATGCTATATTTTGTACTCCTTTTTGGTTTTACACTCCGATATGGTTCTGTTCTGTGTTTTGTAGGTTTTTGGACAATTTTACCCTAAAATTATCCATAATTGAGTGTATCTTGACTCCCCACGGACATCTCCAAGTCACTATGCCCATTGAAGGAAGAAAGAACAAAAGATTATCGAGACAAAGCTCACCATAGACTGTCCGTGGTGAAGGCCATGGTCCGTGGTAAGGCCATAACTGCAAGCCTGTTCATTTTCCTTCATCGTGTGGCTAAGATTGATTGTGTTCTTCTTTAAATATGGCCATTTTCGCAGTAAAGAAGACATACTAGTAGAAAAATGAACTCTTTCTCTGTAGTTCCATTCTTTTCCATTTTTTTCTAAGTTTAGTTTAGATTTTTAGTAGTTTTGAATGTGAGTGTTTAATAAGTGCCTGCTGTTTTGGAGCCCTTGTGAAGTTGGAAAACCCTTGAAGGATCTCCAATTGTGCTAAGTTTTCTTCTCTCAAACTCTGTTTTGTTTTGTTAATTTAAACATGTGTGAGTAGTTTTCTTAATCTAGGGATTGTCAGCCAAGTATTGATGTTGGAATCTCTCATCTTTATTTAGTTGTACTTGTTCTTGATTGGGATTGGTTGAATTCTATCTTGTGTGTGAAATTGTTGTGATTGAATTTTGGCCAAATTTATTTGCTAAATCTAAATAGTTAAGTGAAAGGACTGAAAGATGAAACTTGCTATTTGATTGACAAGATAGGACTTGACTTAGCGATTAAAAATCTGTAACTTAGACTAAATAAGGATATTCGAAAAAATGATTGGTTAGTTTAGGCAATTCAGTTTATATTGAAAGAAGATTGAATTCTAAATGCGATTGCACCCTTTTAATCTCCCATTATAGATCAAGTACATGATATATTTCATTAATCCACATGTTTCCAAGGTGAAATAAATCCCTAAATGTTTTTAATTGATTGAATTTTCCAATTAGGTTCAAACTCTCCATTGAAATTGCTTGCTTAGCATTTTTATATGAAAAAACTCAATAGATTACAATTGGTCTCTGTGGAAAGGATATCTTTACTAAATTACAACACCCGTGCACTTGCGGGCTTAGGTTAAATTTTTGGCGCCATTGCCAGGGACCAAATTTGTGAATATTGAGTTAGCCCTTAGAAGTTGACTAAGCATTTTATCATTATTTTCTTTTTCTTTATATTTTTGATTTGCATTGGTAGTTTTGTTCCTAATTTTACGGCTTTCTCCTGTCTATGCAAAGTCCCTTTTCCTTTGAATACGACGTAGAAATTGAAAGGACTTTTCGCTCTAGGAGGAAGAAATTAAGGGTAGAAGAGCAAAGACGCCAGACTCAAGGAGTTTCTTCATCGATGGCAGGAATAGGAGGTGATGAAAGAAGGACACTCTGGGATTTTGATACCCTGGGAGTCTAAGGCATTCCCTCGAGCATAACTCGACAGGCCATAGAAGCAAACAATTCTGAGCTTAAACCAGCCCTATTTCCATGGTATAACAATTCCAGTTTGGAGGCACCCTGTTAGAAGATCCAAACTTACACCTCTCGATCTTTTTAGAGGTGTGTGATATGTTAAAACTCAACAGAGTTTCTACTGATGCCACGCTTGCGCCTATTTCCCTTTTCAGTTAGGGACAAGGCGAGGGCATGGATTCACTCGTTGCCTCCAGGATGTATAATGACATCAGATAAGCTTACGAAAGTCTTTCTTACTAAGTTCTTTCCTCCGAGTAAGACAGCAAGCATGTGGAATCAAATCACTACTTTCTCTCAAAAGGAAGATGAGACGCTCTATGAAGCCTGGAAGCTATTCAAGGATCTTTTATGATTATGCCCTCACCATGGTCTTCAAAGATGGATAATTGTGCAAACATTCTATAATGGAGTCACCTAACCATTGAGGTCTATTATTGATGTGGCAGCAGGAGATACTCTTATGAAGAAAACCAAAAATGAAGCGTACAATCTTATAGAAGAGATGACCCTTAACAATTTCCAATGGTTGTATAAGAGAGCCCCACCTAAGCGGGTTGGAGGTAAGATGGAATTAGATGATATTTCTATGCTTTCTTCTGAAGTTGATGTTGTGTCTCAAAAATTAGAGCGCTTGAATGTTAATTCTATTAGTTCAAGTACCCCTTCCCCGTCATGTGATATATGTGGATCAGTTGATCATTTGACCGTGCATTGTCAAGTAGGTAGTCCTTTTGCCCAAGATGTAAGTGATCAGGTTAATTATATAAACAACTATGACCTTAGACCAACAAATGGTCGTTTTTCTAGCACATATAGTCTAGGTTGGAGAAATCACCCCAATTTCTCTTATAAGTCTAATGCCCTACTCATGCCTCAAATGAATTTTAGACCACCCCTTGGATTTCAAAGACTATCCTATCCTCAACAAGCACGTCAAAAATTCAACTTAGAGTCTATGATGGAGAATATGCTTTTGGCACAACAAAACCAAGATGAGTACATTAAACAATTGGCCTCTAAGGTTAATGTGCTTACTACTCACAATAAGATGTTGGAAGCTCAAATGACTCAACAAGCTACATCTTCATCTAAACCTCCAGGCAGACTACCTAGTAAAGCCAATCTAACCTTCGCGAGTAGTGTAACTATGTTACATTGAAAGAAGGGATAGAGGATTATGAGGACATAATACTTGAGGAGGGTAGAGAGGTGATCATGGCTGAGATTAAGGAGAGAAATGATGAGGGTGAGCCCATAACTTTTACAGAAAATGACAGCTTCGAGATTCCTAAAGTCTTTCACCCTAAGCTTCTTGACCCAGGTAGCTTTTTTATCCTCTGTGTCGTAGGTAACCCAGGTAGCTTTTTTATCCCCTGTGTCGTAGGTAAAGTGAAGATTGAAAGAGCCCTATGTGACCTTGGTGCAAGTGTCAGTTTGATGCCCTACTCTATGTTTCATAAACTTCATTTGGGACCATTATAACCCGCACCCTTTTCTCTCCAATTAGCAAATGGTTCCAAAACACGACCTTTGGGTACGTAGGAGGATGTGCCTATAAAAATAGGAGATTTTTAGGTGCTAGAAGATTTTATCATTCTGATATGACTGAGACTGATGATGCCCAAATTATTCTAGGGAGACCCCTTTTGGCTACTTCAGGTTGCACTATTGATGTAAAAGGGGGGCGGATTACATTTGAAGTAGGGGGATGTTATGCTACATTTCTTTTATGGACGAGAAAGTTATTTCCCCTAGTTCTTTCCTATCTGATGTACTTCCCATTTCTCCGAAAATCGAGATGGAGGATGGTTGGAGTTATCGTGACCCTTCTGATTCTGATTGGATTTCTACTGAGGATCCTGACTAGGGTTATGTTAAGGTGAAGTTTACTGCTTCTATACTACCTAGCATACCCGAAGTTGAGACCTATACTTCTAATGAGTCTTCCTTGAGTGATGATTGCAGGTTCGCTTAAGTAGTTCTTTCTTTCCCTCCTATGGAAGGAGCCGATTTGGATTTTGATCTTAGGATTGAATATGATGATAGTGGTCCATTTGATGGAGCCCAATATCGATTGTTTTGTATGCCGATGGTACGCTTTAGCGTAATTTGATGATAAAGAAGGACCTCCAACCTGAATATCTGAGGCGGTAGATTCAGTTAAAAGATTTCAATTTTGTGGTTTGCAATAAAAACGATGCATATGTTGTGGGAAAGTTCAACGCCCACACTCTCATTGAACCCGAACCAGAATAGAAGAAAGGTCGAGTACCTGACCTTAAACGAGTGCTTCTTGAGAGGCAGCCAAAGTGTTTGTTTTTCTTTTTCCTTTTTATGTAACCTTTTTTTATTGTATTTTGTGTTTTTGGAATTTAGAACCTTCACTAGAAATAAATAGAACTATAAAAAGGATAATAAAAGGTTTTTAGAACCTCCACGGACACCACCATGGTCCATGAAGGCTCTAACAAATAAGGAAAAAAAGAGAAAAAAGAACAAAAAATATGGGACCAGAGCTGACCACGGACGGTTGGTAGCGAACACCACTGTCCGTGGTGAGCCTTGCGTCTGCAATCAAGGGTTTTCTAGGCCCCTTTGACCCCCATTCTTTTCATCTTCTTCCTCAAACTCGACTCTTTTTTCTCTAAACACTCACTTCTCTCTCTAAAACCTTTATAACCACTTCGCTTAAACCTTCAATTTTTCACCAAAATCCATCAAATTTCTTCTGTTTTTCACTTACTTTCTTCACCTTAACCTCATATCTCCCTTTTTTTCATTTTCAAGCCTTCTTTCTCTCCCATTTTCCCTATCTCCATACCACAACTTTCACAACTCCATTTTTCACTTTTGCTCTTCCAATTGCCATTTTTCTTCCATTTTTCTTCACAATTTACTTCCCTTTTCTCAAAATTTTCATTTTCTAGCATTTTTCTACTCATTTTATTTTAGTATTATTTTTCAAGTTTTTTCTATCCACATTGCATCACTATGGCACCAAAGAAGAAGGAAAGAACAGCATAAGAAGCTGGGATTTCAAGGCAAGCCATGCAAAGAGCTCCCCGAAGCTCTCGAACATTGACCACCATGAGAAATTGAGGTAACATTACATACACCCCCTTAGTTTAACTAATCTTGAACACATCACTAGATATAATGCTTCAAGTAATAAACAAGTAGTAGCTACTCGATACTATGATGAGGATGTGTTGAATCGTTTAGGATTGTTAGATGATATTCATTGGTTATTTGCTTGGGGCGGGATGGGTCAATTTTTAGAAACTACGGACTACACTTATCAGGACCTTACACTTGAATTTTTAAGCACATTGCATGCTGAGGTCATGTTAAGAGGACTACATTTCATTTTATCTTAATAGGGAGTTTTATAAACTTAATTTGAGTGCCTTTAATAGTATATTTGGTTTTCCACCCAGTATGGATCTCCCATACCACCATGTCCCTAAGGAATTCAATCCGAATGCTTTTTGATATGAACTTTCCGGGGATCACTGGTATGAAACTAGTAATTCTAAAGGTACGATTATTTGAAACCCCTATATTCGTGTAGCCCAATAATTATTAGCTTGTGGTTTGTTTGCCAGGGAGGACAGTTAAAATATGCCTCGCCTGTCTGAATTATATTTTTTGTATAGCATGTTTGAAGATGACCGGATTGACCACGGGTCATTCTTGGTTAATCAGTTGTATAGTGCAGTCACTAGTTCTACGCATAGGACTGTCATTGGGGGCCTCATTACCCCTATTGCTAGGTTGGTTGGAGTCGAACCGAACCTCGATGATAGAGTCGCTGGTTCGGAGTGGTTGAACTTGACTGCTTTTGAACAGATAAAATTTTATAAGGTTGATAGAGGGCGTATTTTTCAGATTTATCATAGGAACCAGCTTATACCTCTCCTAAATGTTAATCGCACCTCTCTCTTGAACTGGGCCAATCTCTACTTTTTACCTGGTGATGAAGAGTTGGCACGACCTACCCCACCTCCTCCACCTCCTCACCCTAGGGCTTCTAGTTCATCCCAACCATCATCCTCTCATGACTATCCTAACTTGCATGCTACCCTTTGGTCAATTCAAGAGGAGCAAACTTCTCTACGAGCTTATGTAGAAACTGAACATGCCTCACTCTGGGGCTTCGTTCAGGAGCACCATGATGAGCTTCGTGGGATAATTTCCTCCAAGAACCAATATTTTCAAGACTTTAGGGCCTGCTTAGAGACTTGGCGGGACTGGCATATTGCTCAACCCCAACCTTCTTCTTCTCCTCCACTCTTTACCCCTCCCTTTTAGACTTTTATGCTTGCATTAAGGACAATGCGTTGGCCAAGCATAGGGGAATTGTCATAATTGTTTGTAGCTGTATATATGTGTGTTGTAGATGTGTGAAAATTTTGTCTTTGTTTTTGTTTTTTTTAGGCCATGCATTTAGGTTTAGTTTGCATTATTAGTTGATTTTTTAGTTTTGTTTTGACACTTTTTAGTTTTTAGTTACTTTTTAGGCTTAGTAATTAAAAAAAAGACTAAAATGATGCAAAAACACAAAAAAAAACCCAAACAAACCTGAAAAAAGAAAAAAAAAAGCCTATAAATCCTCCGATGACGAGTCTTTAGACTAAGTGGCTTTCTTTTGCTTATTTTGTTAGGCCCATTTGTAAATAAAATATTTGTTTCTGAGTTTTCGAACTATGCTTCATGTTTTGATTTTCATGTTAGATATGAGTTTATTACTTAATGATTCTTGCCATGAGTATTTAGAATATGAAATTCAATGAGTTAGATGCAATTTGTCCTGTGAGATTTTAAGCTTGAATAGACTAATTCATAAATTTAGTCTCATATTTCCTTTCATGTGTGACTCTTCCTAGATTTCAAGTCTCTAGAAGTTGCTTTGACTTTTGTTCAAGATCACATTTAGCATGTACATTTAGGCAACATGATTGAGTCATTCTTAGACTTTATGAGCTATATTGTCCAGATAGCCACCCTTATGTGAATGATTTATCCCTTGTTACCCCTTTAAGCCTTTAATGTGTTTATTGATGAGAACCTACATTATTATATTTGGCCACACACATATGTCTTACCCTTTTAGCCAAGGCTATAGAGTTGATTAGGAGTAGTTTGTGGATAATAACCTTTTATGGATATTGTGGTTTGGTTAGATATGATAAGGGATTCATGTTTTATTTTTCCCTTTAAAGTCAATTGGGTTATGTTTTTGTGAGTTGTAAGAAAAGTGTTGAAAATGCATAGTCACCTTTGCCATTACCCTCCTTTTAAAGAAAAAAAAGGATAAAGAAGAAAAAATGAAGCACACCAAAAGTGTGTAAAAAACAAATGTATGTATTGAAAAAAACAAACAGACAGAAAAACAAAACAAAGAAGGAAAAAAACAAAGAAAAAAATGATGCAATGAAAGGATTTGGCATTGGTTATATATTTTTAGGCATTTTTTCTTGTGACATAACTTGGGGATATTGTTGATATTTTGAGGAGTATGTTTTAGTTGGGAGATGATGATTTAAGCTCTTATTCTTTGGCTTTTAGCTCCACAAATCCCCAAATGTATGTTCCCTCCTTACCTTTACCCATTAGCCCTGTTACAACCCTTAAAAGTCCTCATGGTTGCCTTGTGTGTTTTGCATTATAGTAGTGCCGAATTAGAGAGTTTTATCAAGCTTATGGTTGATTTGGTTATATAGAATAAGATTTGAGAGAACCGCATTTTATTTTAAAAGCATGAGTGATGAGTGCCTCATCCCTAAAGTGAGGTTCTATTGGTTCTTCTAAGCTCTAGTTATTGTGATATGCCGATATGATTGTTCAAGTTGATTTGAGTGATTGCTTTAATATTTTGATGTGATGGTTCTTACTTTTTCGAAAATTTCCTTCTCTTATCTATTTGTGAATGTTTTTCATCACTTTTGGGCTAAACTTCTTGGGTTGATTTGGTTATTAAAGTTGCTACTAATGTCTTCCTGAGGTCATTTAGTGCACTCTATTTTGAGGTCATTTAGTGCCATTTTTAGGGAGAATTATGTGCTTTATGCTATATTTTGTACTCTTTTTTCAGTTTTACGCTCGACTATGATTCTTTTATGTGTTTTGCAGGTTTTTGCACCATTTTACCCTAAAATTGACCATAATTGAGTGTATCTTAACTTCCCACCGACACCCCCAAGTCACTATGCCCATGAAAGAAAGAAAAAACAGAAGATTGTCGAGACAGAGCTCACCACGGACTGTCCGGTGAAGGCCAATCCGTGGTGAGGCCATAACTGCAAGCCTGTTCATTTTCTTTCATCATGTGGCTAAAGTTGATCGTATTTTTCTTTAAATAAGGCCATTTTCGTAGCAGAGAAGAGACACACAGTAGAAAATAGAACTCCTTCTCTCTAGTTTTTCCATTCTTTTCCATTTTTTTCTAAGTTCAGTTTAGATTTTTAGTAGTTTTGAGTGTGAGTGTTAAAGAAGTGCTTGTTGTTTTAGAGCCCTTGCGAAGTTGGGAAACCCTTCAAGGATCTCCAATTGCGGTAAGTTTTCTTCTCTCAAACTCTGTTTAGTTTTGTTAATTTAAATATGTGTAAGTAGTTTTCTGAATTTAGGGATTGTTAGCCAAGTATTGATGTTGGAATCTGTCATCTTTATTTAGTTGTACTTATTCTTGATTGGGATTGATTGAATTGTATCTTGTGTGTGAAATTATTGTGATTGAATTTTGGCCCATTTCATTTGCTAATTCTAAATAGTTAAGTGAAGGACTGAAAGGTAAAACTTGTTATTTGATTGACAAGATAGGACTTGACTTAACAATGCTTGAAAGAGATTCGCTTATTAAGAGGGTCCTTTAGCGATCAAAAATCTATAACCTAGACTAAACAAGGACATTTGAAAGAATGATTGGTTAGTTTAGGCAATTCAGTTTATTTCAAAAGATGATTGAATTCTAAGTGCGATTGCAGCCCTTTCAATCTCCATTATAGATCAACTAGATATATATTTCATTGATACATATCTTTATAAGGTGAAACAAATCCCTAGATGTTTTTAATTGATTGAATTTTCCAATTAGGTTCAAACTCTCTATTGAAATCTCTTGCTTAGCATTTTTATAAGAAAAACTCAATAGATTACAATTGGTTTCTGTGGGAACGATATCTTTACTAAACTACAACACCCATGCGCTTACGGGCTTAGGTCAGCTACCATTCTATATTCTCATGCTTTCATAATGGGGTCATCTAGGCATACTGAATTTGCTAGGAATCTAGCACCACCAACTCTAAATCTATCAAGGAAGAAGATTGTAGTACTCCATGACTCCCAAATATCATACGAATAATTATGATAGTAGTCGATGCAGGTTGCATACTAGTCGTTGAACCATTTTTCTTCAACATAGGAACTTATTTTTGCTTGAACACCATAAGGACACCTTAAATAATTCATTTGATAACTCTAAAAGATTGAATCTCAGTCCTATTAGATAGGAAGAAGATAGCAAACCAAGTGTGATATACTTTTTATACGAAATGCCAAAATATCCATAAGAACTCTACTAGAAGGAGAAACCCGTTCTAGCAGTAATGGTATTTCATTTTGAATTTTCTCCTTTTATAGTAGGAGTTCTGCTCTGATCATCACTATTGGTAAGCTCACAAGTTAGACTATCTACCGCAGAATTCTTCGATTCCTATATATGTTCAGCTGATTAAAAAAACTGGTTAAGCCATAGTCGTCAACGCAGAAGTCCTCCTTGTGTTTGCATATTTGATAAATTCTTTTTCATAAAACCAAGTATTCCTTTGTAATGAGTTCGAATCAGAAAAGGTTTTGGTGCAACCAAGATTAAGAACTTTTCAATTCCCCTTGTGACTGTAAGGATTTCTTAAGATGGTTGCATTGTGCTTTATTAACATTGCCACTATAATATTTGCAGAGTTTTTCTTCTTCTTTGATTTTCAATACTGCAATCCAGTGCTCATTGCTGGCATCTGTCTCAAGAATTAACTGTCTTCTTCATTAGGTAAGTTAAGAATTAAGAAGATTTTTACACATCTTTTTGAAGTTTTGAACAATCTTTGGATCACTAGGGCTCCGTGTTCAACTTCTTTTGCTTTCTTAAGCCTCTGCTATAATGGGTTTCTCAATTTAGCTAAATCTTTAATGAAATCTAAAAACATAGGTAAGACATCTAGGGAACCTTTGTAATTGCTTCCCATCTTCAATCTTCTTAGGAAAATTTTCTATATTTTTTTTAAGGATATGCTTTTATAAGATGATTCGTCCAACTTTTATTTCTAGATATAAAAACTGCATTTTTTGTTTTGCATAAATACACTTGTTTTTAGGAAGGATAATACCATGGTCAATGCATCATTAGGTGATAACAAAAACATTATCTTTGTGCTGTTCTATGGTCTGGAAAAAGATAAGAATATAATTGATGTAAACTAGACAACAGTGATTAAGATCTTTGATGATGTTCTCCATTATTATTTGAAATAGTTGGGATGTATTTTTAAGATCAAATGACATTATTATCCACTAGACCTGATAAAAAATGACTGACCTAAAAATCCAACCCGAACCCCCGGAAATTTTACTGAACCCAATTTTCTCGACCTGAACTCGAAATAAACCGAACACGAAAAACCCACAAATTTTTGGGTCAAACCCCACCCGAACCCACTGTTGGGCGCTAATTTATCGTATTTTACGTGCTTCTTTCACCTTATTTTAGCACGTATAATAATATAATCTTTAGGATTATTACTTATTTTATTTACTTTTGTAGGTAATAAGTTCAACCAAGCAAGTGTCGCGAAAAAGGAGCAAAAGAGGAACAAAAGAAGAAAACAAAGCAGTAGGGGGAGGCATAATGGCCATTGGCCAACCCCGCAACCATGGCTAGGGGGTGGCGATGGGCAGGCTGTCTTGAACAAGACAGGCTGTCGTCTAAGCGACAGACGTCGCCCCCTCGCGCGCTGTTTTGCCGGGTTTGTTTTCCTTTTAAGAGGGCTTATTTTGGGACTTTTTGAGGGTTCATTTTGGGCGATTTTTAGGCTAGTTTAGCTTAGGGTTTAGCCTCAAAAACCTCATGGAGGAAACAAAGTAGGTACATTAGGATTAATTAGGTTGTTTTTGGGATTCAAGCATTGTACATTCAAGTTCATCCAAGCAATCCATAAGTTTTCTCCTTCCTCTTTCTCTTCTTATTTCAGTTTGTTCTTGTTTCCTCCGGTTTAATCTTATCAGTTTAGATTATATTTCACTTAAATGTTTATTTTTTATTATGATTTTGTGTTCATTAGTTATTTTAATCCATGTTAGGCTAGATTAATTTCTCTAGTTCATGCTTGTTAAGTTGCGTGGTAGTCCAGGTTTGTTTTGGGGTTTTTGTGTTTCGTTGATGATTAGTTGTTAATTTTGGTTGGCTTGAATTGTGATTAGCCCCTTTATGGCTAATTAGTCTAGGATTAGGCCTAACCACACCAAACTTATGCTTAGAACGTAGAGTTTCCTCTAATGCCCGCCAAGTGTTCGATAAAATGCTTGAGAGAGTTTTCATTCTATATTTTTGGGCGATTGACTTATGCTAAGAGGTGAGTTCAATTAGCTAGTGAGGGAGAGGGGATAGCCGGGTTTGGGACATGAAAATAATCCCGATCCTAGCTAGGTCCGAGGGTTGCTTATTTTATAGTCTAATTGGGCTAACCCCATGAAAATAGGTGGTTAGACTAATTAGACTAACTCATAACCCTTGAGAGAGGGCTTGAGTGGTCTTCGATGGCGCAACCGACTATCTCTTGTTTTTAGTAGATGTTGGATTGGTTAGGACTCATCTCGACTATTTATTGGTCAATTGGTCAAATCATAGTCTTAAGCAACCTACTTCTTTTGCTTTTATTAGTTTAGTTTAGCCTCATTTTCATTTCTTTCCTTCTTGGCCTCGATTGAGTCACTTTAGCTAATCCCGGTACGTAAAACCTAACTCCCAGTGGACGATACCTCAAGTACTTGATGATAAACCTTGCACTTGGGGTTAGAAATATTAAAACTCTCATTCTTCCTATCAAGTTTTTGATGCCGTTGTTGGGGAGTTGGCGCTTTTCAATATCGGGGTTCACTTGAGCATTTGAGGCTAGGCTTTTAGAAAATTCAAAAAAAATCAATAATTTAAAAAAAATAAAATGGCTATTTTTCATTTCCCTCAATTTGAGCATGAGCCTTTTTGGCAATATTTGTCTAGGTTTAATGATTACCGTGCTCAATATGTGCGTTTCACGTATGCAAAATGGGAAATATGCAATGTTGTGCTTGAAGGGATAACACATGAGACAGATGGAGAGTACGCTTTTGGCGTAGTAAAGGAAGATAGGTATACTAAGTAATTAGCCTCTATGGTTGATGTGCTCACTACTTATAATAAGATGTTAGAAGCTCAAATTGCTCAACAAGCTACCTCTTCATCTACATCTCTAGGTAGACTTCTTAGTAAGCTCAAGTCGAATTCCCGTGAACAGTGTAACTATGTTACCTTGAAAGGTGGGGCAGAGGATTCTACGGGTATAGAGCTTGAGGAAAGTGGAGAGGTGCCTAAAGCTGGGAGTAAGGTGAAAGATGCTGAGTTTATGAGCCTAATCTTTTGAGGGGTGTATGATATGGTGGTACCTGAAGAGTTTCCTCTAAAACTTAAAGACCCTGGTAGCTTCTCTATTCCCTATATGGCAGCTCAGGTGATGATTGATAGGGCCTTATATGATCTAGGTGCAAGTGTTAGTCTTATGCCCTATTCCAATTTCTAGAAGCTTGGATTAGGTGAGCAACTAATATCTATTTCACTTCAATTCACAGATGGCTCTATAAAGTGCCCTTTAGGTATGTTAGAGAACATTCTCATAACATAGGTGATTTTTATGTGCTTGATGATTTTGTCATCTTGGATATGGTTGATGATGCTTATATGCAGATTACTATAGGGAGACCCTTCTTGGCCATTTCTGGTTGCAAGGTTGATGTGAAAGGAGGACGATTAACATTTGATGTAGAAGAATGTCATGTTGAATTTGTATATCCCATCTCTTTCTTCTCCCTTGGAGGAAGATATAAATTTTCATGAGATTGGCTCATTTGATGATTTGTAGTATGTTGAGCCTTTTGTGTTTGACTGTATTACATATGAAATCATCGGCCTAGATTATGCTAGGTTGGAATTCAATGCGCCTACGCCACCTAGTGTAATCAAGGACGAGGCTTATGCTATGAATAGGGTTTCCATGAGCGATTATTGCAGGGTTGCTCAAGTAGTGCAGTCCATGCCTCCTATTGATGATATAGAGTGTGATTTTGACTTAGGAGTCAAGCTTCATAGGGGCCCATCTAATGGAGCCCATTAGAAATTCATTATGACCACTGATCACGTTAAATGGAGTCACTAGACAGTAAAGAAGGATCTCCATCCCGAGCTTTCAAGATGGTACCTTTGTTTCAGCACAAGAGTTTGATTTCGAGGTCCGTGATAAAGAAAAATCGGGAGATGTGGGGGAACCCATTGATAAGCCTACTGTCCACCACCTTTCTAATCCCGAGCCCTCCTATAAGAGACGGTCGACCTGCCAACCCTAAAAAAGCGCTTCTTTGGAGGTAACCCAAGTTTTTTCATTTACTAATTTTTCTTTTCTGTGATTGTATATGGTGTATTATTTTTGTTTTTCTAGTGAAAAAAAGAGAGAAAAAGAAGCAGAACGAAGAGAGAGAAAAGTCATCGAAAAAAAATAAGGGAGTCTTAGAAGCTCTACCAGTAGGCCACACGAAACCCTAGTGGTGCCCAATCTGGTCTGTCAAGCTGCTGCCAGGAAAACTAAAGAAACACATAAAGAAAGCTCAACACAGACCCTCCGTGGTGGACCTCACGGTCTGTGGTGAGGCTCTTCGTCCGCGGTCAAGGGTTTTTCAAGCCCTTTGACCCGAGAGACTCATTCTTCTTCCTCTATGTTTCATCCTTCTCTCTCTAAACTCTCTCCTTCTCTCTCTAAAGCCTCCATAACCGCTAACCTTTAAACCTTTAATTTTTGCTCATTTTACATCAAATTTCTTCCTTTTCCTTTTATGCTCTTCACTTTTACTCCAAATCTCCCTGAAATTTCTCTTTCTTGCCTTCTTTCTCTCACATTCTACCCCTTTTCATACTCTAAAATTCAACAACTCCACTTTACCTTCCATTCTTCTAAATTCTCTCTTTTTCTTCCATCTTTCTTCCCATTTCACCTTAATTTCCACAAATTTTGCATTTTTTATCATTTTCTTTTCCATTATTACTTTAGTTAGAGTTTAGAGCTTTCACCCATCTATTCACCATTACTATGGCACCCAAGAAGAAGGCAAGAACCATTCCAGAGGTGGAGACATCTAATTAAGCACCTTAACAAGCACCCCGGATTTCCTGAATCTCAACCAACGTACGAAACCGAGGTAGTATCCCTAACCCCCTTGGTTTAACACGTCCTGAACATATTACTCGATACAATATTTTGAGTAATAAGTTAGTTGTTGCTACTCGTTATTATGACAAGGATTGTTAACAAGATTCAGTTTGTTAGAAGATATATGTTGGTTGTTTGTTAGGGGAGGTATGGGGTAATTTTTAGAGATTAAGGACCACACTTATCGTGACCTCATCTTTGAATTTTTGCATACGTTGCATGTGGAGGTCACGAGTGGGCCTCGTTGTCAAGAAGGATACATTTCCTTCTATCTAGCAGGGAGTTTTATAAACTAAACTTGAGTGCCTTCAATAGCATATTTGGTTTTCGACCTTGTATGAACCTGCTCTATCGACATGTCCCTGAAGAATTTAACCCGAATGCTTTTTGGCATGAAATTTCTGGGGGCTATTGGTATGATACAAACAACTCCAAAGGTACAATTATTAGAAACCCCTGTATTCGAGTGGCCTAAAGATTGCTTGCTTATGGTTTGTTTGTGAGGGAGGATAGTTTGAATGTGCCTCGCCTGTCTGAATTGTACTTCTTGTAAAGCGTGCTCCAACGTGACCGGCTTGACCCCGGTTCATTCTTGGCTAATCAGTTACATAGTGCGGCCACTAGTTTCACATATAGGATTATGATTGGGGGCCTCATTACCCCCATCACTAGGTCTGTTGGGATAAAATCGAACCCTGATGATAGAGTTCCCAGTTCCAAGTTGTTGAACTTGGCTGCTTTTGAAAAAATGAAATTTTTTAAGGTAGAGGCTGGGCATGTTTGTTGGATTTATGCTGGGAACCATCTCATGCCTCTCCTTAATATTGATCGAACCACTCTCTTGAACCAGGCCAATCTTTACCTTTTGCCGGGTGATGAAGAATTGGCACAACCCGCACCACTTCCTCCCCCGCCTCACCTAATGGCCTCTAGTTCATCCCAGCCGTCATCCTCCTCTGATTATACTGGTTTGCATGCTACCCTTAAGTCCATTCAAGAAGAACAAGCATCCCTTAGAGCTTATATTCAAACTGAGCATACTGCACTCTGTGACTTTGTTCAAGAGCAGCATAATGACCTCCGTTAGATGATTACTTCCCAAAACCAATACTTTTAAGACCTTAGGGCCTGTTTAGAGATTTCGCACAACGGGCATATTTTCATCCCCACCCTCCTTTTTCTCCCCCTCTTACTCCTTTTTAGTTCTTCTTTTTCTTCCACATTGATTCTTATGTCCTTCTATTGAGGACAATGCTTTGCCCAAGCATGGGAGAGATATATGTGAATATGTGTATGTGTATGAGTAGTTTGCATTTTAGGTCATGCATTTAGGCATAGTTTGCATTTTTAGTTGATCATTTCATTTTCTTTCTATTTTTTAGATTTCTTTTCTCAGTTTTTTATGTTGGTATTTTCAACTTTTAGTTGCATTTTAGAGTTAAAACAAAACAAAAAAACAAAAAAAGGAGCATGAAAAAAAAAGATAAAGGAAATAAAATCCTTCGATGAGGACTCTTACACTAAGTAGTTTTCTTTGGCTTATTTTGACCCTTTTTGTTGTGTTCATTTGTGAATAAAATGTTTGGTATAAGTTTTCAAAATGTGCTTCATGTTTTGTACGTCATGATGACTGCGTTTGATTATTCACTGATTCTTTGCATGGATATTTGGCACGTGTGATCTAATGAGCTAGCTGAGCTGAGCTTTGGTAGTTGTCCCGTGAGAATTTGAGTCGTATTTGGACTAATTTATCATTTTAGTCTCATATTCTTTTTCATGTGTGGCTCTTCCTGGATTTCAAATATCTAGAATTTGCTTTGATTCTTATTCAAGATCACATTTAGCGGGCATGTTTGGGCAATATGATTGACGCATTCTTTGAATTTATGAGCAACATTGATCAAATAGCCACGCTTATTATGATTTATCCCTTGCTACGCCCTTGAACCTTAGCCAAAATACATATGCTACCTTTTTAGCCAAGACTATGGAGTTTCAATAGTGATTGGGAGTAGTTGGTGGATAATGACATTGTTGTTTGGTATGGTTTGTCTGTATGTAATAAGGGATTCATACAATATTTCCCTTGGTGTTATTTGGGTTGAATTTTGCGAGTTATTAGAAAAATTGTTGAAAAGTGCATAATTTCTCTCGCTATAATCCTTCTCTACAAAGAAAGAAAAAAAAGAAAAAAAAGTCAATTAAAATCAAAGAAAAAAGAAAAATAGAGTGAAAAAGAATGTTGAAAAAAAAGAAGCAAAATAATACAAGGATTTGGCATAGATTTCATATTTCATATGCTTCAACAATTTTTTCTTAATCGACCAACTATTGGTAATTTTGTGCATTTAAGATGTATCAATGTTTGGTGTAAGGAGTATTGTTATGAAAATTTGGGTGAAGATGAATTGTACTCATAGTCTTTGGCTTTGAGCATCACAAATCCCAACATATTTGTTCCCCTCTTACCTTTACCCATAGCCTTGTTACAACCCTATCAAAGTCCTCATGATTGCGTAGCATGCTTTGCATTTTAGTGGAGACAAATTTGAGAGTTTTGTCAAGCTTATGGTAGATTTGATTCTTTGGAATGAGATTTGAGAGAACCGCATTATATTTTTAAACACATGAGTGATGAGTGCTTCATCCCTAAAGCTAGGTTCTATCGATTCTTTTAGCTCTGCCTATTGTACGTGCCAATATGATTGTTTAAGTTGATTTGAGTGATAGATTCAATGTTTCATGTGATGGTATTTGTTCTTTTTTCGAAAACTTTGTTCTCTCATCTGTTTTGCAATGTTTTTCGTCACTTTTGGGCTAGCATGGGGGAGTTCGACAAATGTTTAGAGTGCACTTCCTTTTGGGGCCATTTTGCTGTCTTTTTGAGGAGAATTATGAACTTTATGTTATAATCTACACTCCTTTTCCCGTTTTATGCTTGGTTAGGGTTCTTTTCTGTATTTTGCAGGCTTTTGGACCTTTTTGCCATTGGTTTGACCCCAATTGAGTATGTTTGACCCCCATGAATTCCTCAAGTCACCATGCCTATGGAGAAGAAAGACAAACCAGAGAATATTGAGACAGAGCTAACCATTGACTCTCCGTGGTGAAGGCCACTGTCTGTGGTGAGCTTGAAACTACTTGTCTCTTCATCTCCCTTTATTTTGTGGCTGAGGATGGCTGAGCTCATGCTTAAATAAGGTTTTGAGCATAGAGAGCCAAGACATCTAACACTCTCTTCCATCTCACTTCCATCATTAGTTTTAGGATTTTTTAGAGTAAGAGAGGGAATTAGAGTGGAAGATTGGCACTTGGAGGCTTGGAGTTTGGGAAGCCATTGAAGACCATCATAGTTACTACGTTTTTTTTTCCCTTCTAATCTCTTCTTAAACTTTTGTTTAGATGTTGATTATTTCAATTATGTGTGAGTAGTCTTTTTCTTAATGTAGGGCCTTGTTAGTCAAAGTATTAATGTTGGATCTCTAATTTTCAATATTTAGGCTTTATCAAAATTGAATTGATTGAATTCTATATTGTGGATGAACTGTTATGAGTAAATTTTACCCATATTTGCTTGCATATATTAGATGGTTAAGTGAAGTACTAGAAGGAGAAACCCACTAATAAAATAACAAATTAGAACTTCATTTAACCACTTCTTAAAAGAGAGTTGTTTGCTGAGAGGAGATACTAGCGTTTAAAATATCCATAAACAAGACTAAAACCAAGGACATTTGAAAGAATGTTAATTGGATTAATTTAGGCAATTCAGTCTGTTCCGAAATGAAATATTGAATTCTTAGTTTGATTGTGCTCATTTGAATAATCTAATCTACATAAAGTGCATATTTAAACCCAACGATCCAACTCTTTGCTTGGCGAAACAATTCCCCAAATGTTTTTAATCTGATTGAATTTCCGTTAGTTAAATTATGATGGTTGGGATAGCCTGTTGAAAATTTGGTAACTTAGCCTTTTATAATAGGTTCAGGCTCAATAGATTAAATTTGGTCTCTGTGGGATCGACATTAAAGCTATACTACAACAACCGTGCGTTTACGGTAGCATCAGAGAAATAAAGACGCAACTCAATGGATCATGCATCCATAGCACCAGGGTTTAAATCCCATATGTAACAAACACCAATCAAACCAAATAGCTGACTATTTAGATGTTGGCCAACATTTCCATTCAGAGAGACTACTAATCAATATTCAATACATGAATTAATGTATTTAGCTTACATATGCATGAGATTCTGCGAATACATCACATTACATCATTCAAATCGTGAATTTCCGTATAAATACATATAACTCCTCTTTCAAATGCAAAAGGGAGGTTTCGACGCGATGTGCACGAACTGACTTCTACCTGTCCTTTCAAGAACCTAGGGAAAAAGGGGAAGAGATAGGGGATGAGCACATGCTCAGTAAGTGATTCTCAACCCCAAGAAAATAAAAAAGTTGCAGGTAATACTTTGAAGTAGCAATCACACACAATTTGATATTTAATATAACATAATAAACTTATAAGGTCTCCCATATTCATCAATACCTCAATAATCTTCAGAATTCAAATGGAATCTGTTCTTATTCCACAGATAAGAGCTCTAAATTTACCTAACTTATTACTCTTGTAACTTAGCAGCGACAACTACTTGTTAGACTTGCTTAACGCTACATAATAGGCATGCAGGAAGCAAACTACCTCATGTTAGCATCCTAGCATTGAAAACAGTACACATAAGCACTTTAAGATAAAAAAGCTCAGTTAGGGCTACTAACTGGAGTTATTTTCCTATGAAAATGGAATTAATTCATAGGTAGTCAAGGACCTTCACTTGGACCACACTAAGCACTTATACAAGAAGCAATCCCTTCACATGGAAGTCGTCGAATCTCTACATAAGCCTTTATAAAGGACACGTGTACATTTCTAAATGTTTTCCCTAGCATAATCCTCAAACGAAAGTTATCAACTCATAATGAGTAAGAAAGCATTTTTTGGGCATTAGATTCACACATTAGTGCTCTATTCAAGTGAGCGTTTATCCTCATAAGGATCTTCTAGGGCTCCCACTTCTGGGCCTACTCCCTAAGAATTAGGGTTCCCGCATACCGGGTCTGCCTCTTAAACTTCTATCCTACCCTTGTCATGGTCCTCTAGGGTTCCCACTTCTAGGTCTGCTCCATAGAAACTCAATGGCACTATCCTCTTAGCCTAAAACATTTCAGATGCATCTCACTTTAAACACATTTTGCATCATATTTCCCATTGAATCATGACAATGGTATTTTCATTCTCAAGATGGCCAAAATTCCTTAATAACATAAAGTCGACTTTTGAAGAGCACATAATCAATCATTTCGGCAAAGCATGCTCTTAAATATGTTAACAACTAGGTAACCTTTCGGCTTTAAAAGAAGGGATACAAAAGCTCATTTTAGGTGCTACTATTCCTAATTAGCTTCTTTTCAAGCACTTGTGTCATGATGGATGGTCTTACAACCATCATTAACCACAAAGCACAGGGAACTTGTCATATCAAAGCAATTCTCATACACATTTGTCAATGCATGCTTTAGGAACATTGCAGACAAATTTATTTATAATTCATCTTGCTTTCTAATTCAGTAGTTGGTTTAAGCAACTTATGGTAGCAATCATGGGATGATTAAACACTCGAGTTACTTGTTTGAGTAATTGGGAGATTGCTTTGGCCATGGTAACAAACAAGCGACCCTTAAGCTAATTACTTGAGGAATTCAAACATTCAAAAATCTCAACGCAAGACGGTTGGGCATGGTTAAGCAAGTCAAGTAAGGTTCAACCGAACAACCTCTTAGTCCACCAACGATTTAGTATGAGACCTTTAAACACATGTAATCTTAAATAGCTAAGACTATAATAGTCTGGCACAGAACTCAGCCTATAACATATACACATAGCACACAATATATATATATATATATATATATATATATATATATATATATATATATATTATCTATATATATATATATATATATATATATATATATATATATATATATATATATATATATATATATATATATATATATATATATATATATATATATATAAACCATCAAAAAGGAAGGCACTCTTATAAATGCATTAACAACCAAATAGCTTCAAGTCTTACATAAAGGAGTTCTAATTCAAGTCAGAATTCAACAATTATGGCACAATCACAGTTAGCTCCGCTTAAAGGCGTTCAATGGTTTGAAACTATAAATCAGTCCCTTATTTATGTTTATCAATTCCATTCCAATTTGTATGAATGAAAGGCTTACACAAGCTCGTACCCTTAAAGTCATACATTACCTCATTGCCGTGTTCCTATTTCAATGGATCAATCCAAAGCACAATTCAACTCAATCGCTCTGCGACCTGCACATGGTCTCTAATATATTCGCTATAATATCTACAACATGGAATGCATTCTATGAGCAAGCGACATTGATGTAAGGTATATCGGGACAGTTAAGTCGCCACATCGTTCACCAATGTGGTTCACAGTCAAATAGATTCGACAGTCTTTTGACTGATTCAACCCCTTTCAATTCACACTTAAGCCATAAGAAATGCGTGCATCTACAATTGATTGTGATAATTTGTCCAAGGACCAACACACTACTATGAATTTTGTCGATCAGCAGAATTGACAAAGCATCACAATTTATTAGTTTTCACACAACCCAGGCTCCCTCCTCGAGGAACAGCCCATAACAATCCTCAAAATCATCTCAATTTTAGTCCCAAATCATTCTAATTAACTCGAACAATCTTCTGATGTTAATTGAGTGGTTTCTAGGCTGGGTCGAGTTTAACCACATTATACTCATTTTAAACTTATTGAGTTGGCATGTCATCTAAAGGCTTTTCATGCATGGCATTTCAACAAAGGAACCAAGATCACATGAAGATAACCAACTAAGTCATATGCGTTTTAAAACATAAAGGAATCAAATAGTGGTAGGGTTAAGTTAATAAATCAAGGTTTCCATGTCCCAGCCAAGTAATAGGGCATTACATCTCATTGCATCACGTCAATAACAAATAAAATTCAAAGTGACATTCAAAACAATAATAACATCACATAAGATCATCAATTCAGCATCTCAAAGATCATGAAAAGTAAGGAACTTATGAGGGGTTAGTATGTTTGGAGCTATCAATTGATAAGTAATAAAACAACTTAGGAAGAGCTATATAATAGAATTGCACGCCCAAGATGATGAAGGTACAGAGAAGTACACTACATTTTTAGCACATTGGTTGAGTAAAAGATGTACGATAAAATTTTCCTGATGATGATAGGTTTCATACCAAGTTCATTTATCAAGTTATACAATTACATCCTAGCTAATACAATGTTCTGGCTTAGGGTCTCCGTTTAGAACTAATTATTTTAACTCGTAGATACATACAAATAAATAGCTATGCTCATAGACATGTAAACGTTGATACTAGGTTCAAAGCATAGTAATGGTAATGCGCCAAATGGTTGTATGACGATCCAATATTAAGGTATTTAGAGCGGAGGTAGGACCATGTACAATAACCATGATATAGTACAATAGTAATTGCAGTGAGCATACTGGCTAACATAGCACAACTATAGTATTTCATATGAAAACTACCACAGAGTGCATGTCATTTATGCCACAAAACATAGTACAAGATAGCATAGTTATATCATGCCAAGTGTTTGCGCCAAAATATGCTATTTATACAACACCTTTATACTTAATTTATGCTTAAAATAATTGTTATTTTTAGATTTTTATTTAATTTTATTTTCTTTGTAGGTGTTGAATAAATTTGGAAAAAAAGAGAGAAAGTAAGGAAAAAAGAACAAAAAAATAAAATAAACCCTAAAGAAACCCTAGCACCACGTGCCCGGCGCGTGACCACTCTTCCCTCCTTAATTTTCTCTCGTGTCTCTCGGTTCTCAAACTAGAAATCCCAGCACCACCACTTCTCTATTTGGCTTCATCCTCACCATCATCTCTCTCTCTCGAACTCCAGCCACCATGCCACGACCACACCACCCATCTTCTTCCTCATCTACACAGCCATCTCACACAGCGCCAGCACATGCCAGCATCTTCATCATCCACGATGGCTCAGATCGACGACCGAGAATGGGTGGGAGCGACTATAAATGGAGGTTGCGTCACCAGAATTAGGTAATCTAGGTTTTAGTTTACGTTTTTTCAGCTTTTGATTTTTGTGTTTTTTTTGGGGTTTTAATTCGAGTTGTAGCAATTTAGGGTTCGTTTTTCATTTTTTTCGTTTTTGGTTTCAAATGGTAAATTCGTTTGTTCTAGCTTTGGAATCTCATACATTCATAGCTTAGTTCATTGATTTGGGCAGTTTATCATAATCTTCAGTTGTAATTACAACATTTCCAGGTTTGAGTTCGAGTGATCTTGGTTTTCCCCCTTCCCTGTTTCATTTTGTTTGAAGAAAGGATTAATGGCGAATCTGCCAGTTTCAACGAGCCTTGCAGCTCGTTTATGGGTTGTTCTTGATTGAAGTTTTGAATCTTCTTCCTCTGTTCTAGTTATCTGGCTAATTTGCTCGATCCAGATTTTGGCTTTGAAAGGTTGCAGGTTTGAGTTCAATTAGTTACAAATTGCCCCTTCCCCTTGTTTTGGTACTGCTTGAATGTGGCTGAAAGGATCATAAACTCCCTTCCTCATGCCTGCTCTGTTTTCTATTTTTTTCCAATTAGATTGGTTGATTCTGTTATTTGTTTGCTATTTTCTATTTCCAATTTTCTATTTTAGGTTTGATTTGTGACCTTGAATTTGCAGTGTCCATAGATCATAAAGCCTTGATTTTAGGTTATTTACGCTAGATTATATAATGCCTTATTTAGGTTATAGTGATTGATATGAAAAGTTAGTGAGTCTTTATAGTTAGATCCATTTATAATCTATAGTTTTATTTACTTATTGTTTAATTAGCTTAAAATGATGCTAGATTAGTTTGATTACGCACTTAGTGACCTTAATCTCATACTCGTACCTGAGGAGATAACCCTCAAGTACTATGACGATAGCCGTATTGTAAGACCCGCCTCCCTTATTTTTAAGTTAACCTGGCTGTTCTGTGTTTTACGTCATAAATCGTATTTTTATTAACTATATGATTTATGTTATTATTGACGTTACTTATTTATAAATTATTGAATCAATGCTAACCCGAGTTTTTGAAATTGTTTTCATTTTAATTAGTTGATTCCCGAGGTCTCGATTGAAATTTTAGTTGTGGGACGCTTCGACTCGAGTTTAGTCTAATTGCTAATGAGTTTGGGTCTGGAACCTAGCTGAATTATGTTATTTGAGCCAAAAAAAAGAAAAAGGGAAATGGCAAAAAGGAGAGGGGGATGAGTTTCGGGCTGAGACCCCTGAAACCCCCCGACCACCTTCTCTCTCTCTCCCCACTCGCTCACCTATCTCACTTTCTCTCTCTCTCCCCCTAAACTCGCTCACTCTCTCTCTCACCGGGGCACAGGTCGCCATCTGGCGTCACCGCCGACCGCCACCTGTCGCCGGTGAGAGAAAGGGACGACCGGTCCCCTCAACCCATGACAACCACCGCCAAAACTCCACCACCCATCACCCTCCACTTCTCACGGCCGAAAACCGACCCAAACCATGCGTCTCCGGCCTGGAACCGACCACCCACGTGCCGGAATCCGACAACCCACATCCCTCACGACCTCCTCTATAAATTTGGAGTCAAATTCTGGCCCAAAATAGCCATAATCACCACTCAGTCGAAGCTAGGATTTCGGGTTTAGTGAGTAGCTGAGCTGGGGTTCGAGTTCAGGGGGATTAGGGCGTGAGTTGCTACCAATTATGTGGGAAATTAAGCAATTTCAAGTAAGTGTTTCTCCCCTCCTAAGCTATTACTATTTTCGAAAATGTTTTTCAGTAGATTGATGTTGCATGTCAGATTAGGGTTGGCTAAATTCATTAGAAATGTCAAGAAGTGAATTATACATGTTTAGCTTCGATTCAATTAGTCAATTTATGCCTGAGATTCTAATTCGAAATGAATTATATATGTTTAGCTTCTAATTGAATCAATTTAGTTAACTTATGCATGAGATTTTAATTCGAAATGAATTATATATGTTTAGATTCGATTCAAATTAATTTAGTTAATGTATGCCTGAGGTTTTAATTCGAACAGAGTCATGCATGTTTAACAACAATTTTAGTAAATTTAATTAATGCGTGCTTGAAGGGTCGACTTGAATAAGTAACTACGGCCTGACAAATGATTGCCTAAAGTTGTATTATGCTTTAATGACATAAAAAGGGATTGAATGATAACCTCGATTTAATAAACGGATACCATGAAACGCATTATGCTTAAAGGGGCCTAAATAGGTTCGATTAGTAATTTCGATGTAAATAACGAATGTTTGGATTCGCATTATGCCTAACCGACCTAAATGGGTTTAAATAGTAACATTGATACGATAAATGAAAGTTTAGAATCGTATGACGCCTAAATGACCCAATTAGCCTAAATTGTTAATCGATTTACGCCTAGATAGAAATTTGATTCATGTTAATCTTTCATAGCATGAATATGCATGCTCAGTAAGTACTCGAATCGTATTATGCCTAGATGGCCACATTAACCTAAGTAATGAACCATTTCATGCTTAAATGGAGATCTAGCTCATGCTAAGTTGAATGACATAAGTAGGCCGGCTTGGTAACCATAATGTGGTAGATGAACGCCGTGAGAATGTAAATGGCGTAATAGGCTAAATGTAACGTGAAGCCAACGCCTGTCCATTTAGTGAGTTATGCTTAGCTGTAGAATGGCATGTTTACGGCTCCTAAATAACCTACATGAATGCAAATCACACCCCATGCTTCTTATTAAGTTTAGCCTGTATGAATGCTTACATGTATATATATACATATGTGCTTGGATATGACCGTTGGTTGCAGCGCTCGACTAACTGTTAGTTAATTGATCGGTAAAAGTTCAGCATTGATAAGTTTATGTATCCCCTTTCAGTATATCATCATGATTAGGATGCTAGATTGTGAACTGAAACCGAGATGATAGCTGGATGGCTTGAGGAAGAACTATGAGTGGTTCGAGGTCCTTGTGGTATGGTGCTTGTGAGGAGGGAGCCTGGGTCGTGAATTAACCGCAATCGTGTGGATTGCGAGGCCATGTGTGGCTCATTGTGCTGTTGAAATGATTATGAAGTGCTTGAATGTGATACATGTGAACCCCCCTTTTTCTCTCAATGTGCTACGTGCCATTAAGTGAATAGTTTTCGAAATTCAGACATGTTTAAGAAGAATTTCTAAATGTATGTTTTCATGATTTCGAATGCTTTTAAGTACTTACCAAATGTCTAGTAGCTTATGAAAATGTTTTTAGCCTATAAGAAATCCTAAATCATCGAACTACTCAATTAGTGACTTGATTGAATAGCCAATAGGTTTAGGGAGTTTAAAAGGAAGGTAAAAGTGAGTTCGAAAATGATTTTAAGACATCGATTTGTTTATGACCCCTCTTTATGTTTTAAGGAATTTAAACGACTTAAAAAGGGGCCATTTCAAGGCTACTTATGAAATTTAGCTGACTTGTATGCTGATTGCTTACTTTAGTCTCCATTGGGTTTTCGAGTTAAGAGCTAGTAAATCCATTGTGTTTTTAAGAAACGTTTATGTCGAAAGTTTACAAAGGAACCTTATTTGCCTTATAAACGAGTCAAGAGGTTTAAGTTTTTGGAAAATAGCAAGTTTGGGAACGTTTTAAACCTTTAGCTTATTTATTCCCCCTTCTTTAGTTTTAAAAAGGGATTGAAAGGGGTTATGGAATCACAACGGAAGTTTTTAATACGAATCTAATTTGAGTTACGCGCTAACTAAGTGTTTAAGTTCTAAATGGGTTTCTTTTCATGAATTAGCAAACTTAGTACATTTATACGAAGTTTTTAAGTTAGAAACGAAGTCGTTTTACGAACCAATAACCGTATTACGTTTACTAGAAGCTTTTAAAGTTAAAAGTAAAGTCGTATCACGAGTGGCATGTTTATAAGAAGTTTTTAAGCTCAAAATGAAATGAGCTATAAGCATTTAGAAAGATTATGGTCGTTTTGTTTAAAAAGCGAGTTTTCAACAAGTAAGCATTTGAAACAGAGAAATGAAATGTGTCCTTAAACACTAAAAATGTGCTGAGAAGTTGGCTAGAGGGCGGAAACTGGACGCAAAAGGGCGTGAGCTATTTCCCCCTGAGATAAGTAAGTTAGGAACTGGACTCAAGATACAAGGTATCTTGGTGTGAGCTGTTCCTAGAAACTGGACGCAAGATATGAATTATCGTGGCGTGAGCTGTTTCCCCCTAAAGAAAAGTTAGGAACTGGACTCAAGATATGAGGTATCTTGGTGTGAGCTGTTCCTAAGAACTGGACTCAAGATATGAATTATCTTGGTGTGAGTTGTTCCCCAGATAAGTTATGATGTGTGACGCGTAAGAAAACCTTGAGGAGAACTGGACTTAGGATATGATTATCCTGGTGTGAGCTGTTGCCCCGCAGAGGATAGTATCGAGGTTAGAGTTGCTCTACTAAGACGCGTTTTGGCTAAAAGTTAAGTATGTAGACCCCGGGGATAACATAAGTTGTGAGTATAATCTCATTTAGCCAGCACAATAAGATGCTTTTATGCTATGAGTAAGTTTCTAATAAGTAAGAAAAGAAGTTGGCATTTCACCATTTTAAGTATTTCAGAAAAGAAAGATTTATAAGGGCCATTACGAGGCCATATTGTTCCCATATCTTATGAATAAGCTCCCAAGTATGGTTTAAATGAAGTTTCAAATGGCATAACGTTATATCCCAGTAATGCATCGGGCTTTTAAGCTTTTCAATATGCACATCCCATGAAAGAATGTTTCTTGCCAAGTCTTCCTTGTTAATTTGGATGTTTTGAGAACTTTTAGCAAGAATTATAAGCTTCAAAGATGTTGGCGTGATTTATAAACCATTCTTAGAATATATGAGGAGTCACTGTGGTTTCAAAAGTATGTTTGGAAGCTTCATACTCAATCCTTGTTGCTTGTTTGATTACGTGCCTACTGTTTGTTAGCCGAAAAGCTTGCCCTTTTTGGGCCTAGAAATGAGTTAAGAGGATTAGAATGAAGTTTTAAGGATGGTGATCTTTCCTTGAGTATTTTCATTGTCTAATATGATAGTAAAGTATGAATACGTGATATGCAATTAGTAAAGATATTACTGCCTGTAACAGTTTTGCTTTTAAGGGGGTTGGGGGACACTCATTGAGCGTGCGGTTACTCATCTCACTACTCTTTTCCCTTTTCCCCAGGTTTTCTTTGTGACAGGTGAAAGTCAAGCCTCTTATGCGGAGTTGAAGTTTGCCCTTGATTGAAAAAGAGTCATATGTGCCTACTTATGTTCTTAATGAAGCCATGTACAGTATTCTTAGTTTATAAACGTCTGTAAACAATTATGCTAGTTCATGTAATGCATATGGTATAAAGGTCGCTCTGTATGGCCATATGAGCCAACCATCTAAATAGTTAGATGTCTTCTCTTTTAAAGTTAGTTATGTTTTGGGATGTAAACCCCAATACTCTGTTTGTATGAACCGTTGAGTTGTATCTTTCATTTATTCCTTATTAATGAACTACTCTATTTTGTATACTCTAAGCTGGTGGCTCGTTGAGTTATGAACTCTGGCGTGTGGCCGTTAAGTTTCTTTTAATGTTTTGTGCTTCCGTTGATTACAGGGACTTATTGTAAGGCCTTTAGCCTGAAAACGGTCAGTTTTTAGGGAAAACTCTGTTCATTTCGCCCCAGAAATTTACGTAAGAAGTTAAGAAAATGTAACGCTTCCAGTGTAGGGGCTGGGGGTGTTACACGTATACTTGCGGCATTATTTGTTCACTCAAAATTGTTGTACACCAAGGCATTCAGTTGGGTCATATGAAAAATTATTTTACACACACTCATTCATAAGCCTTTGAGTAAAGAATTCAATTATAAGCACGGGTACACTAGCATGTTATGCAATCAAGCATAGAACACAAGGGTAAGAATATGCGAATGCAAACTCCTCTGGTTTCCATGTCATACATTAAATACATGTGTATATAGTTATTCAAACTATAACATGTAATTAAAGGATTCGTGAAGTGCAAACAACCACTCAGAGATCATACCATACAACAAATTATGTAAATTAAATCGTTCAGCTAAGTCAGCTACATGCTTATCCAAACTCAAGACAAGCAAACACTAAGAAGTGCATCACTATATAATTCATACATAAAACACCTAAATGATCGTGCATAACGAACCTAAGTAACTATATACGCTTCCATGGCCTTTGTATTGCAAATAATGCCATGGTTATGCTTTAAAACATATAGGTTTGCGATAGTATCCCACAGGAGGACATCTAGACAAGTACTGCAACCCATATTTGTGACATAGGATAAAAGCCACACCTGACGGCTTGTGCAAAATTATTAAGAGGTAGCCAGTGATCAATAACAATGGTTGAGGGGTCAGAACAATGGGATTAATGGCCTTATGGATATGCATCAAGGCTTCATGACACCTCGTCGCATAAGGTGGTCCTAGGAGTCTTAAGAAATCGTACTATGAAACGGAAGGTTCAACCTCTTATAGAGAATTTAGGCTTCTACACTTGGTGTTAATACTTAAAGAATTACTGGAAAGGTACAGATCACCGCCCTAGGAGGTGATGAGGTGACACACCTGGTACAACAATTCTAAAGTCTATCAGGTTCTTCCTTTTGTTTCCCATTAGGTGTGTTAGGGTTTGATATAATCAGGATGCTACCACTCCCACAACAAGAAGAACATTCCGTACAACAATAAACACATCACCAAGCTGACTTATGAGTGACGATATTGCTTGATGGGAGGTAGGAAATACTCTGCATGTAAACAACAAGCCTAGATCACAACCACATATAAGTATCAGTGACTAGTATACGAGAAGGTCAGAATAACACTTATGCACCCCATCACAATCACCCATATTGAAATGCATATATATGAAAATCTCACTTAGTTTTCTTAAACAATTGAGAATTCACATAGAAGGGGTACCATCCAGCAGGGTCATCAGTCGTGAAAACCATTCTTTCATAACTTTCCTAGTAGTTCACCAATAACAATCCAGTCATCCACATCTCATCATGCATACATTTAGAAACAAACAACAATCACGTATATATATATGCTCATGAATTTAAACTGATGCTTTTTCTTTGAATAAATGCACTTTTCGAATACGAGAGCAAGACTAACTCAATCATTAGAAAAGAATTCAACATTCCAAAATCTTCATGCCTTGAAAAACTGGGGAATGGTTTGATAATTCCTAACCTCTTCTCTACCATCTTTGTGTACATTTGCTCACTCCATTACAGGACTCGAGGAGCAAATCGTACGTAAGGGCAAAGAATGAGCTTGGAGTTAAAACATTTCTAATCTTTTGAGTTCCCACCCAAACGTAGTTTAAACTTTTAATTAAGTCATCAAATTTGCATGCAAAAAACTTTTACTAATCAAGCTAACACTTGGCTTACTCATGAGAGCATAGTCATTTAGCTCATATTATAATACATAGCTCACTTTTTCAATCAATCGGATTACTCCATTCACACATAATTGATCAAACACATCAACAATCATACTAAAAAGCACATTTGCAACAAAGGCATGCCATATGTCACATCATCACAAAGACGTTCCTAGATGACTATATGAAATTCAAGACTCAGGTTGCGTCCTATGGTTACAGGACCTTGCTCTGATACCATTTGTAACACCTCTAACCCCTAGGCCTAGGGATGTTAATGATTTCAAAAATTTTAGAGGGAAACGGAGAGAATTCCGCCTAAAAGCTGACCATAACCCAAGCTTAAAGCCTTATATTAGTTACCTGTAACCGTAGACATAAAGAGTATATTCCACAAACTCGATAGCTACATGCCAGAAACCAGAACTCTACCTTCCACATACCCGGAGCACATAAATTATAAAGCGAAGTAAAAGGAGGAAACAAAGACACAGCTCCACAAATCACACATCCAGAGCACCGGAGTTTACATCGCATGAGTAACTAACACCAATCAAACCAAACAACTAACTATTGAGATGGTTGACCCGCATGGTCCTTCGAAGCGACTGCTAATCAATATTTAATACATGTATCACTCTATTTAGCATAGATATGCATGAGATTCTATGAATACAGCACATTACATCATTCAAATCATGAATTTACGTATAAATACATATAACTTCTCTTTCCAACACAAAAAGGAGGTTCCCACTCGACGTGTGCGAGCCAAGTTCTAGCTTACCTTTCAAGAAACTAGGGAAAAGGAGGAATGGAGAGGGGATGGGATACCACACACTCAGCGAGTGATTCTCAACCCAAGGAAACTAAACAGTTACACGTAATACTTTTAAATAGCACTCAGACACAATTTGATATTTAATATCACATGAGAAATATATAAGGTCTCCTATATTCATCAATACTTCAAATAATCTTCAGAATTAAAATGGTATCCCTTTCCTTCATCTATTCTAAGCATAAGAGTTCTTAACTTGCTTAACCTATGACTCTTGTAGCCTAGCAGTGACAACCACATGTTACATTTGCTTGACACCACATAATAGGCATGCAGGACTAAATAGCAAATTGCCTCATCCTAAAATCTAGGTATTGAGAAACGTAGGTCATTTTGTTCACACATAAGCAATTTAACATCAAAAGGTTCAGTTGGGGTTATCAATTGGAGTTCTTTTCGTCAGAAAATGGAATTAATTCCAAGACAGGCATGGGCCTTCACTAGAACTACACTAAGCATTTATACGAGAAGCAATCCTTTCATAGGAAAGTCATTGAATCTCTACATGAGCCCTTATAAAGGACATGTGTAAATTTCCAAATGTTTGTGCTAGCATAATCCTCAAACGAGGAGTTATCAACTCATAATGAGTAAGAAAGCATTTTCTGGGCATCAGATTCAACATTAGTGCTATACTTAAGTAAGCATTTATCTTCGTCAGGATCTTCTGGGGTTCCTACTCCTAGGTCTACTCCCTAGGAATTAGGGTTCCCGCATACTGGGTCTACTCCCTAAACTAATGTTCTGCCCTCATCAGGGTCCTCTAAGGTTCCTACTTCTGGGTCTGCTCCAAAGTAACTCACTAGCACTATCCTCTTAGCCCAAAACATTCCAGATGCATCTCACTTTAAACACGTTTTGCATCAAATTTCCCATTAAATCATGATAATGGTATTTTCATTCTCAAGAAGGCCAAAATGCCTTAATAATGTCAAGTGGACTTTTGAAAAGCACATAATCACTCATTTTGATAAAGCATGCTTGTAAAAGCATTAACAGCTAAGTAATCCTTCAACTTTAAGAAGAAGGGGCAAGAAAGCCCATTTTAGACGCAAGTAGCATGCAATCATCCCTAATTAGGCTCATTTTAAGCACTTGTGTCACGATGGATGGTTTTACATACATCATTAACCACAAAACACAGGGAACTTGTTCTATCAAAGCAATTCTCATACACACTTAACAACGGACTCTTTAGGCACGTTGCAGATATATTTATTCATAGTTAACCTTGCTTTCTAATTCAGTAGTTCATTTAAGTAACTTCTAGTAGCATTTAAGGGATGATGAAACACTCGAGTTATTTGTTTTTGTAATCGGGAGATTGCTTTGGTCATGGTAAAAAACAAGTGACCCTTAAGCTATTTACTTGAGGAATTCAACCATTCAAAAATCTCAACATAGGGCGGTAGCTCACGGTTAAGCAAGTCAAGTAGGGTTCAACCGAACAACCTCTTCGTCAACAAACCATTTAATATAAGACCTTTAAACATAGGCAATCTTAAATAGATAAGATTACAATTGTCTGGCACAAAACTTAGTCTATAACCTATACACATAGCACACAATACATATATAAACTATCAAAAAGGAAGGCACTCCAATAAACGCATTAACGACCAAATATCATCTAGTCTCACACAAAGGAGTTCTAATTCAATTCAGAATTCAACAATAATGGCACAATCACACTTATCACTGCTTAAGGGCATTTAGTGGTTTGAAACTATAAATAAATCCCTTGCTTATGTTTATCAAATCCATTCTAATTTGTATGAATAAGGGGCTTAGACAAGCTTGTATCCTTAAAGTTATACATTTCCTTATTCTCAAGTTGCTATTTCAATGGATCGACCCACAACACAATTCAACTGAATTGCTGTGCTACCTAAACATGGTCTATAATATAGGCACTATAATATCTAAAGCATGGAGTGCAATCAACAAACAATTGGTGTTCATTGAAGATATATCGGGATAGTTAAGTCGTTATATTTTTCACGAATCTGGTTCACCATCAAACTGATTCGTGAGTCTTTCAGCTTATTCTCAGCCCCTTTTAATTCACACTAAAGCCATAAGACATGTGTGCATCTGTAGTTGACTACGATAACATATCCAATGTCTAACACATTACTACGAATTCTGTCAGTTTACAGAATTGACACAACATCACAATTTGTTAATTTTCACACAACGTGGGCTCTCTCCTCAAGGCACCGCCCATAACAATCCTCAAAACCATCTAAATTTCAATCCCAAATTATTCCAATTAACACAAATAGTCTACTATTACCATTGTTATCACGCACGCAAATCTCATCTTTTACATGCAATTCAATTTGTTTAACGAAATGGTAAAACTTTGTGAAATTATTAGTAGACTAGGAAATTGAGGACACGCACCTCGATTCCAAGCTTATGGACCCAATTTTGGGGTTAATTGAGCTGTTTTTAGGCTAGTTTAAGTGCTATTCCTTCCTCCCAAGTGATGGTCTTGAATCTCCTCTGTCTAGAACTGATTCTGCCCAAGTTCTCTCACCTTTTGGGTGTGCTACTGCTGGTGTTCGAATATGCTCCGCTCCCTCTCCCTCCTTCATTCACCCTGCCCTCACGTTCGATCGCCGATAGTGGTGGTGGTGGCAGTGGTTAGGGTTTCAAAACCCTGGCCCATCTCCTCCTGTGCTAGAGGCCAAGTGATGCCACGGTGTAGGGCAACCACTGCCTAGCCAGGTCACTGCCGGCCACCTGTCTCTGCCCTGGTCCTCTCTCTCTCTCTCTCTCTCTTTCTCTCTCTCTCTCTTTCTCTCTATATCTATCTTGCTCGGTAGGTCAGGAAGGGCTGTGAAAGCAGAATGGAACCCACCCACCCACCCCCCCATTTTTGCTTCTGTGCCGCCTAGAGCATGGGCTCCTTGCCCAATTTTTCTTATTTTTTTTTAAATTTTCTAGCTTTAAAATGTGGTTGGTACAATTATACCCAGCCTCATTTTGACTTTGTTAACCTCACACAACCTTGAGTCGACCCAGTTTCAACCTATTTTCCTAATTCCATGCCACCACTTACTAATCACGAGAATTTCAAAAGCCAAATCATATAAATTAGTACTCTCAATTAACATGTAAGTATTTACCTAGTGCAGCTTATATAATAAACATAGTTATTGGAATTATTAATTTTTAACAAATAACTACATTCTAAATTCCTCTGTTATTACACTCTCCCCTTCCTTAAAAGAATTTCATCCTCGAAATTCCAAAGTTCATAGTTCATTAAAACACGAAATGCGCATACACATAGCACAAGCCACACATCTCATAATAGAATCCAAAATCCTGCTTTATAATTAATTGTATCTTTTAAATCGGAAAAAAGAAGGTTATGGTATCCAGTCTCTTCTTCACCAATCCTCTTCAAGCGTCTACTCACTTCATTAACGTGTCGAGGGCAAATTGCATAGTAGAGGGATAATTGAGTTGGCATGGGTAACGATGTTAAACATATTTTAAACAAATATCGATAAGGGCTTGCATCTAAAGGCTTTTCATGCATGGCATTTCAACAAAGCAACCAAGATCACATTAAGACAGCGAACTGAGTCATGTGCATTTTAAAACATAAAGGAATCAAACCGCCGTGGAGTCAAGTCAATAAACCAAGGCTTTTATGTTGCATCCAAGTAATAGGGCACTGCATCTCATTACATCACATTAATAACAAATGAAACTCAAAGTGACATTCAGAACAGTAATAGCATCATGTAAGATCATCAACTCAGCATCCCCAAGATCATTAAAAATAAGTAACTTAATGAGTGGTAAATATATTTGGAGCTATCAATCTATAAGCAATGAAACAACTTAGGAAGAGCGGTATAATAGAATTGCATGCCCTAGGCGATGAAGTCACAGAGAACTAAATTACATTTCTAGCACATTGGTTGGCTAAAAGAGGAAGGGCAATGTTTCTATGATGTCGATAGGTTTCATACCAAGTTCATTCATTAAGTTATGCAATTACAACCTGGCCAATATAATGCTCTACCTTAGGGTCTCCATTTGAAACTGATTATCTCAAGTCGTAGATGAATGCAAATAAATAGCTATGCTGATAGACATGTAAACGATGATACTAGGTTCAAAGCATAGTAATGGTAATACGCTAAATGGTAGCATGACGATCCAATACTAAGGTATTCAGAGTACAGGTAGGGCCATGTACAATGACCATGATATAGTAAAATAATAATGGCAATGAGCATACTGGCTAATGCAGCACAACTATAATATTTCATATGAAAACTACCGCAGAGTGCATGCCATTTGTAACATAGAACAAAGTGCAAAATAGCTTGGTTATATCATACTAGGGCATTTAGATGGGTCATACCAAAAATTATATTACATAGACTCATTCATAAGCCTTCTAGTCAAGAATTCAATTATAAGTGTCGGTACACTAGCATGTCGTACAACAAAGCATAGAACATAGGGATAAGAAAATACGAATGCAAACTCCTGTGTTTGTCATCTCATGCATTAAATACATTTGTATATAGTTATTCAAACTATAACTTGAAATTAAAGGATTCATGAAGTGCAAATAATGACTCAGAGATTACACTGTGCTACAAATTACATAAATTAAATCATTCAGCTAATTCAGCTACATGCCTATCCAAACTCAAGACAAGCAAACACTAAGAAGTGCATCTACTATACAGTTCATTCATAAAACACAAAAATGATCGTGTATAAGTAACCTAAGTAATATGTATGCTTCCATGGCCTTTGCATTGCACATAATCCCTTGGTTATGCTTTAAAACATATAAGTTTGCGGTAGTATCCCACAGGAGGACATCTGGACAAGTATACATGAATGCAACCCATATTTACAACATAGGATCAAAGGCACACCTTAAGGCTTGTGCAAAATTATTAAGAGCTAGCCAGTGACCAGCTAACACTGGTTGAGGGATGAGAACAATGGCATTAATGGCCTTACGGATACGCATGAAAGCTTTATGACACTTTGTCTCATAAGGTAGTCGTAGGCGTCTTAAGAAATCATAGCACAGAAGGCAAGGTTCAACTACCCCAGGAGGTGATGAGGTGGCACACGTGATACAACAATTTCGAAATCTGTCAGATTCTTTCTTTTGTTTCCCTTTAGATGTGTTGGGGTTTGATATAATCAGGATGCTACCACTCCCGCAACAAGACTTACATTCCGTACAACAATAAGCATGTCACCTAGCTGACTCGTGAGTGACGATAGTTGCTTGATGCGAAGTAGGAAATACTCTATGTGTGAACAACAAGCGTAGATCATGACCATATATAAGTATCAATGAGAAGGTCGGAATAATACTTATGTAGCACCCAGTAGGAGGCCATCACGATCATCCATATTGAAATGCATGTATATGAAAGTCTCACTTAGTTTTCTTAAACAATTGAGAATTCACACAGAACGGGCACCATTTAGTCATGAAAATCACTCTTTAATAACTTTCCTAGTAGTTCAACATTAACAATCCAGTGTCATCCACATCTGATCATGCATACATTCACAAACAACAATCAATCACATATACATACGCTCATGAATTTAAACTGATGCTTTTTCTTTCAATAAATGTACTTTTTGAATACGAGAGCAAAACGAACTCAATCATTAGAAAAGAATTCAATATTCCAAAATCTTCGTGTCTTGAAAACTAGGAATGGTTTGATGATTCCTAACCTCTTCTATACCATCTTTGTGTACGTCTACTCACTCCATTATAGGGCCCGAGGAGCAAATCGTATGTAAGGGCAAAGAATGGTCTAGGAGTTAAAACATTTCCAATCTTTTGAGTTCAAAACCAGGCGTACTTTAAACTTTCAATTAAGTCATCAAGGCTGCATGCGCAAAACATTTACTGATTGAGCAAACACTTGGCTTACTCATGAGAGCACAGTGATTCAGCTCATATTCTAACACATAGCTCACTTTTTCAATCAATCGTATTACTCAATCCACACATAATTGATCAAACACATCAACGATCATACCAAAAACACATTTACACACAAAGCCACGTGATATGTCACATCATCACAAAGACATTCCTAGATGGCTATATGAAATATAAGATGTAGGTCGCGTCCTGCGGTTGTAGGACCTTGCTCTAATATCATCTGCAACACCCTAGCCCCTAAGGTTTGGAACATTAATAATTTCAAACATTTTTGAGCGAAACAGAGAGAGTTTCGCCTAAAACTGACCATAACCCAGGCTTAAAGCATTACATTAGGTACTCGTAACCATAAAAATAAAGAGTATATTCCACAAAATCAATGGCTACATGCCACAAACCACAACTCTACCTTCCACATGCCCGTAGTATACAAATTATAAAGCTAAGTAAAAGGTGGAAACAAAGACACAGCTCTACGGATCACGCATCTAGAGCAAGGGAGTTTACATCCCATGAGTAACTAACACCAATCAAACCAAACAACAGACTATTGAGATGGTTGACCCACAAGACCATTTAGAGCGACTGCTAATCAATATTCAATCCATGAATTAATGCTTATATATGCAAAAGATTCTATGAATACATCACATTACATCATTCAAACTTGAATTTACGTATAAACACATATAACTCCTCTTTCCAATGCAAAAGCTAGGCTTCGACCCGATGTGTTGAGCCAACCTCTACTTGTCCTTTCAAGAATCTGGGAAAAAGGAGGGATAGAGAGGGGATGAGCTACCAGACGCTCAGTGAGTGATTCTCAACCCTAAGGAAACAAAACGATTGCATGTAATACTTTTAAGTAGTAATCACACACAATGTGATATTTAATATCACATAAGAAACATATAACGTCTCTCATATTCATCAATACGTCAGTAATCTTCAGAATTCAAATGGTATCCCTTTTCTTCTTCTGTTCCACGCACAAGAGTTATCAACTTACCTAACCTATGACTCTTGTAGCTTAGCAGTGACAACCACTTGTTACACGTGCTTAACACCACATAATACGCATGCAAGACTCAATAGCAAACCAGCTCATGCTAAACTCCAGACATTGAAAAAAGTAGGTTCTTCCGTTCATACGTAATGCTAAAATCCAGACATTGAAAAAAGTAGGTTCTTCCATTCACACGTAAGCATTTTAACATCAAAAACATCAATTAAGGTTATTAACCAAAGTTCTTTTTGTAAGAAAATGGAATTAATTCACAAACAGACAAGGACCTTCACTTGGACCACACTAAGCATTTATACAAGAAGCAATGCCTTAATATGAAAGTCATTGAATCTCTATATAAGCCTTTATAAAGGACATACGTACATTTCCAAACACTTATGCTAGCATAACCCTCAAACGAGGAGTTATCAACTCATAATGAGTAAGAAAGCATTTTCTATTCATCGAATTCACTCATTAATGCTCTATTCAAGTAAGCATTTGTCCTTGTCGGGATCTTCTAGGGTTCCCTCTTCTAGGTCTACTCCCTAGGAGCTAGGATTCCCATATATCGGGTTTAATTGCTCAAAATAAATCATTAAATTAGAATTTTCATAATATGTTTTTGTTCATTTTGTAGGAATTAGAAAACTTATGGAAAAATAAATTACTAGCTCAAGGATTGGATCAAGCAAGGAAAAATGGAAGAAGAGAAGAATGCGATGCCTAAAAACGCAGCACAGGACAAGTGGCCCAACCCAAACACATTTCCCCTTCTTCCTCTCTCTCTCTCCTGGGCTGGCCTCCTCTCTCCCTTTCCTTTACTGGGCCTAGCCCAAATGACTCCCCCAAACCCGGTCTCCCCCACTCTTTCTTTCCTTCTTTTCTTTTCCTTGTTTTTCTTGAAGGCTGGCCTAGTTTCTGTTTTTTTGTCTTCTTCCTTGTTCCCGGTCTAGGCCGCCAGCTCCTTAATTCAGCCATGCATCTCTTACGTGAGCTTTAACCTTCTTCTTCGCCTCCCCAACTTTTCCTGTTCTTCTTTGAGATTCTGAAAGAATAGGGGAACAGAATAGGGGCCATTTGCTTTCATCTTCCTCCAATCGCAGGCTTCTTCTCCTGCATCTTCCTCCATTACTCACCCCATTAATTCTATTGGCTATTACTCTTCAACAACATCATCAATCTTAACGATTTCAAGTAGAAAATGATGGGCTGAAAGTAGAGAATAAGAGGCGGCAGCAGATTAGGGTATCAATTAGATTCAGTTCTCAGTTTCAATTTTTACTTTTTTTTTTCCAGTTTCACATTAGGGTTTCAGTTCTTAGTTTCGGCTTAGGCTATTGAATTCAACTAAGAGTTGTAGTTTTGAATTCAAAATTTTTCAAAGCAAATTTCAATTGTTCAGTTCACTTTCCCCGTTTCAATTTTGGATGCCTTGTTTCCATAGTGCTTGGTTTTCATTCTAGGTTGATTGAGATTACAATTCATTTTTCTAGGTTTGAATCGAATTTTCCTGGGTTCGTATTGCTGTGCGGCTATGTCGATGGTGTTCTGATTAAGAGGATAAGTACGACTAAGTGTTGTTGACTTGAAGTTATTTGCAATTTAGTGCGTGATGCTTACTTTGGTTAAACTCTTTGCAAGTTAGAGTATTATGTCCAATGCCATGAATCAGTTTTGTTTATCTAGGCAGTTAAATTGTTTGGTGGAATTATTTGACCTCGGTGCTAGTTAATTTAGTATTTAGTTTTAATTTCGATAAATATTTTGGTAAACTAGTTTTGCAATTCATCCCTGAGGATCGACACCTTTTAGTATTACAACGATAAATCGTATGCTTGCGGGAAATCACAACAAGGTTTTAGCGCCATTGCCGGGGATGGATTTGTGAAATTCAGTTACCTCAAGTCGTAATTTAGTTATTCGCTTCATTTGAGTCATTTTCATTTTAGTTTTATAGTTGTGATTTTTAGTTTTAGTTAAGTCGTTGTTTAGTTTTAGTAATTTATTTTAGTTTATTTTTGATTTTGAAATTAAGTTGGTATTTTGATTTTGATTCTTGATTTTTGTTGAGATTAGTTTAATTTTAATTTTTAGTGGTTATTTGTTGCTAAAAAAATAGTACTAATGAATTTGGTTAATATGCAAAAAAAAAGAAACAACGTAGAACTGATCCCAAAAAAATAATACAATGCAGATTATTCTACAGTTTCAGATTCTGTTTGAATTTTTTGGAGCATTTTTGATGTGATTTTTGTTGTTCTGATATTTTTCCTATATTCAGCATAATTTTTAAAGTTTGTATGAATTTTTCTAGAATTTTTGGCGCCGTCTGGATTTTTTTGTGAATTTTGGACTTCATTTTCTGCACAGTTTGAGGACAGACAAAGTTCGTGTAACACCTCCAGATTTCTAATTCTTTAATTACTACTGTTTTAACCTGAAGGGCAGCAGGAACTCCTAACGGGGTGTTACCGCCGTATTCCCTTCTTGGAAATACCAGGCTGGATATCATAACTGACCCTTAAAGAAAAATAAACGAAGCCCTTACAAATCAAAGCCCATCATACATGGGTCTAAGAATTTTAACACAGAACTTATACATCATAATTAACCAACTAAATTCTATTACAACTTTTAAAACCCTTTTTAGGGACAATCAGCATTCGAGCCTCGCTCTACTCTCCTGTCCCCAGTCCTAAGAACAGCTAAATCACCTGAAAACAAAACATTTTATAATAGTGAGATAAACTCAGTAACATTCACCCCCAACGGTCAAAGACACGTACAAATTCATTTTGAAAACATTTTAGGGAGAGGGGAAAAACAACATCACGTTTCAAGGTACACAACCCATTATCACCATCTTCCTTAAACAAAAAAAACAAGAAATTAAGTTCAGAATCACACTCCCATAGTTCCATTCAGAATGTTTAGGTTCAGGTAAGTTTTGGGTGAGCGACTCCAGTGGGTCTCATGGCCTGCGCTCTAACATAGCACAGCCGTTCAACTCTTTCCTAGCTATCGCTCCTCAGGCGGTTGCCGCTTAACTTTCCTGGCCTACCACCATCATGGGTGGTTACCGATAACCTGGCCCACGTCTCGACTGAGCACGTGGCTGCTCACATGCATGCACCTATTACCCGGGGAAGGCTATAGCCTTCAATCAGTTCCAATCGATTCAACTCATCCTATTCAGTTCCTTTTCATTAATGGATACCAACTTGACACATTCAGTTTCAATCAGATTTAAATGCTTTTCCCAACAGAAATCAGAATGCAGAAACAACACTTCAATTACAATTACAGTAAGTTTCAACTTTCACAACAGTAAGTTTCAACTTTTACATTATGGGGATTTCCAACTTCCAGAACAAGCATAGCATTCGGTTTCCATCACGGAACCATCCATAAGTTTCACACCAATATTCATCCCATTGGAAAGGGATGCCAAGGAAACGATACAAGAACTCCCAAAACTTTCATGATTTCAGTAACACAGGGGAAAAGTTAGGGCATGACTGTTGCCTGAGTACCGTACAATTTACGGGCTTGGCTACTCTAATGAGGGTTCACTATTCCGCACCTGAGCCCACAAGTAGCCCATAGTCAGTCCACATTCAGTGTAGGGCAGCCCCAGGCCTCCCCCAAATTTAAAAGGAGGTTTTCTAGATCTTTATTCATCCAACCCTATCTAGGGTAAAGGTTCGGCTGGCCAGTTATGGGTCCAATTTAAAAAAATTATAACTCTAGTTCCTGATCTCCAATTTCAGTGTTCTAGGTCAATTTGGAAACCTTACAATATCCTCTATCTTTTTCATGTTTAGAGCTTGGCTTGGTTCTGCCCCGAACCCAGTCCAATTTTTTGTTTCTTCCGGCAATGCCAAAGACTATCTTCCCCAGGACAGTCCCGGAAAAATTTATCAAAGCTCGGGCTACGCTACTCTAAACGACCCAATTCCAAAACGGAATTATTGGACACATCCAAATTCTCCTACCCAATAAATTTCACAATTTTTGGCCACCAGAACTAGCCTAGGGAATGTTTCTAACTTGAAGGCAAAACAGACCAGATTCTGCTTCCCCAGACTTTACCCAGATTTTTACTCCTAAATTCTCATCCTCATAACGTTTTCTTCCGACTTCCAAAAATTATGCTCTTACCCAATATAGAAAGATAATTTTGTTTACTAAAACGTTTATGTTCAGAACTTTCACAAATTCACAGCATAACTAGGTCTGAAAGACTCAAAAACCGCACCCTGTGCCTGCAGTTTTTAGAATTGACAGGGTTTGGTATTCTGGCTATAACTTTCTCAATTTAAATCCAATTCATCCAATTCAAAAACCCACGTAATCTTCACATCTTAATCTAACCTCTATAAACATTTCATAATTTTGGGAGAATTAGAATAATTATCTGGAATTTTCAAAGTTGCATCAAAAATAGTATGAATTCTATCCAGATTCTTCGACTTCTTTTTACACGGTTTTTGCTAGTTTCGGGTTGCCCAAAAATACGCCCATACCCGTTAGACACGCTTAAACCCTCGCCCAGACCCAATTATGCCAAAAGAACCCACCTTTACCATTCAATACCAAAAAAAAATAACGTAAAAAAAAGAAATGCTGTTACACGTACCTTTGATTGACACTAGATCTAAATTGAAAGAAATTCCTTCGTTCAAATTCAATGCCGAGAGTGCAAAAACACGAGGAACGGTTGGTGGGGTGGCGGCACTAGGGTGGCCGGACGGTGGTTGGCAATGGCGTAGAGAGAGAGAGAGAAAACGTGAGGGGGAAAGAAAGTGGGGGAATGGGTGGTTAGGATTCTAAGTTAAAAAGAAAGAAAAAGGGGGGAAAAACAATTTCAAATTTTTTTTCCCTCTCAATAGTGGCGGCAGCAGGGGGGTGGTTAGGGTTTAGATTTTTTTTTTTGTGGATAATAAAGTAGTAGGATAAAGGTAAAATGATAAAATGATAATAAGATGATAATAATATTAACATTATCGTTTTATCTTAGAACCGATAATACGATAATAATATTAGTAGTATTAATAAAATAGTAAAATTTGCATACGTCGAAACAGATAAAAAAAATGATCATAAAACGATAGTATTACTAGTAGAGTGATAATAATATTCATAGTACAATAATAAAATAATAATAATGGCATTAGGAGCTTTACAAAAATCGGAAAGGAAAATTTTGAAAATTTTAATACTTCCCGAAATATATCAAGAACTTTATTACAAGAATCTTACGAGGGTTCATTGGCACTGACTTTGGCCTAGGTCGGTCCAACTGTGCAAAGAAAAAAAATAATTCCAAATCGAATTTCCAGGGTTTTACATACTACCCCACTTAAGAAAAGTTTCGTCCTCGAAACTTCATTATGCCGCGACACATCAGCCTAGGTCGATCCGACTGGGCAACAATTTCAAATCGAATTTTCAGGGTTTTACATGCTACCCCACTTAGGAGGTTTTGTCCACGAAACTGATACATACCTGACTATGGAAAAAGATGGGGATATTTGTCTCGCATCTCCTGTTCCAGCTCCCAAGTAGCTTCCGACGACTCATGGTTGGCCCAAAGGACCTTTACTAAGGGCACCGTCTTTTTTCGGAGATACTTTTCCCGCCGGTCTAAGGTCTGTATGGGATGTTCCTCATATGATAAATTTTCTTGGAGCTGTGTAGGATCAGGTTCGATGACGTGCGAGGGATCTGGAATGTACTTCCGCAATTGCGACACATGGAACACATTATGTATTCTCTGAAGCTCAGCCGGCAGCTCTAGTTGCTAAGCCACCTCCCTGATTCGCTGTATGACCGAATACGGCCCGATGTACCTCGGGTTAAGCTTTCCTGCCTTTCCAAACCTCGCAACTCCCTTGACTGGGGAAAGGCGAAGAAATACATGGTCTCCTACCTGGAACTCAAGGGCTCTACGCCTCCGGTCCGCATAACTCTTCTGGCGGCTCTAGGCGGCTTTCATTCATTCCTGAATCACTCTTACCTTGTCCGTGGTGGCCTGGATTAAGTCTGGCCCGATGGTCAAGGCCTCATCGATCTCTTGCCAACAAAGCGGAGTCCTACATTTTCTCCCATATAGTGCCTCGTACGGGGCCATGCCAATACTCGCGTGGTAGCTATTGTTGTAAGAAAACTCAATTAGTGCCAGTTGTTCGTCCCACGCGCTCTTAGAGTCCACGGCGCAAGCCCGCAGCATATCTTCCAAGGTTTGGATAGTACGCTCGGTCTGCCCATCAGTTGCAGGGTGAAAGGCAGTACTAAAGCGTAACAACGTTCCGAACGCTTCCTGCAGCTTTTGCCAAAATCCCAATTGGAATCGGGTATCTCGATCCGACACTATGGAGCTAGGTACTTCGTGTAGCCGTACTATCTCCTCGAGGTAGGCTCGAGCTAACTGATCTAGGGTCCACGTGTTCCTCATGGCTATAAAATGTGCCGACTTCGTGAACCGGTCCACTATAACCCAAATCGCATTGTGCTTCCTTTGGGTCAATGGTAACCCCATGACGAAATCCATAGACACAGAGTCCCATTTCCACTCAGGGACATCCAATGGCTGTAAGAGTCCCGCCGGTCTTTGGTGCTCTATTTTCACTCGCTGGCAGGTCAGACACTTTGCCACATAATCAGCCACTTCTTGTTTCATGTTACTCCACCAGAACGTTTGTTTTAGATCCTTATACAGCTTATTTCCCCTAGGGTGTATCGAATGCGGAGTATTGTGTCCCTCATCTAGGATCTTCTTCTTGAGTGCCTCTACAGCTGGAACACACACACGATTATGAAATCGTATGGTCCCATCCTCGTGGATTACGAATCCGGGTGCTTTTCCCACCAATATCTCTCCTCTTATCCGTTCCAGTTGAGGGTCCGTGGTTTGGGCTAGTCGGACTTCCTCTACGAGAGTCGGTTGGGCCTCCAGGGTGCAAAGCATGGGTCTAGCCTCTGGCGTGATCACATGAAGTTCTAACTTTCTAAAGTCTCGACATAACTCCTCTAGAAGCGCTATTACGTAACTCAACGTTGGGTATGGCCTACGACTCAACGCATCCGCCACTACATTGGCCTTTCCAGGGTGATACTGAAAATGAACGTCATAGTCCTTTAAGAACTCCAGCCACCTCGTCTGTCTCAGATTCAGGTCCTTTTACGAGAAGAGATATTTCAGATTCTGGTGGTCGGTGTATACTTCACAACGAACGCCATATAGGTAATGTCTTCAGACTTTGAGAGCAAATACGACCGCGACTAACTCCAGGTCATGAGTCGGGTAGTTTTGCTCATGTGTCTTCAGCTGTCGTGAAGCATATGCTATTACTCGTCCGTCTTGCATTAACACACACTCCAACCCATTTCTAGAAGCATCACTATACACCACGAAGTCCTGCTCCGCAGTAGGTAGAGCCAGTATGGATGCACTCGTAAGTCTTTTCTTAAGCTCCTAGAAGGCCCCTTCACATCTTTCCGTCCACTCATACTTGATGACCTTCCTGGTCAGATTGGTAAGCAGGGTGGCAATTTTTTGAAAAGTCTTAGACAAATCGGCGGTAGTATCCCGCCAAACCCAAGAAACTCCTTACTTCTGTCGGGTTTTTAGGTCTAGGCCAAGTTGCCACTGCTTCAATTTTTTGTGGGTCCACCGATAGTCCCTCACTGGACACTACGTGTCCTAGAAAAGCTACCTTCGCCAACCAAAATTCACATTTTGAGGACTTAGTATATAACTCATTCCTCCTTAACACATCCAGGGCCACCCGTAAGTGGTGGGTGTGTTCATCTGGGGTTCTCGAGTAAATCAAGATATCGTCAATGAAAACTACCACTAACCTATCCAAATAGGGCTTAAAGACCATGTTCATCAGGTCTATAAATGCTGCTGGGGCATTAGTGAGACCAAAGGGCATCATTACGAATTCATAATGGCCGTATCGGGTACGAAAAACGGTTTTAGGTACGTCCTCATCCTTGATTCGGAGTTGATGGTACCCCGAACGGAGGTCTATCTTGGAAAAGGTTCCTGCGCCTCGCAGTTGGTCGAATAAATCGTCTATTCTGGGTAGCGGATAACGGTTCTTCACTGTTATCTTATTCAACTCACGGTAGTCGATACACAACCTTAGCGTCCCGTCCTTCTTCTTCACAAATAAGACCGGAGCTTCCCATGGAGATGTGCTGGATCGGATATACCCTTTCTCTAAGAGTTCTTCTAACTGGGTTTTCAATTCCTTAAGTTCGGCTGGTGCCATCCGGTAGGGTGCCTTAGAAACGGGGGTGGCTCCAGAGGTGAGATCGATACAGAATTCCACCTCCCTAAGAGGTGGCATTTCAGGGATTTCATTGGGAAACACATCCGAGAATTCTCTCACTACAGGGATGTTCTCCAAGGAGGGCTTAGCATCCTCGGTATTCACCGCATAACACAGAAATCCCTCACATCCTTTACTCAACAACTTACGAGCTTTCATTGCTGATACTAATTTCACTTCCATTCTAGGACTCTGACCCCTATGCACTATCTTCTCCCCGTTGGGCCCTTTCAGAGAAATTTTTTGCTTGGAACAGTCTATCTGAGCCTAGTACTTAGCCAACCAGTCCATCCCCAAAATAACCCCAAAATCAGTTAACTCAAACTTATATAGATCCGCCAGGAATTCACATTCATACATTCTAAGGGGGCATCCCTCGTATAGTTCCTCACACGACACCGTCTTCTCATCCGGGAGGGTCACGGATAGCACTGCAGATCTCGAGTGGGGGTGAGCCTTAACGTCTCAACCAGCCTAACAGAAATAAACGAATGTGTGGCACCCGAATCAAACAACACATCTACTAGTTGAGTAAGGAGAGAGAAAGTACCCGTCACAACATTAGGAGCATCCTCCGCTTCCTCTTTTCGCATCACGTACACCCGGCCTCCGTTGTTTCGGGGTGGTTGGTTAGAGGGTTGGGACTGAGCTGACTGGGGTGCCCGACTCTGCTGGTTGGAGTAGGCCGTCTGCCCTCCCCTACTTTGGTATGAGGTTTAGGGCCGCTGCCCATACCCTTGACCCTGCCTCTGTCCCTGACTCTGTCCTTGTCCTTGCCCGGGAGGCGGTGGAGGAAGCGGGCAATCTCGTACTTGGTTTTGATGGCTTCCACAGCGGAAGCATCTCTTTACTGTTCGACACTCTCTGGCGAAATGTCCTGGCTTCCCGCAAGCGTTGCAGGTTACCCTGGGTCGTGTGTTGGGATACTGGCCCCCTCGATTGAAACTACCAGAGTGTTATCCCCCAGTGGGTCTACGATTCTGCTCGTGCGTTTGGAAGGTTCCCCGATTATCTCCCTTCCTCTTGGTACCCCTCTGCTCATTAAAGTATTGACTACGCTCCTTCATTGCTCTTTCTACGTTGATCGCAGTGTCGTACAACTCAACGTAGGAGGCATACTGCCGCACTAACATACGTTCTTTGATAGTTGGGTTGAGTCCGGCCTCAAACCTATTCATCTTCAACCTCTCATCAGCTACGAAGGTTGGGGTGAAACGTGACAACTCCATGAATTTGGAGGCGTACTCGAGAATGCTCATGCTCCCCTGTTGTAATTGCATGAATTCATTCTCCTTAGCCTTCTGGAGGGAGGTAGGGTAAAAATGGTCTTTGATCATCTCCTTAAACTTACCCCACCCAAACCCAGGCTCGTGTTGTCTTTCCCGCACTGTAGCCCACCAGAGGTCGGCTTTATCCTTTAGGTAGAATACCGTAAATCCTACCTTCCACTCCCCAGGGCACTGGAGTGCATCAAACAACTTCTCCATCCCCCAATCCAGTCTTCGAAAGTTTTGGGGTCAGGGGTACCATCGTAAACGGGTGGGTGATGACTTGCAAATCTCTTGAACATATGTGAGTTATCTTCTTCTGCCCTTTTCTCCCTACCCTCCATTAACCTATGGATTTGTTCATTCTGGAGCTGCAGTTGCTCCCCTTGCTTCTGCAGCATCTCTAGCAGTAACAAGTTGGTGAGTTCGACTCCCGTGGGTGGATTTGTTTTATCGATCTGGCTACGAGACCCATTCTCGTTCCGGGGGCGCAGGGCCTCCAATCGCTCCCTAAGGGCTGCCATAGGTATGTCCTGGGTCGTAGGGACCCTCGTCACCGGGTGGGGCCCCATCTGAGACTCTTCATTATGGTTGTTGGTGTTGTTTCCCGCCATCCTGGTCGAGAAAAACAATTCGGGTTCAGTTCCTTCCCTAATAGTTCACATCCTATAACTCACTAGGTTCCAGGAATATAAAGCATGCCAGCGCATATTACCACAACTTTCTTAAAAGTTCGTTCACAATACGAACTACCACATTCAGGTGGTGCATCCATTACATCACAAACTCAGAAGGTTTATATCATACAGGCACACAGGTATATCATCCACAGGTTTCACATATCTCAGAACAAGGTGCACATTTCACATATCTCAGAACAAGGTGCACAAATATTTTCAAATAATCCAATAACACTTTTATTGCATGAATTCTCAGTTTCAGCACAACTTTTTAACTCAAATAGCCACAATGGCTAGTAACAATTTAAAGAAAATTATTACTAATGCTGTCCTAAAAAGAAATAAAACAACTTCCTAATGCTTCTAGCCTTTACTGACTGGAGGCATCCAGTGGACAAGTGCCTCTACACATCCGACCACATCTACCTCGCTCCCAGCGGGCCAACCCAGCCTCATTTGCTCCTAAGTCTTCCGAGTGGCTGAAGTGCTCATCCTGCACAGGGTGATTCCCTTCTTCATCTCTCTGATCTCCCCCTAGGTCCTCACTGCCTATAAGTTGCCCCTCGCTGGCCTCAGAATCTCCCTCAGGGTCTTCTTCAGGGTCTCCCTCAGGGTCTTCCTCTCCCATGGGGTCTCCCTCCTCATCAGTATCCTCCTCTACAGGTGGTGACAGGTTGGCATCCCTAGAGTCAGGGGTGGGGGGTTCGTCATAAGGACCTATGTCAATGAGGTAGTCCACTAGCTCATTCAGGTTGAAGTGCATAGGCTGCCACTTGCATAAACAACAATCCCCAGCAACCATAAATGCTCTCTCCTCAGGGTGAAGCTCATTGACTCTATAACGCCACAAGGGGTCTCCCCAAAGAGTTAAAAGGAAGAACAGGGCTTGGTTGTGGTCGAACCTCAAACAATCATCAGGAACCTCAGCTAGTCTTCCAAAAAGAAAAATCTCCACTCGCTCCAAGTGACTCTCAAAACTGGCCCCGGGAATCTTCTCCAACCTCCGGTGGCGGCAAGGTCGTCCCATACACCCACAATGACGGGCCGCATTCATCCTAGACATTAGTAGGCCCAAATCAGATATATATATAGATACAAAAGATAACATATATATATAAGTATATTCCCTTCCCAACCTACACTCACACTCCGAGCAGTCCTTATGTCTACCTGTTTTAGGGTTATTAACTAATATTATTCTCTTTATCCTTTAGGCGAGCCTTCAGGTCAGTTAACCTGGGCTCTGATACCACTTTGTAACACCCCCAGATTTCTAATTCTTTAATTACTACTGTTTTAACCTGAAGGGCAGCAGGAACTCCTAACGGGGGTGTTACCGCCGTATTCCCTTCTTGGAAATACCAGGCTGGATATCATAACTGACCCTTAAAGAAAAATAAATGAAGCCCTTACAAATCAAAGCCCACCATACATGGGTCTAAGAATTTTAACACAGAACTTGTACATCATAATTAACCAACTAAATTCCATTACAACTTTTAAAACCCTTTTTAGAGACAATCAGCCTCGCTCTACTCTCCTGTCCCCAGTCCCAAGAACAGCTAAATCACCTGAAAACCAAACATTTTATAATAGTGAGATAAACTCAGTAACATTCACCCCCAACGGTCAAAGACACGTACAAATTCATTTTGAAAACATTTTAGGGAGAGGGGAAAAACAACATCACGTTTCAAGGTACACAACTCATTATCACCATCTTCCTTAAACAAAAAAAAAAAAAAGAAATCAAGGTTAGAATCACACTCCCATAGTTCCATTCAGAATGTTCAGTTTCAGGTAAGTTTTGGGTGAGCGACCCCAATGGGTCTCATGGCCTGCGCTCTAACATAGCACAGCCGTTTAACTCTTTCCTAGCCTACCGCTCCTTAGGCGATTGCCGCTTAACTTTCCTGGCCTACCACCATCATGGATGGTTACCGATAACCTGGCCCACGTCTCGACTGAGCACGTGGCCGCTCACATGCATGCACCTATTACCCGGGGAAGGCTATGGCCTTCAATCAGTTCCAATCGATTCAACTCACCCTATTCAGTTCCTTTTCGTTAATGGATACCAACTTGACACATTTAGTTTCGATTAGATTTAAATGCTTTTCCCAACAGAAATTAGAATGCAGAAACAGCACCTCAATTACAATCACAGTAAGTTTCAACTTTCACAACAGCAAGTTTCAACTTTTACATTATGGAAATTTCCAACTTCCAGAACAAACATAGCATTCGGTTTCCACCACGGAACCATCCATAAGTTTCACACCAATATTCATCCCATTGGAAAGGGATGCCAAGGGCACGATACAAGAACTCCCAAAACTTTCATGATTTCAGTAACACAGGGGAAAAGTTAGGGCATGACTGTTACCTGAGTACCGTACAATTTACGGGCTCGGTTACTCTAATCAGGGTTCACTGTTCCGCACCTGAGCCCACAAGTAGCCCATAGTCAGTCCACATTCAGTGTAGGGCAGCCCCGGGCCTCCCCCAAATTTAAAAGGAGGTTTTCTAGATCCAACCCTATCTAGGGTAAAGGTTCGGCTGGCCAGTTATGGGTCCAACTTAAAAAAATTACAACTCTAGTTCCCGATCTCCAATTTCAGTGTTCTAGATCAATCTGAAAACCTTACAATATCCTCTATCTTTTTCATGTTTAGAGCTTGGCTTGGTTCTACCCCGAACCCAGTCCAATTTTTTGTTTCTTCCGGTAATGCCAAAGACTGTCTTCCCAGGATAGTCCCGGCAAAATTTATCAAAACTCGGGGTACGCTACTCAAAACGACCTAATTCCAAAACGGCATTATTGGACACATCCAAATTCTCCTACCCAGTAAATTTCACAATTTTTGGCCACTAGAACTAGCCTAGGGAATTTTTCTAACTTGAAGGCAAAACAGACCAGATTCTGCTTCCCCAGACTTTACCCAGATTTTTACTCCTAACTTCTCATCCTCATAACGTTTTCTTCCGACTTCCAAAAATTATACTCTTACCCAATCTAAAATATAATTTTGTTTACTAAAACTTTTATGTTCAGAACTTTCACAAATTCGCAGCATAACCAGGTCTAAAAGACTCAAAAACCGCACCCTATGCCTGCAGTTTTTAGAATTGATAGGGTTCGGTATTCTAGCTATAACTTTCTCAATTTAACTCCAATTCATCCAATTCAAAAACCCACGTAATCTTCACATCTTGATATAACTTCTGTAAAACTTTCATAATTTTTGGACAATCAGAATAATTATTAGGAATTTTCAAAGTTGCATAAAAAACAGTATGAATTCTGTCCAGATTCTTCGACTTCTTTTTACACGGTTTTTGCTCGTTTTGGGTTGCCCAAAAATACGCCCATACCCGTTAGACACGCTTAAACCCTTACCCAGACCCAATCATGCCAAAAGAACCCACCTTTACCATTCAATACCAAAAAAAATAACGTCAAAAAAAGAAATGCTATTACTCGTACCTTTGATTGACACTGGATCTAAATTGAAAGAAATTCCTTCGTTCAAATTCAATGCCGAGAGTGCAAAAACAAACGGTCGGTGAGGTGGTGGCACTAGGATGGTCGGACGGTGGTTGACAACGGCGTAGAGAGAGAGAGAGAGAGGGAGAAAACGTGAGGGGGAATGAAAGTGGGGGAATGGGTGGTTAGGATTCTAAATTAAAAAGAAAGAAAAAGGGGGGAAAAAATTTCAAATTTTTTTTTTTTCCTCTCAAAAGTGGCGGCAGCAAGGGGGGGTGGTTAGGGTTTTAGATTTTTTTTTCTTGTGGATAATAAAGTAGTAGGATAAAGGTAAAATGATAAAATGATAATAAGATGATAATAATATTAACATTATCGTTTTATCTTGGAACCGATAATACAATAATAATATTACTAATATTAATAAAATAATAAAATTTGCATACGTCGAAACAGATAAAAAAATTGATAATGAAACAATAGTATTACTAGTAGAGTGATAATAATATTCATAGTACAATAATAAAATAATAATAATGGCATTAGGAGCTTTACAAAAATCGGAAAGGAAAATTTTGAAAATTTTAATACTTCCCGAAATATATCAAGAACTTTATTATAAGAATCTTACGAGGGTTCATTGGCACTGACTTGGGTTGACTTGGCCTAAGTCGGTCCAACCGGGCAAAGAAAAAAAAATAATTCCAAATCGAATTTCCAGGGTTTTACAGTTCGAGACAAAATATACTTGTGTCCTTCGTGATTGTGTGGAATTTTCTATATATTTAGTTCTGATTTTAGGAGTTTTATTTTTTGTTTCAATTTTTTTTAAGAATTGATTATTTAGGTGTAGTTTCTTTTCTAATTTTCTTTTAGTTTCTTTGTCTTGGTGTTTTTGTTTTAGTTTTGGTTATTTTCTGTTTGTTTATTGTTTTTTAGGTTTGATTCATTTTCTTGTTTTCTTTTGTGGCTAAAAAGGAAAGTAAAAAAAATCCAAAATCAAAAATCCAAAAAAATAAAAAAAAGAAAAAGACCAAAAATAGAACCTTTGGTGAGGGTGTGGGACTTATATGACTGGTTGGATTAGAAACCCTAAAAATCATCAACTTGTAAGGAGTGAACCCAACCATGGCTCAGAACCCGAGCCTAAACCCAAGCTTAAATTAGAAGAAATGGCACAAGGAAGATCTTTGAGCGATATTTTCTATCCTCCTAGGACTGCTTTGTCGTCATACTTCGCTGTACCTGACCTTGGACCCAATGTGACTTTTGAATTCAGACCTCACTATACTCAAATGCTCCCTAAATTTATAAGTTTAGGGGATGCTTATTTATTTTTAAGGGAATTCGAAGAAGTTTGTTCTATGATGCATTTCCATAATATCCCTATTGATGTTGTGCGAATGAAATGATTTCTTTTGCTTTGAAAGATTCAGCTAAACATTAGATGTATGGCTTGGATGCTAATTTTGTAACTTCTTGGAATGGTTTTGTAAGACACTTAAGAAAATCTTTTCCTAATGCCAAGACAGTTAAGCTAAGTAATGAAATCAATCAATTTGTGTAACTAGATAAGAAATCATTTTGGAAATATTTTGATAGGTTCAAGAATTTGTCTGCCCATTGTCCTCATCATGGTTTAAACCAAGCACATTTGTGCCAGATTATATATGAAAGACTTGACCTACAGACTAGAACCATGGTGGATTCCATGTGCCAGGGTGACTTTCTTTCTAAGAGCGCCACAGCTGCTTGGGAATTCCTAGAGGACTTAGCTAAGAAAACCATGCAGTGGGAAACCGCTCGTGATGACAACTTGAGTTCTAGATTTGAAAGAGGTGAGTTGCATTCTGTCTCTGATGTAAGTCACTTAGAGTCTAAGATTGCTGTTTTGGAAAACATATTGAACGGATTGTCTCCCCAGATGACCCAGCTATCCCAGACTTCTACAATGTCTTGTTCTCACTGTTAGCCTTAGATCATTCTTTGTGTGTTTATCCTTATTTTGCTCATCAGTTAGCAATTGGATAAGAGAAAGCGAGTATGGCCTTTCAGAGACTTAAGAACGACCCTTTCTCCCCTTATTATAACCAAGGGTTGAGAAATCACCCTAACTTCTCTTGGAGTAATGGACCAAATGCTGCGGTTCCTAACTCCTAACCTGGAGTGTTTCTTGGAAACAACTCCCAGCCCATCTCTCATCCCTTAAACTCCTTTCGGAGACCGGCTTTTCTAGGTGTGCCTAATGCACCTAGACCTCCATCGCCTATTGTTCAAGTTCAACCTGCTCCTAGTTATATCGATATTGATAAAATGGAGGTAAGAATTAATAACAATATGGAGAGAAGGATTAATGCTAACATGGAAAGAATGATGAGAATGATCATTGAATAGTTTCCCCAGTTAGCATCATCTTCTAGGGAGTTATGTACTTTTTTGAGTCAACTTGAGGTGAACCCTAAGGGTCACGCCTCCTCTTCTTGTAGTAATCCTAGTAAGCCTGTGAGGAAAGTGAATGTAGTTATATCTCTCTGCTCTGGTCGAGAGATTGATAACCAAGTGAGAAGTCCTAATGAACCTACAAGTATCCTCACCAATTCTTCCAAAATTCTGCTTCTTCTTCTTCTTCATCTCCAGAAACTGGTTCATCTAGTAAGCAAAGGGATGTTGCTGATGGTGTCCCCAATGATTTTGATACTCACCTTCCTCTTAAGTCACTATCTAAGAAAAAGGAGCTTAAAGAGAAAGACTCCTCTGATTCAGTTGACCCTTCACCTTCTAAGGGTTCTTCTTCTCCTTCTTCTTCTGAGAAAGTCCATATGCCTTTATCTCATTTTCCCCATAGGCTTAAGAATAAAGATCAAGCTTATGTTGAGAAGATGAGAGAGACCTTCTCTCAAGTCAAAATTAACATTCCTTTGCTCGATGCTATTCAGCAGATTCCTCCATATGCTAGGTTCTTAAAGGATCTGTGCACGACCAAGAGAGCCATTAATGTCCTTAGGAAGGCTTTCTTAGCCTCTAGCACTAGTTCTATCCTTTCTCAATGGATCCCAGTGAAGCATAAGGATCCCGGTTGCCCTACTATCTCTATAGTTATAGGGGATCAACCTGTTCATAGAACTTCGCTTGATTTAGGGGCCAATGCCAACTTGATATCCTTCACTGAGTATGAGAGGCTAGGGTCAGGTGAGCTAAAATCTACCAAGATGGTTATTCAATTGGCTGATAGATCGACCAGGTTACCTAGGGATATAGTTGAGGATGTGCTGATCATAGTGGGTGAATTCATTTATCCAGTGGACTTCATTGTGATTGGCATTGAGACGGTGTCTAATTTGGCTAGTCAAGTCCTAGTAATTCTAGGGCATCCTTTCTTGGCCACTGCCAATGCCTCATTAATTGCAGGAATGATATGATGAGACTGTCTTTTGACAACATGGCCTTAGAGCTGAACATCTTTAACATGCAAAGATAACTTTCTGATTTTGATATGAAGTTCTCTACTCTTCCCCTGGATAGAGGATTCTGTACTTGATGATGCTTTTGATGATGTGCTTACTAGTAAGTATGAGTCATTTATTGTGGATGATGAGCCTAAATATGATGTTTTTGAGTTTGATGACTTGTGCTCTATTGCTGATTGTTTGCTAACTGCTATTTCTGAATCTGCTTCTAAATTTGTTTCCCTTCCTGCTCTTAAATTGAAACCTCTTCATGATTCTCTTAAGTATGCATTCCTGGCCTCCAATGAATCCTTACCTGTCATTATTGCTTCTGACCTAGATCGGGACCAAGAGGACGAACTAATTGCCTTACTTAGAGGGAACAAAGAAGCTCTAGGTTGGACTTTAGGGGATATCAAGGATATTAGTCCCTCTATTGTGCAACATAGAATTGATTTAGAGGATAATGCTAAGCCCTATCATGACCATCAAAGGCGTTTAAACACGACTCTCCAAGAAGTAATTAGGAAGGAAGTACTGAAGTGGTTACACCATAGGATTATCTATCCTATTTCTAACAGTGAGTGGGTTAGCCCCGTTTAAGTTGGTCCTAAGAAGATCAAGATTACCGTGATTAGGAATGACAAGAACGAGTTAGTCCCTACTCGAGTTCAATATGGGTGGCATGTGTGTATAGACTATAGAAAATTGAATACTGCCACTAGGAAAGACAACTTTCCCCTTCCTTTCTTGGAGTAGATGTTAAAGAGGTTGGCTGGACATTCCTTCTATTGCTTTTTAGATGGATATTTCAGCTATACGCAGATCTCTATTGCTCCTGAGGATTAGGAGAAGACTACTCTTACCTGTCCATTTGGGACATATGCCTTTAGAAGAATGCCATTTGGACTGTGCAATGCCCCTGTTACCTTTCAGAGATGCATGATTTTCATTTTCTTAGATCTAGTTGAGCAGTGCATAGAAATTTTGATGGATGACTTTTCTGTGTTTGGGTCTTCCTTTGACGATTATCTGTCTAATATGAGGAAAGTGTTAGAAAAGTGTAGGGAGAAAAACATAACTTTGAAATGGGAGAAATGTCACTTCATGGTTCAAAAAGGGATAGTTTTAGGCCACAATATTTTTGGAGATGAAATTGAGGTTGATAAGGCTAGGACTGATATGATTATTAATCTTCCCCCTCCCACTTGTGTGAAAAAGGTGAGGTCTTTTCTTAGACATGCTGGCTTCTATCGTCGCTTCATGAAGGACTTTAGTAAGATAGCGAAGCCCTTGTCCAACCTACTAGCTAAAGATATGCCATTTCACTTCTCTGACGAGTGTCTTGGGACATTTTCTAAGCTTAAGGAAGCCTTAACCTCTGCTCCTATTCTTTATCTTCCTATTTGAGGAGAACCATTTGAATTGATGTGTCAAGCATTTGATTACGCTATTGGGGTTGTTCTAGGGTAGCGTGTCGATAAGAAGCTCTATGTGATTTACTATGCTAGTCACACTCTGAATTATGCCCAATTGAACTATACTATTACTGAGAAAGAATTTTTTGCTGTGCTTTTAGCTTTAAGAAGTTTAGACCTTATCTAATTAGGTCTGATGTGATTGTCTGTATTGACCACTCTACTCTTAAGCACCTTCTTTCTAAGAAGGATGCTAAGCCTAGACTTGTGAGATGGATCTTACTTTTGTAAGAGTTTGATTGTAAAATAAGGGATAAGAAAGGTTCTGAGAACCTTGTAGCTGACCATCTGTATAGGCTTCTCTATGATAGAGAGAGTGAGTCAGTTATTTTAGAGTGCTTCCCCGATGAGCAGTTATATGCTGTCCACCCTGATCTTTGGTATGCTGACATTGTGAACTACCTAGTTGCTAGTAGGATCCCTAAGGATGGACTGAGAACGACAGAGATTGGTTCTTCCTCCTCGTGGAGTTCTTTGTTTGGGATGATCCTTATTTATTTAAGTACTACTTTGGCCAAGTGTTTAGGAGGTGTATTCCCGACAATGAGGTAAGAAGTGTCCCTTCTTTTTGTCATGACCAGGTATGTGGGGGGCATTTTAGTGGTAGGAAGACTGCAGCTAAAGTTCTTCAATGTGGTTTCTACTAGCCTACTCTATTTAGGTATGCTTTTAAGTATTGTAAGAGTTGCCCTACGTGCTAACAGTTGGATAGAATAAGCAAGAGAGATATGATACCACTGAACCCCATCATTATGGTGGAGATTCTTGACGTGTAGGGTATCGATTTTATGAGACCATTTCCATCTTCTTTTGGACATGAGTACATTTAGTTAGCCATGGACTATGTTTCTAAATGGGTTGAGGCCCTCTGTTCTAGGACCAATGATGCAAAAGTGGTTGTGAAGTTCCTTGGGGAGAACATCTTTGTTAGATTTGGTATGCCCGTGCAATCATTAGTGATCAGGGCACCCATTTTAATAACAGATCTTTTAATACCTTATTAAAGAGGTACTCGATAGCCCATAGGCTTGCTATCCCCTATTATCCCCAAACTAGTGGCTAGGTTAAAGTGTCCCATTGGCAAATCAAACAGATTCTGGAGAAGACGGTGAGTAGGAACAGGAAAGATCGGGCTGACAAGCTCGTAGATGCTCTTTGGGCCTATAGGACAGCTTTCAAAACTCCCTTGAGTATGTCACCTTATCGGGTTATTTATAGCAAGCCTTGTCATCTTCCTATGTAGATAAAGCATAGAGCTTGGTGGGCCATTAGGAAGCTTAATTATGACTTAATTGAGGCCGAGGAGGAGAGACGACTGCAATTATGTGAGCTTGATGAGATTAGGGTTGAGGCTTATGAGAGTGCTCGATCTTACAAAGAGAGGGCGAAGTTGTTTCATAATAAGCATATCATTAGGAAAGAGTTTGCCCTAGGAATGAAAGTACTCCTATATAATTCTAAGCTCCATCTATTTCTAGGAAAATTGAGGTCTTGATGGACTGGTCCTTATATTGTTTCACGCGTTTTTCCCTATGGTGCAGTTAAAACCCAAGACCCTGAGAGTGGTGCTAAATTCAAAGTAAAAGGCTAGCGTTTGAAGCAATTTCTGGAGTTGCCCAGTGGAGAAGATGTCGAGTGTCGATAGCTCGGGTGTACTTATCACTCGACCTAGTTTGCTAACAAATTTCTTCTCTTCTTCTCTGTTTTTCTCCTTTCCTTTTTCTTTTCTTTTTGTATAGTTGGCTTCTTTTCTTTTTCTCTTTTGTGTATATATGTTGCACACTTGTTTTTAAGTCCTTCCCTTTCTATTTTTGAGTCTTATTTTCATTTGTCTTCTTTTTAGTTTTTCTTTAATGTTTCTTTTCACTCCCAATGAGGACATTGTCAGATATAGGTGTGGGGTGGAGAAGCTTTGAAAAAATTTAAAAATCCAAAAAGATTTTTGTTTTATTTTAGGGAATATATGTGCTATTTTTGCTTGGCTATGTTCTCTTGCACTTTAGTGTTAGGTTGTATATAGATGTGATATGCATTGATAGAACTTAGTCCCAAAGTGTGATGTTTGTATACGATCGGAACCCCCGACATTATTTCTAAGCAAGCTTGACTCTGGTAGATAACCCGTGAGATTTTGAGCCTTATAGACTAATTCATCATTTTTAGTCTCACATTTTTCTTTCATGTCTGTCTCTTCTATGATTTCATCCCTAGAACTTGATTTGATTCTGTTTGAAATCACATTTGGCATATGCATTATGATAATATGATAGAGGCATTCTTTATTTTCATAAGCTACATAGTCAAATTGCTGCCCTTGTGTTGAATGTTTTACCCTTTATTAACCCAATTGAGCCTTGATCATTTTTGTTATGATGCTTTCATTTTAGCCATGGCATAAACACATTTCCTACCTCTAAGCCAAGGCTATTGGAGTGACACTTCATTATTTGGATGGTGACTTTTGGGTATTTTATGAATTTGGGGGATGATTTTGGTTATGTATAGCGATGATTCATATTGACTACTTAGGAATTGAGTTGTGTTGTTTTTGTACAAACCATACATTTGTTTTCTTTCATGAAAAAGAAAAAAAAGGAAAAAAAAGCTTGAAAAATGAAAAAATGGAAAAAGTTCAAATGAAAAAGTTTCCATTGAAAAAAAAGTGAAAAAATTAAAAATCTCAAAAAAATAAAAAAAATCAAGAGTTGAGAATAAGAGTGTTTGACATGGATGTACTATTATGTATACTCATTTCCAATGGTCAATTCATAATTTCTATTGGGTGTGTCCTCATTTTCTTTTGGGAGAATATGCGTTATAGTTGGTGTAAGTATTGGTTGCTCCGTAGCCTTGGTTTTCTAATTTTCCTAAATTATTTGTCCATCTCTTACCTTTACCCTTAGCCCCATTACAACCCTTGGAAAGTCCTCTTGATTATTATTTTGCATATTGCATCTTAGTGGTGGATAATTGAGAATCTCAGCAAGCTTATGGTAGTTTGTTTGATAGGAAGAGAATTGAGTGAACCTTGTTATATATTTTGAACACATGAGTGGGAGTGTTCCACATTTTCCTAAAGTGAGGTTCTACGGATCATGCTTGTACATAATTTCTAAGTGGGGTAAAAGATTGTGTATAGTTGTTATCACTGGGATTAGGGGTTTCTTGATGTATACATTGCGTTTATATACGATCTAATTCTTTGGTTGCTTGAGTGATATAGTTGGTTAAAATGTGTACATATGTGTTTCCCTGGTGTTGTATATATAAGCTTTTGAAAAAAAAAAAACCAAAAAGTTTTTCGATTTTTTGTTTTTGGTCTTTTTTTATAGATTTTGCGGGTATATCTTCTGCAAATCTTCACGAGACCTTCTTCGTCCACTAGGGGTAACCTAGGGGTTTAAAGGGCTTGTTGTATATACTAAGTACAACTGTGATTTCTACGAAAGTGAGTTAGGATTTTGTTTTCTTTTCTAGGATTTTTAGTTTTATTTTACCCGAGGACGAGTAAAACTAAGGTGTGGGGGTATTTGATCAACCATAAATTATGATATTTTATACCCTTTTATCATCTATTAATTGCTCAAAATAAATCATTAAATTAGAATTTTAATAATATGTTTTCGTTCATTTTGTAGGAATTGGAAAACTTATGGAAAAATAAATCACTAGCTCAAGGATTGGACCAAGCAAGGGAAAATGGAGGAAAAGAAGAATTCGATGCCCAAAAACAAAGCTTAGAACAAGCGGCCCAACCCAAACATATTTCCCCTTCTTCCTCTCTCTCCTGGGCCGGCCTTCTCTTTCCATTTCCTTCAGTGGGCCTGGCCCAGACGACTCCCCCAGACCCAGTCTCTCCCACTCATTCTTTCCTTCTTTTCTTTTCCTTGTTTTCCTCGATAGCCGGCCTAGTTTCTGTTTTTTTTCTTCTTCCTTGTTCCCAGTCCTGCCCGCCGCCTCCTTAATTCGGCCACCCCTCTCTCATGGGCGCATTGGCCTTCTTCTGCCCCTCCCCAACTTTTCCTGCTCTTCTTCGAGATTCCAAGCAAGCCAAAAGAGCAGGGGAACAGAACAGGGGCCATTCGGTTTCATCTTCCTCAAACCACAGGCTTCTTCTCCTTCATCTTCCTCCATTACTCACCCTATTAATTCCATTGGCCGTTACTCTTCAATAACATCATCACTCTTGACGGTTTCAAGTAGAAAATGAGGGGCCAAAAGTAGAGAATAAGAGCGGGGCAACAGATTAAGCTAGCAACTAGATTCAGCTCTTAGTTTCAATTTTCGTTTTTTTTCCGATTTCAAATTAGGGTTTCAGTTCTTAGTTTCGGCTTAGGCTATTGAATTCAACCGAGAGTTGCAGTTTTGAACTCGAAATTATTCAAAGCAAAATTTCAATTGTTCAGTTCACTTTCCCAGTTTTGATTTGGGATGCCCTGTTCCCATAGTGCTTGATTTTCATTCCACGTTGATTGAGATTGTAATTCAGTTTTCCAGGTTTGAATCGAATTTTCTTGGGTTCGTATTGCTCTGCTGCAATGTCGATGGTGTTATGACTGAGGGGACAAGTGCGACTAAGTGTTGATGACTTGAAATTATTTGCAATTTGATGCTTGATGCTTACTTTGGTTAAACTCTTTGCAAGTTAGAGTATTGTGTACAATTCCATGAATCAATTTTATTCATCGAGCGAGTTAACTTGTTTGGTGGAATTATTTAACCTCGGTCCTGGTTAATTTAGTATTTAGTTTTAATTCCGATAAACATCTTGGTAAATTGATTTCGCAATTCCTCGCTTAGGATCGACACCTTCACATATTACAATGATAAACTGTACACTTGCAGGAAATCACAACAGCTCACTAAACTTGTGTTCTACCCTCGTCAGGGTCCTCTAGTGTTCCAATTTCTGGGTTTGCTCCCTAGGAACTCCCTAGCAACATCCTCTTAGCCTAAAAAATTTCAGATGCATCTCACGTTAAACACGTTCTGCATTAAGTTTCCCAATGATTCATGATAATGTTATTTCCATTCTCAAGAAGGACAAAATGCCTTAATAACATCAAGTCGACTTTTGAAAAATGCATAATCACTCATTTTGACGAAGATGCTTGTAAATGCATTAATAGGCAAGTAACCTTTCAACTTTAAAAAGGAGGGACATGAAAGCTCATTTTAGACGCTATTAGTGTGTAACTCATTTCTAATTTGTTTCATTTCAAGCACTTGTGCACTGATGGATGCTCTTATGACGATCATTAACCACAAAACATAGGGAACTAATGATATCAAAGCAATTCTGATACACACTTGTCAATGCAAGCTTCAAGCACATTGTAGACATATTTATTCGTAATTCACCTTGCTTTCCAATTCAGTAGTTCGTTTAAGCAACTTTTGGTAGCAATTAAGGGATGATTAAACACTTGAGTTACTTGTTTAAGTAACCGGAACATTGCTTTGGTCATGATAACAAACAAGCGACCCTTAAGCTAATTACTTGAGGAATTAAAACATTCGAAAATCTCAACGCAAGATGCTTGGGCATGGTTAAGGAAGTCAAGTAAGCTTCAATCAAACAACCCCTTAGTCCATAAACCCTTTAGTATAAGACCTTTAAACACAGGCAATCTTAAATAGCTAAGATTACAACAGTTTGGTAAAGAACTCAATGCATAACATATACACACAGCACACAATACACATATAAACCGTCAAAAGGGAGGCACTCTTATAAACACATTAACATCCAAATAGCTTCCAGTTTCACATGGAGGAGTTCTAATTCAACACAGAATTTAACAATTATGGCACAATCACACTTAGCTCTGCTTAAACGCGTTCAGTGGTTTGAAATGATAAATCAGTTACCTATTTATGTCTATCAAATCCATTATAATTTGCATGAATGAAGGGCTTACACAAGCTCGTACCCTTAAAGTTATACATTACCTCATTCTCAAGCTCCTATTTCAATTGACCGACCCATAGCACAATTCAACTAGATCGCTCTACAGTTTAAACATGGTCTCCAATATACGCGCTACAATATCTAAAGCATGGATACTAATCAACAAGCAAGTGGTGTTCACCTAAGGTATATCAGGATAGTTAAGTCACCACATAGTTCACGAATCTGGTTCACCATCAAACCTGATGCGTGAGTCTTTCCACTGATTCTCAACCCCTTTCAATTCATACTAAAGCCATGAGACATGCATACATCTACAGTTGACTATGATACCATATCCAATGACTAACACACTACTATGAATTTTGTCACTCAATAGAATCGACACAGCATCATAATTTATTAATTTTCACATAACCTGGGCTCCCTCCTCAAGGCTCCGCCCACAACAATCCTCAAAATCATCTTAATTTCAATCCCAAATCATTGCAATCAGCTCAAACAATCTACCTATTACCATTGTTCTCACGCACTCAAATCTCATTTTTCACATGCAATTCAATGTATTGAACAAAAGGGTAAGATTTTGCGAAATTATTAGTGGATGAGGAAATTGAGAACACCCGCCTCGATTTCAAGCTTATAGACCCAATTTTAGGGTTAATTGAGCGGTTTCCAGGCTGGGTAGAGTCCCGTTCCTTACCCCCTAGGTAATGGTCGTGAATCTCCTTTGCCCATAACCGCTTCCACCCAATTTTGCTCACCTTTTTAGTGCGGTACTGTTGGTGTTCGAATTTGTTCCGCTCACTATCCCTCATCCGCTCGTCTTGCCTTCACGTCCGACTACCAATAGTGGCAGTGATGGTAGTGGTTAGGGTTTCAAAACTCTAGCTCGTCTCCTCCTGTGGTGGAGGCCAACGACGCCATACATAGGCCAGCCACCACCCAGCCAGGTCACCGCCTGCTGCCTGTATCTGCCCCAGTCCTCTCTCTCTCTCTCTCTCTCTCTCTTGCTCGGTGGGTTGGGAGGGGTTGCGAAGCAGAATGGAACCCCCCATTTTTGCTACTGTGTCGTAAAGGGTTGGGGGTTCCCGCCTCATTTTTCTTCTTCTCTTTTTTTTGTTTTTGTTTTCTGGCTTCAAAATGTGGGTCGTCTAAGTATACCCAGCCTCATTTTGAGTTTTTTAACCTCGCGAAACCTCGAGTTAACCCATTTCTAACTATTTTCCTAATTCCACACAACCACATAGTAGTTGAGAAAATTTCAAAACCAAATCCCATAAATTAACACTCTTAATTAACACGTAAATATTAGCCTGATATAGCTTATACAATGATCATAGTTATTAGAATTATTAATTTTAATTTCGAATCAAAATGCTTTTAAGGAGGGCAAGTGTAATAACCGAGGAAGTTAGAATGCGCATTTTGATTCGAAATTTTGAAGTTCCTAGTTCAGCAAAAACATGAAATGCGCATACGCATGACATAAGCCATACATCTCATAATAAAATCCAAATTGTTGCTTTATAATTAATTGTATCTTTTAAATCGTAATAAGAACATTATGATGTCCAATCTCCTCCTCGCCAATCCTCTTCAGTGTCTACTCATTTTATTAAGGCACTGAGGGCAAATTATATAGAAGAGCGGTAATTAAGTTGGTGTGGATGACCATGTTACACTTATTTTAAATGAACATCAATATAGGTGGCATCTAAAGGCTTTTCATGTAAGGCATTTCAACAAAGCAACCAAGATCATTCTAAGATAGCTAGCTAAGTCATGTGCTTTTTAAAATACAAAGGAATCAAATTATGGTAGAGTCAAGTCAATAACCAAGGCTTTTATGTCACAGCTTAGTAATGGGGCACTACATCTCATTACATCATATTAATAACAAATAAAACTCAAAGAGACATTTAGAATAGTAATAATATCACATAAGATCATCAACTCAGCATCCCCAAGATCATTAAAAGAAAGTAACTTATGAGTGGTTAGTACATTTGGAGCTATCAATCGATAAGAAATGAAACAACTTAGGAAGAGCACTGTAATAGAATTGCATGCCCTAGGTGGTGAAGACATGGAGAATTACACTACATTTCTAGCACATTGGTTGACTAAAAGAGGTAGCATAATGTTTCCTTGATGGCGATAGGTTTTATACCAAATTCATTCATCAAGTTATGAAACTACAACCTAGCTAATATAATGTTCTACCTTAGGGTCTCCATTTGGAACTGATTATCCCAAGTTGTAGATACATACAAATAAATAGTTATGCTTATGGGCATGTAAACATTGATACTAGGTTAAAAGCATAGTAATGGTAATATACAAAACGGTAGAATGACGATCCGATATCTAGGCATTCAGAGTGAAGGTTGGGTCACGTACAATAAGCATGACACAGTAAAATAGAAAGAGCAGTGAGCATACTGGTTAACGTAGCACAACTCTAGAATTTCACATAAAAACTACCACGGAGTGCATGTCATTTATATCACAGAACACAGAACAAGATAGCTTAGTCATATCATGTCAAGGCATTCAGTTAGGCCATACCAAAAATTATTTTACACACACTCATTCAAAAGCCTTCAAGTTAAGAATTCAATTATAAGGATGGTACACTAACATGCCATGCAATCAAGCATAGAACACAAGGGCAAGAATATGCGAATGCAAATTCCTATGATCGCCACGTCATACATTGAATACATGTGTATACAGTTATTCAAACTATAACATTAAATTAAAGGATTCGTGAAGTGCAAATAACAACACAGAGATCACACCATGTGATAAATTATATAAATTAAATCATTTAGTTAATTCAGCTACATCTCTATTGAAATTCATGACAAGCAAGCACTGAGAAGTGCATCTACTATACAATTCACTCGTAAAACACCTAAATGATCATGCACAACGAACCTAAGTAATGATATATGCTTCCATGGTCTTTGCATTGCACGTAATGCCATGGTTATGCTTTAAAACATATAGGTTTGTGGTAGTGTCCCATGGGAGGACATCTACATGAGTATACGTGAGTGCAACCCATATTTGCAACCGAGGATCAAAGTATACCTTGAGGCCTATCCAAAATTATTAGGAGCTAGCTAGCAAGCAGCTAAGAATGGTTAAGGGGTGAGAACAATGGCATTAACGGCCTTACGGATATACATTGAGGCTTTGTGACACCTTGTCTCATAAGGTGGTCATAGGAGTCTTGAGACACCGTAGTACGGAAGGAAAGGTTCAACCTCCTATAGAGAATTTAGGCTTCTGCACTTGGTGTTAACACTTAAAAGAAGTACTGGAAAGGTACAAATCACCGCCCAAGGAGGTGAGGAGGTGACACACGTGGTACAACAAGCCTAAAGTCTGTGAGGTTCTTCCTTTTGTTTCACTTTAGGTGTGTTGAGATTTGATATAACCAGGATGCTACCAATCCCATAAAAGAGTAACATTCTGTACGATCATAAGCATAACACCTAGCTAACTCATAAGTGACGATAGTTGCTTGACGGGAAGCGGAAAATGCTCTCCATATAAACAACAAGCCTAGATCATGACCACATATAAGTATCAATGACAAGTATACGACAGGTTTAGAGTAACACTTATGCAACAACCAATAGGAAACCATCACAATCACCCATATTGGCATGCATGTATATGAAAATCTCACTTAGTTTCCTTAAAAAATTGCGAATTCACATAGATGGGGTGCCATCTAAAAGGGTCTTTTGTCGTGAAAAGCAGTCTTTAATAACTTGCTTAGTAGTTCACCATTAACAATCCACTGTTGTCCACATCTCTACATACATAGATTCATAAACAACAATCAATCACGTATACATGCACTCATGAATTTAAACCTATGCATTTTCTTAGAATAAATGCACTTTTCGAACATGAGAGCAAAACTAACTGAATTATTACAAGAGAATTCAATATTCCAAAATCTTCATGTCTTCAAAAACTAAGGAATGGTTTAACGATTCCTAACCTCTTCTGTACCATATTTGAGTACATCTACTCACTCAATTATAGGGCCCAAGCAGAAAATTGTACATAAGGGCAAAGAATAAGCTTGGAGTTAACACATTTATAATCTTTTGAGTTCAAAACCAAGCGTGCTTTAAACTTTCAATTAAATCATCTAAGGTGCATGCATAAAACATTTATTAATCGAGCTAACACTTGGCTTACTCATGAGAGCTTGGTCATTTAACTCATATCTAACAAATAGCTGGCTTTTTCAATCAACCGGATTACTCAATTCACATATACTAGGGTTAGGAACGTTAATGTTTTTCTTAAATCTTGAGGCAAAACAGATAGAGTTCTGCCTAAAAACTGACCAAAACCTAAGCTTAAAGCCTTACATTTGGTCTATGTAATTAACAATACATGAAGGATATAACCAACCAGCTCAACGGCTACACATCGAATACCGCAACTCTATGGGCCACACACCCAGAGTACACCAAGTATAAAGTTCAATAAAAAGAAAGAAATAAAATATAGCACTCAACAAATCACACATCCGGAGCATTGGGTTTACATCCCAAAAGTAATTAACAACAACTCAGCCAAATGACCAATTATTCAGATGGTTGGCTTACTTGGCTATACAAAGCGACAATTAGTTAATGTGCATTACATGAACCACAGTAACCAACTACATATATCCAAGAACTTATAAATTCCTTACATTACATCATCCACATACTAAAATATAGAATTCCTTTTCTAGAGCAAAAGGAGGACTCCATCTTAGCTTACGTGAACTGACTTCTACCTGTCATTATAAGAACATGCGAAGAAGGGGAATAAAGAGGGGATGAGCTACCACACGCTTAGTGAATGATTCCTAACTCCAAGAAAACAAAACAGTTGCACATAGTACTTCTAAATAGCAGGTACATCCAATTTGATAGTTAATATTGCCTAAGAACTTATAAAGTCTCCTATGTTTGCTATTAACCCAATAACCTTCAGAATTGAATGGTATCCCTAACCTTCTTTCATTTCACGCACGAGAGCTCTCAACCTGCTCAACATATGACTCTTGTAATGTAGTAATGACAACTACATATTACACTTCCTTAGCTTAACATAATGTGCACACATGACTCATTAGCAAGCTGACTCATGTCACAATTTAGGTATTGGGAGCAGTGGAGCACTTAGTTCACACATAAACATCCATCATCAAGGAGTTCAATTAAAATCACCAAGTGAGATTCTTTTTAGTAAGAAATTGGGAGTAACGCATAAAGGATAAGGACCATCGCTTAAACTAAAGAAAGTCTTCATAAATTAATCATTATTCATTGGCAAACAATTTGGAATTCAATAAAAGCTCTTTTTAAGAGTACATAAACTATTCCAAATCTTAGCACTAGCATGGTCATCGAATGAGGACTTTGCATCACATAACAAGGACGAAATCATTTTATGGGGCATCGGATTCTCATATTTATGCTATTCAGAGAGATCTACGCTCGCCTTTTATATTATCCCTGGGGATTCTTATAATCAGTGGGTCATTATCCTCGTTAGGGTCTTCTAGGATTCCCACTTTTGGGTTTACTCCCTAGGATTTAGGGTTCCTGCATTACAAATTTGCTCTTTAATCTTGTATCCAAACATTTAGCACCGTTCTCCTAGCCCAAAACATTTCGGGTGCATCTCACTTTAAACACATTTTGCATCAAAATTCTCATTGTACTACAACAATGGTATTTTTATTCTCAAGAAGGCTAAAATGTCTAAATAAGGTCATTTGACTTTCGAAAAGTATATAACCATTCACCTTGTCAAAACATGCATCTAAATGGGTTAAGGACCAAGTATGCATTCGCTTTTCAAAGGAAATGTTATTAAAACTCGTCTTAAAAGCTTACAAGCCTACAACTTACTCATAAGCATTCTTATAAAGCGAATGGTCTAACAGTCATTATTAACCATTGAACTCAACATGCTTGCTATATCAAATAAATTCACCTATACACTTATCGACACACGACCTTAAGCATATTGTACCAAATTTATTCTTAATTGGCTTCACTTATAAGAACTTGAGCAATTTGGTTTGGCAAATCAACCACATGCTTTCTGTTTGCTAAATGCATTTCAAGTTACAGGAACAAAGCGTTTTAAACGATCTTTACATAGCATTCATTTAATTCAAGAGCAATGTTTCAATGTTTCGATTAGTGATTTAGTTAATTGAACAATTCAGCTCAACGGTTCAGCTGAACCATTCAGCGAACTTAGTTATTAATCCTAGTTCAGGTACGATAATAAATCATGATTCGAAATGTAGCCAAACAAGCAATTAATGTTTAGCGAGAGTAAGTCAGGGCATAAGCAAGTCATCGCTCAATTCACAAATCTAATCCCCATTGAATTGATTTACCAAACCATTCAGCTAACCCACATATATTCTCCCGTTTCCCTCCAATGCTAAATGGGGTAACTAAGAACCACACGTTAACATAAACAAGTCAATTGGGCAACATGTTATACACATGATGATTTACAAGCAACAACAAAGCATCAACATGACAATACACTTTGTAAATTCACTTATTTCATACACAACTCGAACTCCCTCCTCCCAGCACTATCTACAGCAATGCTCAAAGTCATCTCAATTTCAACCCAAATAATTCACCTACTTCCCATAGGTTCTCAATTCATCAAAATTCAATTCTAATTACCAAATCAAATTCCACAAATAATTCGTAAGCATTTACAAATTATTAGTAATTTAGGGAATCAAGAACTATGCACCTCGCTCTAAGCTAAAGGATCGATTTATGGGTTACATGGCCCGTCTCTAGCCCAAATGCAACTAACCAGATGCCTCTGCCCAGATTCTCAGTTCGTTCATGCATTTTATCAAATAGCTGTTGGGCACCAGGAAGGATCACCATGGCGGCAAGGCATGCCAATGGGTAAGTGAGAACAATCCAAAAACTGTGTAATAAAACTAGGTAGAATTCTCATGGTCATGAACGCAACAAACAAACCCGAGAAGCAACAACAGAGAAAAAACTACCTCATGAAGATGGGCTGCTGCCTAGGCTACTACGGCTACTACCTTCTCCTCTCGCTCTCCTGAACTTCAAGTCAGGCTACCGGTAGCATTGGTGGTGGTTGCTGAGGGTTTTTAAATCTTAACCCTCGGACACTCATCTCGATCCCTCGTTCTCAGTCGATCTCGCTATCTCTCCTCACCAGTGACGAACGGATGGTTAGCAATGCCACCATCGCCACCTTTCCTCTCCCTTGAGTCTGTCTCAGCACCTCCATTCGTCTATCTCTCTCTCTCTTCGTGGTTCATTCGTGGAGGAGGAAAAGCGGAGAGCAGAACCAGGGTGTCTGCCTCTGCTATTCATGTGTAGAATCGGGGGCCTCGACCCCCCTCCTTTGCTTTTTTTGTGGTTTGGTTATTTAATCCCACCTATTAAACTGAATTCGCTCCTAAATAATCTAATTAGTATGTAAATAAATAGTCTAATATGGCCAATTAAATAGAGTACATTTAAGAAGAATATTATTCTAAATAGTTAGGCCCGGATTAAGAACCCCGCCTATTATATCAACTACCATACCAAAAAACACATTTACATACAAAGGCACGCCATATGTCACATCATCACAAAGACGTTCCTAGATGGCTCTTTTTAAAATATAAGACTTAGGTTGCAGCTTGTGTTCGTAGGACCTTGCTCTGATACCACCTGTAACACCTTTAGCCTTTAGGGTTAGGGAGATTAATTTCTAATATTTTGAAGTGAAACGAACACAGTTCCGCCTAAAAGCTGACCATAACCTAGGCTTAATGCCTTACATTAGGAACCTATAACCATAAACATAAAGAGTATGTTCCACAATCCTGACGGCTACATACCGGAGACCACAACTGTACATGCTACATGCCCAGAGTATACAAACTATAAAGCTAAGTAAAAGGGAGGAACAACGATACATCTCAATGGGTCACAAATGGAGAGCACTGGGGTTTACATCCTAAAAGTAACATACACCAATCAAACCAAACAACTAACTATTTAGAGCAACTGCTAATCAATGTCCAATACATGAATCAATGCATCTAGCTCACTATACATGAGATTCTACAAATACATCACATTACATCGTTCAAATGATGAATTTATATATAAACACATATAACTCCTCTTTCTAAAGCAAAAGGGAGGTTCCGGCTCGAGATATGTGAGCTGACTTCTACCTGTCCTTTCAAAAACCTAGGAAAAGGAGGAATAGAGAGGGGATGAACTACCACATGCTTAGTGAGTGATTCTCAACCCTAAGAAAACAAAACTATTGCACATAGTACTTTTATATACCAATCACACAATTAGATATTTAATATCACATAATAAACATATAGGGTTTCCCATATTCATCAATACCTTAGTAGTTTTCAGAATTCAAATGGTATCCCTTCCTTTCTTCTATTTCACGCATAAGAGCTATGAACTTCCCTAACCTATGACTCTTGTAATTTAGCAGTGGCAACCATTTGCTACATGTTCATGCCAAAGATGTGTTATTTTTACAATACTTTTATACCCGATTTATGCTCGTAATAATTGTTATTTTTAGGTTTTTATTTGATTTTATTTTGTGTGAAGGTATTTAATAATTATGGAAAAAAATACGAGAAAATGATAAAAGAATGCCGAAGATGAAGCATTGGGCCATATTGACATAAACCCGACCTAAAATCCTTAGCCCGTTTCTTTTTTTTTTTTAAGCCCAAAGAAAGAAAAAAAAAAGAGAGAAAGGAAATTAAATAAAAACAGCCCCGTCCTCACGTGCTGAGCACATGGCGCTTACCTTTCCCCCCAATCTCTTATTCCCTTTCCTCTCGGGCTTTCAAGAAACAGAAGGCCCGCCAGACCCTCAAAACCTCCATTTTCATCTTCCTCATCTCTCTCTCTCTCTCTCTCTCTCTCTCTCCCCCCGATAGCGCCACACCATCACCATCAACACTCCGCAGCATGCTAGCACACCCACATCATCATTCTCATCTCCACCCTCCACGATTGCTCAGATTCAAGGGTTGAGATTGAGAGAGGCCTCGGGTATAAAGGAAGCAACAGTGACTGAAGCTAGGTGATTAGGTTTTCTTCTAGGTTTTAGTTACGTTTTTCAGGTGTTTAACTTAGGGTTTTGAATTCGTAGTTTTTATTTTGGTTTCAATTTTAATGACTTATGGTTTTAATTTCTCAATTTCGATTTTGTTTTTCCTCTCTAGCCTTTGTTATTTTGGTTCAATTTGAGGGTTAGAAGCATCGATTTCTGTATTTGGTATAAGATCTTGAAGTTTTGAGTTGAAGTGTAGAGGTTCTTGATTGGGGTTAGTTGATTTGGTTTCCCAGCTTATGCTCTATTTTCAGGATCGTGGTTTAGCTCCATCTCTTTCATCTTCCCATTATCCGGGTTTGGTTGCTATTCTAATCTTTTCACATTATCTATTTTTGGTTGTTCCATTTGCTCATTAGATTTTTGCTTTAATTTGGTTTGAGTTGATTCATCTGTTTTCGGTTCAGTTCCCCCCCGTTGCTTTGTTTTTGATTTGGGTGGGGTGGTTCTGGGTTAGGTTATTGCTCTGTTGCTCTAATAATCTGGTTTCACATTACCTATTTGCATCTAGTTAAAGTTTAAGTGCTTGTTAAATGCTGAAATTTGAGACTCCCCCCTCCCCCAATGGTTATTCTGATTTCTGATTTCTAGGTTGTGAATTAGTTAAATGTTGATTCGATTTTGATCTATTTGCTTTGAAGTATGCTTTGATTTGGGTTAAATTAAATACTCATGTTTCCTTGCTTAGCCCCTGATCATGCTCCCCTCTTCCCTGCCCTGCCTGCCTTCTCCATTATTCTGCCTTCTCTGTTTGTCACTGTTTGTTTATTTCGCTGTTTGTAGCTCTCACTTGGTTATGTTAGTGCTAGGATGTTGCTCCTTCGATTACAGCTGATATCAATTGATGTTAGATGCATGAGAGGTGGTGGTAGAGAAGCTTAGAATTAGTCCCATTTATAATCTATAGTTTTAGTTGTTTATTGTTTAATTAGTTTAGAATGACGCTAAATTAGTTTAACTTCGTACTTAGTGACCTTAATCTCATCTTCATCCCTATGGAGACGACCCTCAAGTATTACAACAAAAGCTGTATGCTTGTGGCCTTTGTTTTGTACGAAGGCATGCATACACTTGCTTAACACTGCATAATAGGCATGCAAGACTCAATAGCAAACTACGTCATTCTAAAATACAGGCATTTAAAACAATTGGTCGTTCCGTTGACAAATAAGCACGTTTATGCCATAAAGGTCAGTTAGGATTATCAACTGGAATTCTTTTCATAGGAAAATGGAATTAATTCGCATACAGGCAAGGACTTTCACTTGGACCACACTAAGCATTTATATGTAATCTTTTCACAGGGAAGTCGTTTAGTCTCTACCTAAGCCTTTATAAGGGACACGTGTACATTTCAACCATTTACGCCAGCATAATCCTCAAACGAGGAGTTATCAACTCATAATGAGTACGAAGGCATTTTTCGGGTATCGGATTCACACATTACTGCTCTGTTCAAGTAAGCGTTTATCCTCATTAGGCTCTTCTGGGTTTCCCACTTTTGGGTCTACTCTGTATGAATTAGGGTCCCTACGTACCGGGTCTATTCCTTAAACTTGTGTCCTACTCTCGTCAGGGTCCTCTAGGGTTCCCACTTCTGGGTCTGCTCCGTAGGAACTCACTAGCACTATCCTCTTAGCCTAAAACATTTAAGATGCATCTCACTTTAAATACGTTTTACATCAAATTTTCCATTGACTCATGACAATGGTATTTCCATTCTCAAGAAGGCCAAAGTGCCTTAATAAAATTAAGTTGACTTTTGAAAAGCACATAATCACTCATTTTGAGAAAGCATGCTTGCAAATATGTTAACAACAAAGTAACCTTGTAGCTTTGAAAAAAAAGGGATACAAAAGCTCATTTTAGATGCTATTAATTTACTATGCACCTTATTCCTAATTAGCTTCATTTCAAGCACATGTGTCACAATGGATGGTCCACAGTCATCATTAACCACAAAACACAGGTAACTTGTCATACCAAAGTAATTCTCATACACATTTCTCAACGCATGCTTTAGGCACATTACAAACATATTTATTCGTAATTCACCTTGCTTTCCAATTCAGTAGTTCGTTTAAGCAACTTCGGGCTACCATTAAGGGATGATCAAACACTTGAGTTACTTGTTTAAGTAATCGGGACATCACTTTGGTGATGGTAACAAACAAGCGACCCTTAAGCTAATTGTTTGAGGAATTCAGACATTTAAAAATCTCAATGCAAGACGGTTGGGCATCGTTAAGCAAGTCAAGTAATTTTCAACCGAACAACCTCTTAGTCCAGAAACCATTTTGTGCAAGACCTTTAAACACACGGAATCTTAAACAGCTGCGATTACAACAGTCTGGCAAAGAACTCAGCCCATGACATATACACACAGCACATAAAATATATATGTACCATAAAAAAGAAAGGCACTCTTATAAACACAATAATAGCCAAATAGATTCTAGTTTCATATGAAGGAGTTCTAATTCAATTCAGAATTTAACAGTTACGACACAATCACACTTAGCTCGGCTTAAAGGTATTCAGTGATTTGAAACTGTAAATCAGTCACTTGCTCATGTTTATAAAATCCATTCTAAGTTGTATAAACGAAGGGCTTCCACAAGCTTGTTCCCTAAAAGATTACCTCATTCTCAAGCTCCTATTTCAATGGTTCGACCCACATAATAATTCAGCTGAATCGCTCTGTGGACTTAACTTAGTCTCTAGTACAGGCGCTACAATATCTAAAGCATGGAATGCAACTAGCAAGCAAGTGGTGTGCATCTAAGGTATATCAGGATAGTTAAGTTGCTATATAGTTCACGAATCAACGAATCTAATTCACTATCAAACCGGATTTGTGAGTCTTTCAGCTGATTCTCAACCCCTTTTAATTCACACTAAAGCCACGAGACAAGCACGCATCGACATTTGACTATAATAACATATCCAATGACCAACACACTACTATGAATTCTATTCGTCAGCAGAATCAGCACAGCATCACAATTTATTAATTTTCACACAACTTGGGTTCCCTCCTGATGGCACTGCCCATAACAATCCTCAAAATCATCTCAATTTCAATCCCAAATCATTCCGATTAACTCAAACATTTTGCCTATTACCATTGTTCTCGTGCACTCAAATCTCATCTTGCACATGCAACGCAATTTATTGCGCAAAAAGGTAAAACTTTGTGAAATTATTAGTAGATTAGACAATTCAGAATATACGCCTCGATTCCAAGCTTATGGACCCACTTATAGGGTTAATTGAGCGGTTTCTAGGCTTGATCGAGTCTCATTCCTTCCCCTGTAGTTAATGGTCGTAAATCTCCTCTGTGCAGAACAGCTTCTGCCCAATTTATCTCAGCTTTTGGTGCACTACTGCTGGTGTTCGAATTTGATCGGCTCAGTTTCCCTCATCCGCTCGTGCTACCTTCACATCTAGCGCCCAATAGTGGCGGTTGCGGTAGTGCTTAGGGTTTTTAAAACCCTAATCTGTATTGTCCTGTGTAGGGGGCCGGGCGACGCTACAACATAGGGCAGCTATCCATTAGCCAGGCCATCGCCTATTGCCTGTCTCTGCCCCTGTTCTTTCTCTCTTGCTCTCGCGCTCTCTCTTATGTAATGGGTCAGGAGGGATTACAAAGTAGAAAGGAACCCCCTCAATAATTTTCATTATGTATCACGAAGAGTAGGGGCTCCCAGCCCCATTTTTGTTCCTTTTTTTTTTTCATTTTCTAGCTTCAAATTGTGGTTGATTTTAGTGCATTACAAGTTGTATGAACAAAGGGCCCCCACAAGCTCGTACCCTTAAAGTTTCCTCATTTTCGAGTTCCTATTTCAATGGTTCGACCTGTATGACAATTCAGCTGAATCGCTCTGCGTCTTGAACGTGGTCTCTAATATAGCCGCCACAATATCTGAAGCACGGAATGCAATCAAGAAGCAAGTGGTGTGCATATAAGGTATATCAGCATAATTAAGGGGCCACATAGTTCACGAATCTGCTTTGCCATTAAGCCTGATTCATGAGTCATTCAGCTGATTCTCAGCCCCTTCAAATCCACACTAAAGCTGTAAGATGTTTGTGCATCGACATTTTACTATAATAACATATCCAATTACGAACACACTACTATCAATTCTGTTAGTCAGCAGACATCACAATTTATTAATTTTCGCACAACCCAGGTTCCCTCCTCATGGCACCGCCCGCAACAATCCTCAAAATCATCTCAATTTCAATGCCAAATCATTCCAATTAACTCAAACAGTCTGCCAATTACCATTGTTCTCATGCACTCAAATCTCATCTTTCACATTCAACTTAATTTATTGGATGAAAAGGTAAAACTTTGCGAAATTATAAGTAGATTAGAAAATTTAGAACACCTGCCTTAATTCCAAGCTTATAGACCCAATTTTAGGGTTAATTGAGCGAATTCTGGGCTTGATAGAGTCCTGTTCCTTCCCTTGTAGTTGATGACCGTGAATCTCCTCTGCCCAGAACTACTTCTGCCCAATTTGTCTCACTTTTGGTGCATTACTACTGGTGTTCGAATTTGCTCCACTCATTCTCCTTCCTCCGCTCGCCCTGCCTTCACATCCGACCACCAATAGTGGTGGTGGTGGTAATGCTTAGGGTTTTGAAACCAAAGAATGTCTGCTCTTACACTGGGGGCCGAGCGGCGCCACAGAGCAGGGTAGCCACCCCTCTGCTAGGCTGCCGCCTATCACCCGTCTCTTCCCCGGTTCTTTCTCTCTCGCTCTTTCGCTCTCTCTCTTTCTTGCTCAGTGGATGGGGGGTTGTGAAGTGGAAAGGAACCCCTTCAACTATTTCGCTTCTGTCTCGTGAAGAGCCGGGGCTCCCAGCCCTATTTTTCTTCCCTTTTTTTTGTTTTCTAGCTTCAAAATGTGCTCGCGTGCATCGACATTTGATTATAATCATTTATCCAATGACTAAGACACTATTATGAATTCTTTTAGCCAGATGAATCGACACAGTATCACAATTTTGTTAATTTTCACACAACCTGGGTTCCCTCTTCACGGCAACGCCCACAACAATCCTTAAAATCATCTCAATTTTAGACCCAAATCTATTCAATTTATTCAAACAGTCTGCCTATTACTATTGTTCTCATGCACTCAAATCTCATCTTTTATATGCAACTCAACTTATTGGACGAAAAGGTAAAACTTTGTGAAATTATTGGTAGATTAGAAAATTGAGAACACCCACCTCAATTCCAAGCTTATGGACCCAATTTTAGGGTGAATTGAGCGATTTCTAAGCTTGATTGAGTCCTGTTCCTTCCCCTATATTTGGTGGTCATGAATCTCCTCTGCCTAGAACTGCTGCTGCCCAATTGGTCTCACGTTTTGGTGCATTACTGCTGGTGTTCGAATTTGCTCCACTCGTTCTCCCTCCTCCGCTTTCCTTGCCTTCACATCCAACCACCAATAGTGGTGGTGGCAGCAGTGCTTAGGGTTTTAAAACCCAAGCCTATACCCTCTTAGCCTAGGGGCCAGCATAGGGCAGCCACCCATCGGCCAGGCTGCTGCCTATCACCTGTCTCTTTCCCGGTTCTCTCTCTCTCTCTCACTCTCTGTCTGTCTTGCTTAGTGGGTCGGGAACGGTTGTGAAGTAGAAAGGAACCCCTTAAAAATTTTGCTTCTGGCTCGCAAAGAGCAGAGGCTCCCAGCCCATTTTTCTTCCTTTTTTTTTTATTTGTTAGCTTGAAAATGTGGTTGATCTAATGCATTCCAAGTTGGATGAATAACGGGCTTCCACAAGCTGGTACCCGTAAAGTTACCTCATTCTCAGGTTCCTATTTCAATGGTTTGACCGGCGTGACAATTCAGTTGAATCGCTCTGCAGCCTCAACGTGGTCTCTAATATAGGCACTACAATATCTAAAGCCCGGAACGCAATCAACAAGTAAGTGGTATGCATCTAAGCTATATCAGGACAGTTAAGGGGCCACATAGTTCACGAATCTTCTTCACCATCAAACCTGATTCGTGAGTCATTTAGCTAATTCTCAACCCCTTTCAATCCACAATAAAGCTGCAAGACGTTCGTGCATCGACATTTGACCATAATAACATATCCAATGACCAACATACTACTTCTGTTAGTCAGCAAGATCGACACAGCATCACAATTTATTAATTTTCACCGAACCCAGGTTCCTTCCTCATGGCACTGCCCACAACAATTCCTCAAAATCATCCCCAAATCGTTTCAATTAACTTAAACAGCCTGCCTATTACCATTGTTCTCATGCACTAAAATCTCATCTTTCACATGCAACTTAATTTGTTGGACGAAAAGGTAAAACTTTGCGAAATTATTAGTAGATTAGAAAATTGAGAACACCCATCTCGATTCTAAGCTTAGGGACCCAATTTTATGGTTAACTGAGCGGTTTCTAGACTTGATCGAGTCTCGTTGCTTCCCCTGTAGTTGACGGTCGTGAATCTCCTCTACCTAGAAATGCTTCTGTCCAATTTGTCTCACCTTTTTGGAGTGCTACTTTTGGTGTTTGAATTTTCTCCCCTTGTTCTCTCTCCTCCGCTCGCCCTGCCTTCACATCTAACTGCAATAGTGGTAGTGGCGGCAGCGCTTAGGGTTTTGAAATCATAGCCTATCTCCTCCTACATTAGAGGCCAAGCGATACCACAGTGCAGGCAGCCACCCATCAACCAGGTCACTGCCTATCACCTGTATCTACCTCGTTTTTCTCTCTCTTACTCTCTCGCTCTCTCTCTCTTGCTCGGTGGGTCGGAACGGGTTGCGAAGTAGAATGGAACCCCTCAAAAATTTTGCTTCTGTCTCACGAAGAGCAAAGGCTCCTCGCCCCTTCTTTCTTCCCTTTTATTTTATTTTTCAGCTTCAAAATGTGGTTGATCTAATCCATTCCAAGTTCTATGAATGAAGGGCTTCCACAAGCTCATACCGTTGAAGATTAATTTATGATCAAATTCCTATTTCAATGGTTTGATCGACATGACAATTCAGCTGAATCGCTCTGCGGCTACAACGTGGTCTCTAATATAGGTGAGAAAACATCCAAAGCATGGAATGCAATCATCAAGCCGGTGGTGTGCATTTGAGGCATATCAGGACAGTTAAGTCGCCACATAGTTCATGAATCTGGTTCACCATCAAACCTGATTCGTGTCTTTCAGTCGATTCTTAAACCCTTTCAATTCACACTAAAGCCACATGACATGCGTGCATCGACATTTCACTATAATAACATATCAAATGACCAACAGACTACTATAAATTCTGTTAGTCAGCAGAATTGAGACAGCATCATAATTTATTAATTTTCACACAACCCGAGTTCCCTCCTCATGGCACCGCCTACAACAGTCCTCAAAATCATCTCAATTTCAATCCCAAATCTTTCCAATTAACTCAAACAATCTGTGTATTATAATTATTTTCATGCACTCAAATCTTATCTTTTACGTGCAACTTAATTTATTGGACGAAAAGGTAAAAGTTTGCAAAATTATTGGTATATCAGAAAATTAAAAACACCTACCTCGATTTCAAGCTTATGGACCAAATTATAGGGTTAATTGAGCGGTTTCTAGGCTTCATTGAGTCCTGTTCCTTCCCTGTAGTTGATGGTCGTGAATCTCCTCTGCCTAGAACTGCTTCTGTCCAATTGGTCTCACCTTTTAGCCCGCTTCTGCCCAATTCATGAGTCTTTTAACTGATTCTTAACCCCTTTCAGTTCACACTAAAGCATCAAGACATTCATGCATTGACATTTGACTATAGTAACAAATCCAATGACCAGCACACTGCTATGAATTCTGTTAGTCAGTAGAATCATCGCAGCATCATAATTTATTAATTTTCAAATAACCCAGGTTCCATCCTTATGGCACCGCCCACAACAATCCTCAAAATCATCTCAATTTAGGTCCCTAATCTTTCCAATTAACTCAAATAGTCTGCCTATTACCATTGTTCTCACAAACTCAAATCTTATCTTTCACATGCAACTCAATTTATTAGACGAAAAGGTAAAACTTTGCGAAATTATTAGCAGATTAGAAAATTGAGAACACCCACCTTGATTTCGTGCTAAGGGACCCAATTTTAGGGTTAATTAAACAGCTTCTAGGCTTGATCGAGCCCCGTTCCTTCCCCTGTAGTTGACGGTCGTAAATTTCCTCTGCCCAGAAATGCTTCTACCTAATTTGTCTCACCGTTTTGGAGAGTGATTGCTGGTGTTCAAATTTGCTCCGCTCATTCTCCCTGTTTCGCTCGCCTGACTTCACGTTTGATTCTGAATAATGGCAATGGAGGCAGCACTTAGGGTTTTAAAAACCTAGCCTATCTCCTTCTGTGTTAGAGGCCAAGTGATACCACACTGTAGGCAGCCACCCACCAGCCAGGTCACTGCCTATCACCTGTCTTTACCCTGGTTTCCCTCTCTTGCTCTGTTGCTCTCTCCCTCTAATATAGGTGCTACAACATCTAAAGCATGGAATGCAATCAACAAGCAGGTGGTGTGCATCTGAGGTATATCAGGACAGTTAAGTCGCCACATAGTTCGCGAATCTGGTTCACCATCAAACCTGATTCGTGTCTTTTAACTGATTCTTAACCCCTTTCAATTCACACTAAAGCCACAAGACATGCGTGCGTCGACATTTGACTATAACAACATATCAAATGACCAACATATTACTATAAGTTCTGTTAGTCAGCAAAATCGACACAGCATCACAATTTATTAATTTTCACACAACCTAGGTTCCCTCCCCATGGCACTACCCACAAGAATCCTCAAAATCATCTCAATTTCAATCTCAAATCTTTCCAATTAACTCAAACAGTATGCGTATTACCATTATTCTTATGCACTCAAATCTCATCTTTCACATGCAACTTAATTTATCGGACAAAAGGGTAAAACTTTTTGAAATTATTAGTAAATTAGAAAATTAAAAACACCCACCTCGATTACAAGCTTATGGACACAATTTTAGGGTTAATTGAGCAGTTTCTAGGCTTGATCGAGTCCTGCTCCTTCCCCTGTAGTTGGTGGTCGTGAATCTCCTCTGCCCAGAACAGCTTCCATAGCATAGGGCAACTACCCATCAGCCAGGCCGCCGCCTATCGCCTGTCTCTGCCCTGGTTCTTTCTCTCTCACTCTCTCGCTCCCTCGCTCTCTCTTGCTTAGTGGGTCAGGAGGGGTTGCAAAGTAGAAAGGAGCCCCCTCAACAATTTTGCTTCTGTCTCATGAAGAGCATGGGCTCCCAGCCCCAGTTTTCTAGCCTCAAAATGTGGTTAATCTAATGCATTCCAAGTTCTATGAATAAAGGGTTTCCATAGGCTCGTACCGGTAAAGTTACCTCATTCTCAAGTTCCCATTTCAATGGCTTGACCCGCATGACAATTCAGCTGAATCGCTCTATGGCCTCAACTTGGTCTCTAATATAGGAGCTATAATATCTAAAGCACGGAATGCAATCAACAAGCAAGTGGTGTGCATCTAAGGTATATCAGGACAGTTACGTCGCCACATAGTTCATGAATCTGGTTCACCATCAAACCTGATTCGTGAGTCTTTTAACCGATTCTTAACCCCTTTGAGTTCGCACTAAAGCATTAAGACCTTCATGCATCGATATTTGACTATAGTAACATATCTAATGACTAGCATACTCCTATGAATTCCGTTAGTTTCACAGCATCACACTTTATGAATTTTCACACAACCCAGGTTCCCTCCTTATGGCACTGCCTATAACAATCCTCAAAATCATCTCAATTTAAATCCCTAATCTTTCCAATTAACTCAAACAGTCTGCCTATTACAATTGTTCTCATGCACTATCTTTCACATGCAACTCAATTTATAGGATGAAAAGGTAAAACTTTGCGAAATTATTAGTAGATTAGAAAATTGAGAACACCCACCTTGATTCCAGGATTAGGGACCTAATTTTAGGGTTAATTGAGTGGTTTCTAGGCTTGATCGAGTCCCATTCCTTCCCCTGTAGTTGACGGTCGTGAATCCCCTCTACCCAGAAATGCTTCTGGCCAATTTGTTTCACCTTTTTGGTGCGCTACTACTGGTGTTCGAATTTGCTCCGCTCCTTCTCCCTTGTCCGGCTCGCCCTGCCTTCAAGTCAGACCTCCAATAGTGGCTTTGGCGGCTTTAAATGCCTAGCATGTCTCCTCTTGCGCTAGAGGCCACCCATCAGCTAGGTCGCCGCCCATCCCCTGTCTTTGCCTCGGTTTCCTCTCTCTGTCTCTGTCTCTGTCTCTGTCTCTGTCTCTCTCTCTCACTCACTCTCTCACGCTCTCTCTCTTGCTTGGTGGGTTAAGAGGGGCTCCGAAGTAGAATGGAACCCCCTCAACAATTTTGCTTCTGTCTCGCGAAGAGTAGGGGCTCCCAATAACATTTTCCTTCCTTTTTCTTTTATTTTCTGGCTTCAAAACGTCGTTAATCTAATCCATTTCAAGTTGTATGAATAAAAGGCTTCGACAAGCTCATACCTTTATAGATTAACTCATTCTCGAGTTCCCATTTCAATGCTTCCACCCACATGACAATCCATTGAATCGCTCTGCAGACTCAACATGGTCTCTAATATAGGTGCCATAATATCTAAAGCATGGAATGTAATCAACAAGCAAGTGGTGTGCAACTGAAGTATCTCAAGACAGTTAAGTCGCCACATAGTTCATGAATCGGGCTTACCATTAAACCTGATTCGTGAGTCTTTCAGCTGATCTCAACCCCTTTCAATTCACACTAAAGCCACAATACGTGCCTGCATCGACATTTGACTATAATAACATGTCAAATGACCAACAGACTACTATAAATTCTGTTAGCTAGCAGAATCAACACAGCATCAGAATTTATTAATTTTCACCCAACCGGGGTTCCCTCCTCATGCCACCGGCCACAATAATCCTCAAAATCATCTCAATTTCAATCCCAAATCATTCTAATTAACTCAAACAGTCTGCCTATTACCATTGTTCTCATGCACTCAAACCTCGCCTTTCACATGCAACTCAATTTATTGGATAAAGAGGTAAAACTTCACGAAATTATTAGTAGATTAGAAAATTGAGAACACCCACCTCGATTCCAAGCTTATGGACCTAAGTTTAGGGTTAATTGAGCGGTTTCTAGGCTTGATCGAGTCCCATTCCTTCCCTTGTAGTTGATGGTCATGAATCTCATCTGCCCAGAAATGCTTCCGCCCTATTTGTCTCGCCTTTTATGTGCGCTCCTGCTGGTGTTCGTATTTGCTCTGCTCGTTCTCTTTCCTCCGCTTTCCTGCCTTTACGTCTGACCGCCAATAGTGGTGGTGGGGGTAGTGCGTAGGGTTTTAAAACCCTAACCTATCTCCTTCTGTGCTAGAGGCCAGGCGACACCACAGTGCAGGGTAGCCACCCATCAGTCAGGTCACCGCTTATCACCTGTCTCTGCCTCGGTTCTCTCTCTTTCTCACTCTCTCGCTCTCTCTCTGTTGGTCGGTGGATCGCGAGGCATTACGAAGTAGAATGGAACCTCCTTAATGTTTTTGCTTCAGTCTGGCGAAGAGCAGGGGCTCCCAGCCCCATTTTTCTTCTTTTTGTTTTATTTCCTAGCTGCAAAATGTGATTGATCTAATTCCACTAAGCCTCATTTTGACTTTGTCAACCTCACGCAAACTCGAGGCGACCCACTTTCAACCTATTTTCTTAATTCCACAAAACCACATACTAATCGAGAAAATTTCGAAAACCAAATCACATAAATTAATGCTCTCAATTAGCGCGTAAATATTAGCCTAACATAGCTTATGTAATAAACATAGTTTTTAGAATTATTAATTTTAACAATTAACTACTTTATAAATTCATCGGTTATTACACTTTCTCCCCCTTAAAAGAATTTCGTCCTTGAAATTCGAAAGTAGTACTTAACTATGGTGGCCTAGTTTGTTATGATTTTTTATTTTCCTTTTAATTGTTTGACCGAGCACACACGAGTTCTATTATGTTAAGTATTCCTCGACTATTTGAAGGATCATATTCATGCATTCCAACACTTTTTTCATCCTAAATTCATCCATCTCTCCTTTTCTTAATGTAATTTGTTTGAGGAATGTGTTTGTAAAATTTAGTGGTATAAGTCTAAAGAGTAAATCTCATGATAAAAGGCTAGTTTGGCTCTTAATCTTTGAGTTCTAGCTCCACATTTCCCTAAAATATGTGTTCCCCTCTTTTCCTTTACCCATTAATCACGTTACAACCTAAGTAAAGTTCTTAAGATTACCTAGTGTGTATTGCATTTTAGTGGCAACAAATTGGAAGGTCTTAGCAAGCTTATGGTAGGTTTGAGTCTTTGAAATGAGAATTACGGGAACCTTAATATGCTTTAAACACATGAGTTAAGAGTGTGAAATGATCAATGTGAGGTTCTACCGGTCCTTCTAGTGTTATATATTCCATGAGCTAATATGTCTTGTTGGAGATGATTTGCGTGATTAGTTCAAATATGATATTATGGACTTTAAAGATCTTTGGAAGACTTCATTCTCTTATCTGTTTGTAAAATGTTTTAATCACTTTTGGGCTAACTTTGTGTTGTCTTGCCATTGAGGGTGCTATTAATGTGTTTCCTAAGGAGCTAGCGAACAACTCTTTTTCTTTTCTACTTTCTTTTTAGTCTCAAGATTACTTTAGTAAAAGTAATAGCTTCAGCATGTGGGAGTTTCATAAGTGTTTAAAATGTGCTTTATTTTGGGGTCATTTACTAGCATTTAGGGGATTGTATGTATTTGTGATTGATTTGCACCTTAATTTTTGTTTTATATTTGGGTATGTGTGTTAATGTGTTTTGTAGGGTTTTAAGACTTTTTGGCCCATCATTGGCCCCTCAAATGATGTTAATTGACTAACCATGGAGTTCTCCTAGCTCCGTGTGCCCGTGGCATCAAGTAGAGAAGGAGGAGAGCGAGCCACAAGGCATCACAAAGGTTCCATGGGTAGCCTAGTTTGCTATGATTCTTCGTTTTCCCTTCAATTGTGTTGATGAGATGCATCAGTTCTGCTCTATAAAGGCTTCCTCAGCTACTTGAAGAACCATCTTCATCCATTCCATCATCCTTTTTGTCCTGAATCCATCCATTTCTCCAAATCACTTGGAGCAAAATAAGATTCAAGGGAAGTTTGCAAGTGGAGGCTTTGAGGATTGCATACTTGAGAGATCTCCATTGTTCATCAAATTCTTTGCCTTTCTTCTTAAACTCTTTTAGATTTGTTTTTAGTTTGATTCATGTTAAGTTTAAACCCATTTGACTTTGTTTTTAATAACTACGAGTGAGTAGTTCTTTTTAACGGAATTGCTAGCCAAATGATGTTGTTGGATTCCTAACATATATAGTCCTGCGCTTGATCTTGTTTGGTTTTCATTTAGCCTATCCTATGTTTTGTTTGATTATGAATAATTTTGGCTAATTTACTCACATGCATTTAGATATTGGGGTGAAACACCAAAAGTAAAAACTCACTATTAGATATGTAAGGTTAGACTTAACTTTGTTATTTCTGAGACAGGTTTGCATGTTTAGAGGGAAAAAAATCGGTAATCAAGATCGCTTAATTAAGGTATAATAAGAACCTTTGAAAGAATGGTGATTGGGTTAGTTTAAGTGATTAATTTATTTCGAAGGAAAAGATTGAATTTTGTGTGATCATTGTCCTTTAAAACATCCAAACATAAATAAAGCACCTGTTTAGTTCATGGATCTAACTCATTATTTGCCAAAAAAATCCATAGATTCCTTTATTAATATATTTCCTCTTTTTATGATAAAGCGATCAGCTATTTTAGACAAATCATCCTTTGGACCACTTATTTTGCTTACCATTTTAAGAGGATAAATTGGAAAGATTCCATTCGTCTATATGGAATGATACTTGATCTATGTTACAATACCCATGTAATTGCGGCACTTGTCGAGTTTTTGGTGCCATTATCGGAGACCAAGTTGTCAAATATTGAGTTAATCCTTATAAAATGGACTAATATGTTATTTTTTTGGTTGCTTTGGTAGTGTTTATGTTGGTGCTTGCAGGACTTTTTTTTGGTCCTTTTATGCGAAGTCCTATTCTATACGAACCTGATCCTAAAATAGAGAGCAATTTCTGTTAAGGAGAAAGAAACAATGGCTAGACAAGCAAAGGCGCAAGGCTCATGAGAGTTGACAAAAGATGGCTAGTGGATGAAGAAACCAAAGAAGGATGCTTTAGGATTTTGTTACCCTAGGAGTCCAAGGCATTAGATCAAGTGTTGCGCATCCTTATGTGGAGACCCACAACTTTGAGCTCAAATCAACTCAAATTTCGATGGTGAAACAACATCAATTTGGTGGCATTCCAATGGAGGAGCCCAATCTATACCTCTAGGTCATTTTAGAGGTGTGCGACACTTTGAAGCTAAATGGAGTTTCCCATGACACCATACAACTTGGGTTATTTCCCTTCTCACATAGAGACGAGGTGAGGGCGTGGGTCTATTGATTACCTCTAGGTTAATCACTACATGGGATGAGCTTAGAAAAGACCGTGCTTGCTAAGTTCTTCACCAGTAGCAAGATATCAAGTTTGAGGAATCAAAGCACAACAACTACTCAAAGGGAGGACGAGGCACTCTATAAGACTTAGGAGTGATTTAAGGACCTAATGTAGTTATGCCCGCACATTAGACTCTAAAAGTAAATTCTAGTGTAGACTTTCTATAATGGAGTCATTTTTGGCCCATAAGGTCTACAATTGATACGGCAGTGGATGGTACTTTGATGAACAAGACAGAGGATGAGGCCTATAACTTGATTGAGGAGATGATCCTCAACAACTGCTAATGGTTTTGTTGAAGGGGACAATCTAAAAGTGTTAGAGGTAAGTTGGAAGTCATTGCTTTTACTTTACTTTCTGCTAAAGTAGACGTTATGACGTAAAGATTGGACCGTGTAAATGTTAATGCTGTGCATTCATATAGCCCTTCATATGCATGTGAAATTTGTGGTTCTGCTGATCACGTGACTGTGAATTGCCAATCGGGGAATCCTCGACCAAGTGAAGTATGCTGTAACCCTAGACCGACTAATGACCCTTTTTCCAATACACACAGGGTTAGAGGAATCACCAAAATTTCTCATAGAGGCCTAACCCTCCGGTGCCTCAAATGAATGCTGGAGCACCTCCCAGATATCAAAGGCATCCTTTTCTCTAACAAGCTCCCCAAGAGTCCAACTTAGAGGCCATGATGGAGACTATACTTATAGCACAACAAAAACAAGATGAGTACATTAAACAATTAACCTCTAAGGTTGGTGGCCTTTCTACCCAGAATAATAAGTTGGAAGCTCAAATTATCGAACAAGCTAACTCTTTATCTAGACCTCCCAATAGACTTTTAAGTAAGCCTGAGTGGAGCGATGTAATGCTATGATTTGAAGAGGGGATAAATAACTCCAGGGGCCAAATAAGATTAGTAAAGATGTGGATTTAAATGATACAATGATGTTGTTAATAAGAAACCTCTAATGATGTTATTCACAATTATAATGTAACACCAATAAGTTCTAAACGATCTTCCCTAAAACCTTGTACACCGCCTTTAACTTTCCCTCAAAGGATAGCTAAGGTTAAACTTGATTTGCAACTTAGGAAGTTTTTAGAGTCCTAAAGAACTCTATATTAATATTCTCTTTACCAATGCCTTGCCTCAAATGTTTTCTCATGCCAAGTTCTTGAAAGAAATTTTGTTAAATGAAAGAAATCTGGAAGAGCCTAACACTATGACGTTGACTAAAGAATGTTACATCGCAATCCAAAACAAGCTTCTCAAAGCATAAGGGCCCCGATAGCTTCTCCATCCCTTACTTGATAGAGAATGTGTCTATTGATTGTGCCTAGTGCAGCTTGGTCTCAAGTGTGATCTTGATGCTTCTTTCTATGTGTCAAAAGTTGGACTTATGAAAGATGAGACTACTACCGTCTCCTTACAAGTGACAGACAATTTAGTGAAATACCCCATAGGTGTTCTAGAGCGTGTCCTTTTTAAGGTAGTATATTTGTATGTGCTAGTTGATTTTGTGATTCGTAAGATAGAGGAGGATACTTGTAGCCTAAGCATTCATTGGAGGCCTTTCTTAGCCATTGTCAGGTGTTGCATTGATGTGAAGAATGGTAAGCTATCATTTGTTGTAGGGGATGATCACGTGGAGTTCAATCTTTTGAAGGCATTTAAATTCTTTGCTATTGCTTGTGAGTACATTGAAATTGATGTGATTGACAATTCAGTTATGGAAAAAGTCACTAACCAAGTTCTTAGTGGCCCTTTTGAACATTGTGTGTTGAATGATGACACTACTAAGGATGTTATGAGGTAGTGATGTGTGCTAAGCTCTAAGAAGCCTCTCCACAAGTTCCACCTTCCATTGTTAAGGTGTAAGAGTCAGGAAGCAATGATGAGCCCGCTTTTGATGAGAAGCATGCCTCCGATGTAGAATTAAAACCTCTACCTTATTCTTTGAGGTGTGAATTTTTTGGCCCAAATTCTATGTAACATGTAATTGTTAATGCAAGTCTAACTGCATCCCAAATGTATTCTTTACTTAGTGTCCTTCGATTGCATCATAAGGCCATAAAGTATACTCTTAATGACCCTGAAGGAATTTACCCTTCTGTGCACGTGCATCACATTCTAATGGAAGATGACCATGAGCCCTCAATTGAACACCAAAGAAGGTTGAATCCTAACATGTAAGAGGTGGTCAAGAACAAAATTTTGAAATTGCTTAAGGATAGCATTATCTATCCTATGTTTAACAGCAAGCAGGTAGCTCGATCCATATTGTGGCTAAGTAATAGGGATGCCGGTTGTGAAGAATGGGAACAATGAATTGATTCCTACTAGGACAACCACAGGTTGGTGCATGTGCATTAATGGTAGGAAATTGAACAAACCCGCTAGTAAGGACTATTTTTCCCATCCCTTTATTGACTAAATGCTTCAAAAATTAGCCAAGAACTCTTATTTTTGTTATCTAGATGGGTCCTTGCGGTTTCTTCCAATTCTTATCCATCCTGTTAACCAAGAAAAGGTCACATTTACTAGTTTATATGGTGCATTTGCATATAAGAAGATGCCTTTTGGGATATACAATGCCCTTGCTAGCTTTCACTAATGGCACGATGGCCATTTTCTCTTATTTCATTAAGGACATTACGGAAATGTTTATGGATGATTTTTCTATATGTGTTACATCTTTTGACTATGGCCTTCAAAATTTGTCCAAAGCGTTGCAAAGATGTCTGGAGGTGAATTTGGTCTTGAATTGAGAAAAATATCATTTTAAGCATGAGAAGGGGTTGTCCTAGATCATATCATTCCTAAGAAAGCATTCATGTTGACAAAGCAAAGTGGAGGTGATTGAGAAATTACCACCACCAACTTCTGTAGAGATTATAAGGAGTTTTCTTGGACATGTCAGTTTTTATCGGCAGTTCATTAAAGATTTTTCAAAAACTGTAAAACCTCTCACCTAATTGCTTGTTAAAGATATGCCTTTTGACTTCAATGATAAATCTTTGAGTGCCTTTTAAGGTTGAGAAAGGCTTTGATTTTATCTTTGGTAATGCAAGGCCTGAATTTGGGAGCTCCCCTTTAAGCTGATGTGTGACGCAAGTGACAATGCATTTTGAGTCGTTTTAGGCAAAAGAAGGACAATAAGCCATATGTCATCTACTATACAAGCCAAAATTTAGATGAGACTCCAGAAAACTATGCCATCATGGAAAAAGAATTCTTTATATTCCATTTCACTTGGAAAAATTTCATCTTATTTGATCAATTACAAGTTCACAGGTTTTACCGATCACTCCGTATTAAAGCATCTATTCACTAAGTTCAACTCTAAGTCCCACCTCGTTCGATGGGCTCTTGTTCTCCAAGGGCTTGATTTGGAGATTTGTGGCAAGGCCGAGCTAGAGATTGTGGTAGCTAATTATTTATACCATTTGGGCCTCGAGGTCACTTCTATTAAACAATTACCCATAAATGATTCATTCCCTAGTGATTAGCTCCTTGTTATTTCTCACTAATCCAGTCCATGGTATACTGATTTGGTAAATTTCAAGGTCTATAGGTGTTTCCTCTATTGATGTCATATGAATAAAAATGAAATTCATAGCTAATGCTAAGTACTATGTGTAGGAGGAGGATCACCTCTACAAGCTCTGTGGAGATGGTATTCATAAGAGATGTTTGCTGGAAGATGAGGCCCATAGTGTCCTCTACCATGTTATGTTTCTAATTATAGTGGGCACTGTCTCTCTAATTAGACCATTACCATTGTTCTTCAAGGAGCCTTTTATTGGCACACTCTTGTTAAGGATGCTAGGAATTTTGTGATGATATATGGTTATTACCAACAAACTACAAATGTTTTAAGGAGCCATGAGATGCCTCAAAGTGGAGTTCTCGAGGTGGGACTTTTTTATATGCTTGGAATTGACTCCATGGATCTGTTCCTTCCTTCCTTCCTACAACAATGTCTACATCTTTATGGTGTTGGATTATGTCTTTACATGGTTGAAAGCTGTTCCTACTCCCAACAATGACCCTAAGGATGTAATAAACTTCCTTAGGAAAAACGTTTTTACAAGGTTCTCTACACCAAGAGCACTTCTGAGTGACAAAGGGACTCATTTTTATAACAAGCCTCCAGAGTCCCTTTTGAAGAAGTACAAGGTTTTTTACAAGGTTGTTACACCTTACTACCCCTAAATAAGTGGCTAAGTTTAGCCGTCTAATTGATACTTGAAGAGTATTTTGAAGAGACTATAGATCAATCTTAATAGGATTGGGCTTTGATGCTTAACGATGCTCTATAGGTCCAGCAGACTACTTACAAGACTCTTCTAGGCACTACTCCATATTAGTTAGTGTTTGGAAAGTCTTGTTATTTGTGGGGTTGAATTGGAACACAACATATATTAGGTCATTCAAATGCTTAATTTTGATCTAAAGGCGGCTAGAGAAAGGAGGATGTTATAAGTGAATGAGCTGGATGAGTTACAATTGGAGAGATATGAGTGTTCTAAGATGTACAAAGAAAGAACCATGCATTGGCATGACAAGCACAGCATGAAGAAGTGGTTTGAGGATGGTGACATAGTGTTATTGTTTAATTCCAAGCTGAGGTTGTTTTTAGGTAAGGTGAGCTTCCGGTGCTCGGGACCTTTCAAGTTTCCAAGGGTTTTCCTCGTGGTGTGGCAAAAGTGCGCAGTGAGTCCATCGTTTCCTTGAAGGTGAATGGATAGCGACTTAAGCTCTATTATGTAGGGGACACATTGAAAAGGTCGCTATATATACACTCTTTGATCCCATTCAAACTTAAGAAAAGGTAGGTTGTGCTCTTGACATTGAAAGAGCTTCTTAGAAGGCAACCTAAGCTATGCTATTACTTTATTTTTCATTTTACTTTTTTATGTATAAAGCTCTTAGAATGTTTAGGGCAAAAAAGAAGAAAAGAAATAAAAAAGAAAAGAAATGAAGTGAGCATGAGTGCATTAGAAGGATAAAACAGAGCCAACCGCGAATCATCAATGGCCAAACCATGATCCATGGTGTGACCAACTTAAAAAGTTAGAGTAATGGTTAACCACAGAGGGTCCATAGCCCAGACCATGCTACGTGGTAGGCCCCAGCAATAGAATAGAAAGGGGGGTGTGACCACTGCCACAGGCGCACTGGTAGTCAAAGTATAGATAAAAAGATATTGTTCCTTAGGAACTAATGTAATCTATCAAGTCTTATCTATCAGAATATGTTAAGTAAAATTCTAAATCAAATGGTTTTGATTTAACAATTTCTAATTAACTAATTTTGAATCAATTGAGGAAAATAGTCTGGGAATTCATGTAGTTGTGACAAGCGACTGGATCAAAATGACAAACATGTGCTTTTCTCTAATCAGTTAAACTCGAGGAATTAGAATCTATCCAAAAAATTTAGTCCATTCTTTCGAACTCAACCAAATTTACCTAAACTAAGCAAAAGTCATTCTTTAGAACTAATTTATCTTAATCCCAGTTAAACATTTTCGATCACTTTCTATGTCTTCCTAAAATGCGAATCTCTCTCTCGAGACGACTCAACGTCAGGTTTTATCAATCAGTTCAACAATCAAAGGTCACCTTTCAGTTTTTCACTCGATTGTCTCAAGTGTGCATGCAAACTTTGGCCAAAAATCCACTCACAATATGAAATTACTTGATAGAATGAAATCAAACCAAATCATGAGAATAAGCACAATTATTTAGATTAAAACATGATCCAACTATACTTTCATAAACTACTAAATTCCTAGACAAAAATTAAGCTACTCACATATGATTAAGGATTAAATAGCTAACTAATGTTTTGCGAAATCTTAGTGGAAGGGCTTAACTGAGAATAGTCTTCAACCAAGGGCTTCAAAACCGCCTAAAACTCAAACACTCACGCTCAAGATTTCTCACCAAAACAGTAATCAAACTAAGAATCTAAACTAAAAAAAATAACAAAAATTTGAGAAAGAAGATAAACTATGCTACTCTTGCTTGCTCTTTTCTTCTTGCCGCCCTTTTATAGGAAAACAAGGACGTTTTCAGCCACATTGCCGAAGGAAAACGAAGAGGCAACAGTTTCACCTCTCACCATGGTCCGTGGCAAGCACCACGGTCCGGCCATGGTCTTGGTTGGAACCGGTTTTCTGCTCGTTTCTTGCTTAACGGGTGTAGTAGCACATAGGTGTCTGTGGCGGATGTTAAAATACATCCATTAAGGGTCAAATGCTGGGTAAAAAGGCCTAAAATCCTACAAAACATATCAAACAACCATACCCAAGTATAAATTGAGAATAGGAGTATAAATAATAACAGTAAGTACATAATTCTCCTAAAAAATGAAGCAAAATAGCCATAAAATGATTTATAAGTTAAGCATTTATCAAGGTCCCCTATGCTTAAACTGTTGCTTGTCCTCAAGCAATGCTAAAAATAATATATATATATATATATATATATATATATATATAATATATATATATATATATATATAGAGAACCTCTTCAGGATAGATATAAGTAACATTCAAATGGCAAAGCTGGTCCAAAGGTAGCCCAAAAAGATACAAAAATCATTAACAAACAGATTAGGGAATGAAATTTTTGAAACCCTTTTGATAGATGACATTGTGAAACTTGAATCAATCTCCCAACTCATCAAATACAGTCATTTCAACATATGGAACAAGTAAGGCTAACAAGGCCGGTAGAACCTCACTATAGTTATGTGGCTCTCATCACTCATGTGTTTAATAATAATGAAGGTTCTCTCAATTCTTATTCATTAGACTCAAGTCTACCATAAGCTTGACAAGACTCTCAAATTCGCCATCACTAATATACAAACACACTAGACAATTATGAGGACTTTCATAGGGTTGTAATGGAGCCATAGGTAAAGGTAAGAGGGCAACAAATGTTTTAGAAATGAGGAGCTAGAAGCCAGAGACTGAGAGCTAAACGATTCCAATACATCATACTACATCCTTCTTAGACCATTACAATTTATCAACAAAATACATCCCCTATTGAAAAGAGAAAGAGTTGAAAATCATAAGAATTTACAATTTCAAAAAGGCTAATACTTTCTTGCTTTTTTTTGGTTTTCCTTTCTTTTTTTTTTGTTTTTTGTGCTTTCATTTTTTTTTTTGAAAAGGATAACCAAGGGGAAATCCATAACGAACTTTAAATTTTAGCTCTTCTCCAAACTTTGGGATTTATCAAAATCTCACATCCCATCACCAAGTAGCCAAAATTCACTAAAATATAACAATCCTTTTGCTAGTGCCCTATCAAATTTGATGCAAAAGAATGAAACGTTCCTCTAGTCTTGGCTTAAGGGTAAGACATAAATTTTTGGCTATGGGCTATAATAGGAGGTTCAAATCAAAAAAATCGGATATAGGCTCAAAGGGGCTAGCAAGGGATACAATACATAACAAAGGTGGGTATTAGGCCATGGGGTTTAACAAATCAAAGAAAAAGATACCTCAATCATATTGCCTAAATGCATATGCGAAATGTGATCTTGAATGAGAATCAAAGCAAGTTCTAGAGAAATGACATCAAGGAAGAGTCACATATGAAAGAAACATGAGATTGAATTGATAAATAGCCTCTAAAAGCTCAAAATCTCACGGGACGTCTGCCAAGGTCAAAACCAGCTCACTAGTAATTAGTAAACACATGCTAAAATTCATGTAAAGACTGAAGGGGTAAATCGACTTGCATCCAACATGTGGTCAAAACATGGAGATCATTTTGAAAACTCATTCACAAACATTTGTATGCATAATTTAGGCAAATCAAAGGATCAAACTAAACCATAGAAGTCTACCAAATCTATAATGATCATCATCGGAGGATTTTTTTTCTCTAATGCTTTTTTCCCTCTTTTTTTTAATGCTTTTTTTTTTGCTTTTTGCTTTTTTCTATGCATGCTCATAATGTAAACTATAACGCAAACTAAAACATTTAAAAAAAACTAAAATGCAACCTAGAATGAAAAGAAAACTAAATTCGTTATAACAAAATGAAAACCTAAATTAAAAAATCAAAAAACTACCACTAACAACATACACGAAGCACAATTACACCAAACCAGACCAGGCATCAGACGCTAAATATAACGACTAACTCCCCCATGCTTGAATCACCCATTGCCCTCAATGTGGGCGCAAATAGAAAAAAGGGAAGGGGAGTAGCACAGAGCAATCAGAAAGGAGGTGGTGGTGTAGGATGGGGTGGTTGGCTATAAGCGATATGCCAATCCTGCTAGGTCTCTACACATGCCCTATAGTCCGGGAAAGATCATGTCTGGGCAGTAAGCATCCCACAAAACTCATCGTGGCGCTCTTGGACAAAGTCCCAAAGAGCAGCGTTCTCAGAGGCAACAAGTGCTCGAAGGGAAACTTGCTCATCTTGAATGGATCTAAGAGCGTCTTGGAGGTCAGTATCGTCAGGAGGGAGTGTTTGAGAGGAAAAACTAAGTCCAGCTTGACTAGAATAAGGGGGTTGGATGATGGGGTGTAGGTTGAACAACCTCCTCATCACCAGGTACCCAATAAAGGTTAGCCCAGTGAAGTAAGGTGGTTCGATCGATATTGGGAAGCGGCAAAAGCCGGTCCCCAGGGTAAATCCAACATAAACGCCCAACCTCGATTTTACAAAAATTCATAATTTCAAAAGCAGCTTGATCAAGCCGCTCGGGCCCGGAAACTCTATCCTCAAGATTGAGTTCAACACCTAAAAATCTTACAATAGGAGTCACAATACCACCAATGACTATCTTACCTTTGGTGCTAACAGCAGCACTATGCAATTGCCTGGTTAAAAAGGAATCGGGGTTAAGCTGGACACAATCAAGCATACAGGACAAGAAGTACAATTCAGATAATCTCAGGACATTTAGATTATCGTCCCGAGCTAAAAGGGAACAAGCCAAGATGCACTGAGCTACTCTAATGCAAGGGTTTTTAATACAGGTGCACTTCGATGAACTAGTGCCGTACCTAACACTCCCCGAAAGTTCGCCCCAAAATGCAATTAGGTTAAATTCGCTGAGGACTTTGTAGTTCGGTAAATCCATACTCGGTGGAAAACTGAAGATACTGTTAAACGTACCTATGTTCAGTTTATAAAATTGACCTTGCAAATAAAACGATATGCATTCGGCTTGACATTGAGGTCCTCTAGTGACCTCAACATGGAGTGTACTTAGGAGTTCTAGGGTCAAGTCCCGATATGTATGCTCTTTGATTTTTAAAAAGTGCCCCATACCACCTCGTGCAAACAACAATCTAATATCGTCTACAATTCCTAACTGAGCTAACAGTTCCTCATTATAATATCTAATTGCTACAACCATGCGTTTATTCAAGCAATCATATCTAGCAATGATCATACTACCGCAAGCGAGTCGTAGTATAGATAAAAGATATCGTTCCTCAGGGACTAATTGTAACTTACTGATGAGTCTTACCTTTTAGAATGTGCTAAGTAAAATTCTGGCTCAAGTGGATTCAATTTAACAATAGCAAATAAACTTCTCTAAATCAATAAGGGAAAAACATCTAGGAATTCTCGTAGTTATGAAAGGAAATTGGATAAAAAATAATGAACATGTGCTTTCTTCTAATTAGTTAAATTCGAGGAATCGTAATCTCTTCAAAAACTCAGCCTATTCTTTCGAAATCAACTAAATTTGCCTAAACTAAGCAAAAGTCGTTCTTTCAAACTAATTTTCCTTAATTCAAGTTTAATATCTTTGATTACTTACTAGCCCTCCTAACGTATAAATCTCTCTTTCGAGGCGAAGTTACGTTAGGTCTAATCAAGCGGTCCAACAACCAAATGTCACCTTTCAGTTTTTTATTTGTTTATTTCAAGAGTGCAAGCAAATTTCGGCCAAAAATCAACTCACAACAATCCAAACACTTGACAATATGAAATCAAACCAATCATGAAAATAAGCACAATTGTATAGATTAAAACATGATCCAACAACACTTCTGCGAACTACTAAATCCCTAGACTAAAGAAAACCACTCAAACATGATAAGAGATTAACAAACTAATCAATGACTAGCGAAATCTGAGCGAGAAGGGGATTAACTTAGATGGCCTCCAACCAAGGGCTTTGGAACAGCCTCATGAACAAACTCTCACACTCAAGACTCACACCAACACAAAAACCAAACTAAAAAACTATAAAATTAGAGGAAGAAACTAAAGCACTAATCTACACTACTCTAAACTTTTGCTTGCTTGATCTTGGGCTGCTCTCTATATGTTACAGAATGTCACTTTTTATAGAGAAGCTCGGTCAATCTTAGCCACACAGCTGAGGGAAAATGGAGAGACAGCAGTTACAGGCTCACCACGGTCCGTGGGATGCACCACGGTCCAATCGTGGTCTGTGCTAGAACTGGGTTTTTGCTTATTCTTTGCTTCATGGTCGTGCTATAACATGGATGACCATGGAGGAAGTCAGAATATAGCTATTGAAGGGCAAATGCTGGGTAAAAAGACTAAAAATCTAGTAGAGCACATCAAACAGCTATACCCAAGCATAAATCGAGAATAGAAGAGTAAATAATAATAATAAGCATAATATTCTCCTAAAAACAACAGAAAATAGCCCTAAAATGATACACATATTTAGCACTTATCAAACTCCTCTATGCTTAAACTGTTGCTTGTCCTCAGGCAATACAAAGATTAAAAGTATACACAGCCTCCTCAGGATAGATTTAGGTAACATTCAAAAGGCAAAGTTGATCCAAAGATAGCCCAAAAAGATACAAAAAACTTTTAACAAACTGAATAGGGAATGAATTTTTTGAAAACCTTTAATAGACCTAAATATCAAACTTGAAAGCAATCTCCCCTAAATTATTAAATGCAATCATTCAACATATCGAACAAGCGAAACTAGTAAGGCCGGTAGAACCTCATTATAGTTATCCGACACTCAGCACTCATGTGTTTGAAATGTATTTATTTATAAAGGTTCTCTCAAATCTCAACCTTAGATGCAGATCTACCATAAGCTTGACAAGATTCTCAAATTCGCCATTACTAAAAATGCAAACACATTAGACAATCATGAGGTCTTTAATAGGGTTGTGACGGGGCTAAGGGCAAAGGTAAGAGGGGAATAAATATTTTTGGGAATGAAGAGCTAAAAAATTCCAATGCATCAAACAACATCCTTCTTAAACCATATGAATTTAAAATAATCCCCAAATGAAGAGACAAACAGTCGAAATCACAAATAACTTGCATTCCACAAAGCTAACCGTTTCTTCTCTTTTTTTCGTTATCTTTTCATTTTTTTTCTTTCGAAAATTTTTCTATTTTATTCTTTTTTTTTGTAAGCACTTCTTATTTTTTTTTTTAAGAAAGGATAGCCAAGGGGGAAATCTATAACAAACTTTAAATTCCAACTATTCTCTAAATTTTGTACAATAAAATAAGGGATTAATCAATATTTCACAACCCTGCCCCAAACAACCAAATTGCACCACTAAATATCATTCCATCTTACTAACACCTTATCAAACTTGATTGAAAAGAATGGAAGACTCCTCTAGCTGTGGCTTAAAGGTAAGACAAGTATTTGACCATGGGTTATAATAGGAGGTTCAAATCAAGAAAAAGGGATATAGGCTCAAAGGGGCTGACAAGGGATACAACACACAACCAGGGTGGCTATTTGGCCATGGGGTTTAAACAAATCAAAGAAAGAAAAATGCCTCAATCGTATTGCCTAAATGCATGTGCAAAATGTAATCTTGAATGAGAATCTAAGCAAGTTCTAGAGAAATTACATCAAGAAAGAGTCACACATGAAAGAAATATGAGACTAATAATGATAAATAGTCTCTAAGGGCTCAAAGTCTCACGGAACATCTACCATGGTCAAAACTAGCTCACTAGTAAACACATGCCAAAATCTTGTAAAGACTCATGGGGAAAATCAATTCGCATCCAACATGTGATCAAAACATGGAATTCATTTCGGAAACTCATTCGAAAACATTTTATGCACAATTCGGGCGAATCAAAGGATCAAATCAAACCAAAGAAAGCTACCAAATCTATAGAGATCATCATCGGATGATTTTTTTCCTTTTTTTTTGTGTTTTTGTTTTCACTTTTCAATTTTTTTCTTCGTTTTTTTTATGCATGTTCCTACAAACAATGCAAACTAAAATGCACAAGAAACTTAATAAAAGAAAGAAACTAAAATGCAACCTAGAAGAAAACTAAATGCACTTCTGAAACGAAACTAAAACAATCAAAAACTACAAAAACTATAACTAAAAACATATAAAAAGCAAAAACACACCAAACAGGAATAGGCATCAGATGCCAATAATTATGACTAACTCCCCCATGCTTGAATCACACATTGCCCTCAATGTGGGCACACAATAAGAAGGGAAGGGGAGCAGCATAAAACAAAATCAGAGTGGAGGAGTTGGATGAGGGTGGGGTGGTTGTCCATAAGAAATATGCCAATCTTGACAGGTCTCTACATATGCCCTATAGTCTTGGAAATATTGAGTCTGGGAAGCAAACAATCCTCTTGAATGGACCTAAGGGTGTCTTGGAGGTTATAATAGTCAGGTGGAGGTTATTGAGAGGAAGAACTAGGTCCTGCTTGACTAGATCGAGGGGCTGGATGATGGGGTGTAGGTCGAATGACCTCCTCATTACCAAGTACCCAATAAAGGTTACCTCGGTGAAGAAGGGTGGTGCGATCAACATTGGGAAGCGGCAAAAGCCGGTCCCGTGGATAAATCCAACATAAATGGCTAGCCTCAACTTTATAAAAGTTCACAATCTCAAAAGCAGCTTGATCAAGCCACTCGGACCCAAAAACTCTATCCTCAGGATTGGGCTCAATACCCAAGAATCTAGCATAGTAGTTATTATGCCACTAATGACTATCCTACCTTTAGTACTAATAGCAGCATTATGCAATTGCCTAGCTAAGAATGAATCTAGGTCAAGTTGGTCTCCATCGAGCATACAGGACAGAAAGTATAACTTAGAAATTCTTGGGACATTCAGACTAGCGTCCCAAGAAAACAAAGAACAAGTCAAAATACGCTGAGCTACTGTAATGCAGGGGTTTCTAATATGTGTACATTTTGACAAACTGGTACTATACCTAACACTCCCCGAAAGTTCACTCTAAAATGCATTCGGGTTGAATTCACTAGGGACTTGACGGTGCGATAAGTCCATATAGGGGGAAAACTAAAAATACTGTTGAAGGTACCGAAGTTCAGTTTATATAATTATCCCTGCAAATAAAACGATATATATCTGGCTTGACATTGAGGTCCTCTATCGACCTCGACATGTAGTATACTAAGGAATTCGAGGGTCAAGTCCCTCTATGTATGCTCTTTGATTTCAAAAAGGTGGCCCATACCACCTCTAGCAAACAACCAATGAATATCATCCAAACTTCCCAACCGGGCTAACAAATCCTCATCATAATATCTAGTCACTACAACCATACGTTTATTCAAGAAATTATACCTAACAACATGATCAGGATGTGTTAAACTAAGTGGGTGAGGAATATCACCTCTAGCATGCGCATTGGTTGATGTTCGAAATGTTCTTTGAGATCAGGGTGGTGCTTGACTTGAAGAACCAACCTCCTTGATGCTCCTTGGCCTATTGTTTGCTGCCATTGTTGCAAACTTGAAACAAAAACAAAACTAAAACCAAAAGTAAGAACTAAAACCTAGAAAATTGAAGAAATTAAATAAAAATATGAAAAATAAGAGAGAGGATAGGATGGGTATGGTGGATGAGTAAAGGTGAGATGAATTTGAAGATAAAGAAGAAGAAAGAGATGGATTTTAAGGAGAAAAATGAAAGATTGAGTGAGGGGAAAGAATTTGGTGTGAAAATGATTGGAAATGGTGAAGAAATGAGGGAAGATTAGTGAGATTTGGTTATGGAATTTAGAGAGAGAAAATGGGGGCAGAGAGAGAGAGAGAGCATGTAAAGAGGTTGAAGAAGATAGGGGACAAGGGAAGGGCCACCGCGGTCAAAAACCTAGTTCGCAGCCTGTAGCAGACCAGCACGGGCCGTGGGGTTCACCATGGTCTGTCTATGGTGTCTACTGGCATCCGAATTTTTTTTTAATTTTTCTAAGTTGGCACCCCACGGCTATATTTTTGGAGTATTGACCGTGGTGCCAACATTTTATTCACATATATTCTTTTTCTTTTTCTCTCTTTTTTTATTTTTTTATTTTTTCGCATATATAACTACAAAAATTAATAAAAATCAAAACTAGAAAAAGGGAAAGGAAAAGAAAGCTTGGCTTGCCTCCCAAAAAGTGCTCTTTTAGGAAATGTACAAACCTTTAATTTTATAGAAAATATCTAATTCTATCTTTTAATCAAATCCTTAAAAACTGAAGGGATAACCAACGACTATAGGATTTCACTTTCAAGAAGAAGAAGAAAGGTCTCTTCTAAGGGATTATGATTCTATTCCTAAGTGGCGATTAAATGAATAACTCTATGGTTGCGAACCATTGGAATGGATTCGGAGGCGAAGACATAGTCTAATAGATAGTGGAAACCAACATTAGATAGCCTATTTTAATAGCAGCCTCTATAATAAATGAAGGTATTAAAATTTATATTTTTCGATTCTATAAATATATTTGTTTTCATGAATTTATCTTGTTTAGTGAGATAATTTATTAAGAAGAATAGCGAGGTGATGTCCCCAAGCAATAATAATCTCAAGAATGTTATCATATCATTTTTATTCTCAAATATTTTAAAACAAGCTAGAGTGGGGTTCATTTGGCATGCAATTAGTTCAATCAGCCCCAAATTGGCTTGATTGCAGCAATTAAGCATATAATCATTTGTGATATTAGGACTGGGAAACAAGGCCAGCCCCAACTACTTGTAATAAGACACAACAGTAGCTATTAGGAGGTGAAAACTTGCCATTGGAGCTCAACAGTGCTATGGATCATGTCACGCCTCTTGTTTTAGCTTTAACTGAATTGCTTATGAGAGTTCTATCACAAGGTAATGCACCACCTTCGAGTTAAAATCTTAGTCACTCGAACTTAAGATCTTAGGTTTAAACCCCCGCACTAGTAAATTAAGCAAACCCCTAACTTTTTACTCTTTTTACAATCATTTGCAAAGTTTGTTGGGTTTTAAATGCGTTTAAAACTATTTAGAAATTTTTATGCATCAGAAAAACATTATATTTGTAGGATAATTGTAGGTAATACATGCAATTGTATTGCTTTATCCTCGACAGGTCAGGTATTTGTCACCATAGAGCAATAATATGATGACATGCAAGCATGTAATTAGTCTGAAATCCCAAGAGCACGAATTTGGTGCTTGCAATTTTGGTCAAGAGAGTGGTTGTTTACCGCTTAATCATCCTCATGATCATTTTATTCAGAAAGGACAATAGGACTTTACTTATGGGTTCTTTGGGATTATGTCCTCAAGCACTTGGTGAGCTAGAAGGGACAAAGATGTCACTTCCTTACTTGTGTTTGGTTTTACCATTGGTGAGTTAATTTGAGGATTGTTTTTACTAATGGCACACTCTATTCATGTTTCTCTCATGAAGACACTTCCTTTTCTTTTCCCTGATTTAATTTTAAGAGGTTTGCGTAGAGGTAAAGCAGTCATTATTAGGTTACACCCATTATGGTTGAATGAATAAGTGTTAGCATGCCTACTGTAAATCACATGATCATCACATAATCAAGGTCTACCATGTAGTAAGTGACATGTATCGATAGGGAGAACATCAGATAATGCTTCATTATAATATGGACATAGCAAAAATAAATTATGAGCTTCTTTATAGACACTTACCTCGCTCCCTTGCTTAAGCTATTAGAGAGCATAAAGAATTGGAAATGAGTTAGTTAGCAATTCTATCTTGGTGATATGAGTCATTAAAGCCAGATTGATACAACTTCTTTCATCTATGATTGGGTCATAATCCTGGCCTCTTATTGTACACCTGGAATGGATAATTTGTTCCCTTTGACTAGGTTTAAAAGGAACCTCATAAAAAAAAAAGGGTTAGAGAGAGGAAGCTAGAGAGAGAAGATTTCTTTGACAATGGCAAAGAAATCTAGGCATACGAGGAAACCCTCTCAATCACCCAATCATACACAATTGACCTCGGGGAAGAATTTACAGAATGAAATTGATTAGGCTAGCTCACCAATCGCTGATTTGAACATGACTCAAGCTAATGGAGCGTACAAACCCAGAGGCTCAAAGAGAAGAAAATGTGAACAAGCTTCTCACAATGGATTGATGCACTTCGCCGAAGGAGGCAATCCACCGCCTGGACAAGGGAAGTTGAGCAAACCCAACATATTGAAGGTATAGATTCCATTGCACCAAATTTGGGGATGAAATTAGATTTTATTTCACTACTGGAACATCATGGACTGAAAATTCAATGTATTGATATGAATGATATACAAACTGAGATTCAATTTTAGAGTTCATTAGTGGCTTGTTTTGTGCTTGGGCCTAATCCACCAGTGCAAGTAATAGAGGGGTTACTTTAATGATTATCAGGAAATAAGGGTTATAGGAGAACTGTTGCAAAACCTGATAGAGTCTTCATTGTGAGGTTCCACTTAGTGCTTAAAAGAGATGCAACCTTGAAGAATAGTTGTGTGTATTTTGATAAAAAAAAAACCCCTAATTATTTGTCAATGGTATTGGGTCAAACTATGAATAAGAATGATTTAGCAAGAATTCTTATATGGATAACATTTCCAGAGCTTAACTTTAAATATTGGAGTAAGGAGGGCTTAAATAAGATTGGTAGCCTCATTAGAAAACCAATTGCAACTGATAAAGCAGCCCAGGCCAAACTAAGAACTAAATTTGTGGGGTTGTGATAGAAATGGATGTTAATGATCCCTTTCCGGAGGAAGTTACGGTTGTTAATGAATGTGGTACATTGGTGGCGCGAGAAGTGGACTATGCTTGGAAACCCTTTAGATGCAACTGTTGCTTAATGTTTGGCCATGTTGAAGAGGATTGTAAGAAACAACACCAATACGAATGGAGAAGAAAGGAGAAACAAGCCGAGAATGTACACCATGGAGCTATGGAAGAGCCAACACCTACTGAAGTAGAACAAGAAGAGAGCATTGTAGAAGAGGAAGTTCATATTCAATCAACATCAAATGTTATACATGTGGGACATAATCAATGTGTTACACCTCCTATAGGGATTACACTGCATAATTGCATTGCCAGTCTATCAGAGACAATGGGTAGAATATGGTTCGGAAATATTAGAGGCCTGAATAGCCTTAATAAACAAGAGAGGATAGAAAATCTCTTACGCTAGAATAAATTCACAGTTTTGGGGCTAGTGGAGAGAAAAATTGCTGAAGCAAAAGTGGAGGAGACACATACAAGGATTGGAAGGCAATGGTATGCTATTAATAATGCAACAACAGCATGTAGAAGTAGAATCTGGTTATGGTGGAACGCTAGATAATGTCATCTGGATATTGTAGATATTCGTAAACAGTTTATACATGCTTGTTACACTACTAATAATGGCCAAAAGCTATTTATAACTTATGTGTAAGGAGCAAATGATGCTAAAGAGAGGAAGATACCATGGGAGCACCTGCTGAAGATGAGCACAAGCATACCCATTCCTTGCTTTATTAGGGGGGACTTCAATAGTCTCCTCAATACCAATGAAAGGATTGGTGGGGACATTGTTACTCAAACTGAAATGCAAGATTTTTTTGAACTGTGCTGATCATTGCAGATTACAAAAAGTGAAAAGTGTTGGCCCTGTATTCACCTGGAGCAATAGACATGGTGCTGTAAGGGTATATTCTAAGTTAGGTAGGGTCTTGATTAATGAGGAAGCTCTGCTAGCATTCTGAAGTACTCTATGAGATACTCCCTAAAGATGCATCTGATCATAATCCTCTATAGTTGACCTTTGGTAGTCAACAGAAGGTTAGACATCTTCTATTCATATTCTTTAATATGTGAACTAAAGCAACTAATTTTAGGTAGATGGTCCAAGCCATATGGGATATCGATGTGAAGGGAACGAATATGTTTAAGATTATGCGCAAGTTAAAATTGCTAAAAGCTCTACTCAGGAAGCTGAATGCAACAGTATTCAGCAACATCTATCATAAGATTATTTGAGCATAGCAGGCATTACATTAGATTCAAAAGGACATACATCAACACCTTGGGTAGCTTGATTTATTAGTGAAGGAGAAAGAGCTACTGGAACAATAGCAGAATCAATTGTAAGCTCAGAGAGTTTATTTATAGCCAAAAGCAAAAGAAGACTCGCTTAAGTTGGGTGATGGATACAATGCTTTCTTTTATGTAAGCATAAAGCAAAGACATTATATTAATAGCATTAAGGCTGTGAGGAAGAAAAATGGTGAGCTCACTTATAGCAAGGCTGAAATAGGGAGTATCCTAGTCTAACACTTTCAGAATTTTTTGGGTATTAGAGCAATAGGGGCCAAGCTTATACTTGATGTGGTATTACAAGGGAAATGTTTAACACAACAATAGAAAATAGAGCTGCTCAAGCCTGTCAATGAAGATGGGATTAAAACAGCAATGTTTAGCATTTGCAACACTCAATGTCTAGGACTAGATAGTTATGGCAGTGGTTTCTTCAAAAAGACTTGGAATGTCATTAGGCATGATGTCATACAAGTTGAACAGGAATTCTTTCCAATTGGAAAACTTTTGAAATAGGTGAATGCAACAATACTTGCTATGGTACCAAAGGTAGGGAATCTAACTTCCCCTTCTGACTCAAGACCTATTGCATATTATAATACCCTATAAAAGTGTATTACTAAAGTAACCAATGGTAGGATGAGGCCTATTTTGCCTTGGCTTATTGACAGATCCCGGGGACATTTGTGGCTAATAGGTCTATTTTGCATAATGTGCTTATATGTGAGCATCTGGTGAAATTTTATTATAGGAAGGGAGTGTTAACAAGGGGAATTGTCAAAATGGAACTTAAAAAGGATTATGACACTGTTAACTAGGGGTGTTTAGAGTAGCTACTATTGCTATATGGATTTCTACCTCACTTTATGAAATTGGTTATAACCTGTGTGATAACGGCAAGGTTCTCCATGAAGTTGAATGGTGACCTATATGGTTTTTTTAGAAAGTAAGAGGGGTTTGCGACAAGGAGATCCAATGTCTCCTATGTTGTTTGTTTTATCCATAGAGTATCTAGCTCGAACACTAAAAATTTCTACTAGACAAAAGGAATTTGGATACCATCTAGGATGTAAGGAAGTGGAGTTAAGCTCCCTTAGCTTTGCTGATGACCTCTTGTTATTCTGTAAAGCTGAGGAGAAGAGTATTTTCAACCATTTCTCAAGTTGCTTAGGTTTGCAGGTTAATGCACAGAAGATAAAAATTGTGTTCATAGGTGTGGACTCAGGTATTAAGGAAAAGTTGTTAAGTTTGACTGACTTCCAAGAAGGTAAGCTCCCTTTCAAATACCTTAGAGTGCCAGTTAAACCATAGAGACTAACAAAAAATGAGTGTGAGATATTGGTTGAAAGAATGATTTTGAAAATAAGATCATGGCTAGCCAAGAAACTCACATATGCTGGCAGAATTCAGCTTATGAATTCAGTGTTGATGCATGCTATGTTATATTAGGGGCAAATGTTTATATTACCAAAAAGAGTTCTATATAAAATAAACCAAGTATGCAGAGCATTTATATGGTTTGTTGATAATCAGTTGAAAAGAGGTGCACTTGTGGCATGGGAAACTTTATGCCTACTAAAAAAATGAAGGGGAGGATGGGTGTTAAGGATGTATATGCTTGGAACAAAGCATTGGTTCTCAAGCTGTTGTGTAGGTTGAGAGCAAAGCTAATCACCTGTGGATCAGATGGATACACCACTATTATTTGAAGAATTGCTCCATTTAGAAATACCAACCAAGGGCTAAGTGCAGCTGGTATTGGAGGAAGATTGTTGATATCAAAAATAGTATTATGGAAAAATAACTTAAAGCAGTGTTATTTCAAGGAGGATACAACACTACGAAAGGGTATGATCAACTGAGATGCAATGGGTCCAAGCCTGTTTGGTATACTGTGGCATGGCACCCTATGAAGATTCATAAATATGCCTTCATTCTCTGGCTCTAGTTTCACAAAAAACTACGGATATGTGACAAATTGGTAGGGATGGGCATTGACTGTGAGATAGTTTGTTAGGAAGAGCTAGAATGCCACGACCATTTGTTCTTTCACTATGAGTATTCGAATGCAGTATGTTCTGCTATGTTCTTTGAACTAATATAATTGCAGTTCACACACATAGAGTAGCAGAACTGGTTGGCATGGATGATATAGCTTCAGGGTACAGTGAAATGGAAATAGAAACGTTTCTTACTTTTATCAATTATTGTTTACAATATGTGGGCTAAAAGGAACAGGAGGAAATTCTAAAATAAAGCCACAAATGTTTTTGAGCTTTAAAAAGAAAATAGAAGAATGTTTTTAGGTAAATTGAGATAGATATGAGTGTGATGTTATAACTTAGGTATGCCTACGTCATTAAACCTTTGTATATGTCTTTTTGGTGACAGTATATACTTACATTTTACCCAAAAAAAAAATATCTCTTCAAGCTCTCGATAATAATGGCCTTTCTAGTAGGGCAATCAATTTAAAAATTCTCATAACCATGACACCTGAAACATTGCTCACCTTTTAACTTCTTAGGTGGCTTATTAACAATCGCCTTTCTCTTATCAAGGGATTTGGTTTATGGGGGTAGGATTTCAATTTCAACATGAGTGAAGGGATTTTTAGTAGAGGAGTGTTGGAAGAATTTTCTGGCCCTACGTTGCCTTTCGACTTTAATTAGAAGTTTACATACGTCATGAAGCAAAGATTGGTTGGAGGTCTAACCTAGTTAGCAGTATTTAGTGACAAACCCTTGACGAATCTAGCAATTTTCACCTCTAACTCATTATCCAATCCAACCCTTCTTTATAGTTGTTCAAACTCCCTCAGATACTCTCTTACCTTAAGATTGTCTTAGCTAAGAGATGAGATCTTAAAGTAGAGCCCTTGCTTGCAGAAAGATCGTAAGAACCTCTTGTCCATGTGCTCCCTGAGCTTAGATCATGTTATGATCCGGGATGTAGCTTCCCTTGCTCTACTCCTCTCTATGTTCTCATATCATAAGGATATGTACCTTTTTATATTACGAATAGATAACTTGAATCGCTTCATTTCCATGGATTAAACCCAAGCAAGATATATAGTTTTTCAGATTGAGGGTTCCATTAAGCTCTAGTTCTTCTACCTTGAGGTATCTAAGGTCATCCCTTAGAGGTCATCTTCTCCTATCTCTCCTTTGCTCATCATTATAATCTTAATGAGAGGAGGACTAAGCTAGAATAATGGGACTCACTTCTCATTCCTAATGATTTGTTTCTCTCTCAGTGGACATAATCCCTTTCATTTGCTCTAACTTCCTTATGAGCCTTCTTAGTTGCTCTTGGACCCAATGAGTTCCTAGTATGAGAGGATCCACTGCCATTGGTAATGTTGGCATAAGAAGAGAAGGTTTTAAAAAAGAACAGGGGACTACATATTGTAGGCTAACCACAATGGCATCCTACTTAGCTCTGGAAGAGGAAGAGCTAAGGATAGTAACTACCATGGACTGTAGGCTTGGCTATAAACAGCCCATAGTCGACCCTGTCTAGCTACTTTTTATGATTTTTTTTGAAGATTTTTAATGGAGTTTAGGGTTGCACTTTGGATTAGAATCATGTTTAGGCTATTTTAGTGGTTCTTTATGGGATAAAAAGGGTTTTTTAAGGGAGGAAACTGAGAGAAATTTGGTGAAATCAAAGTGTGGTTTTGGCGTGTGTTTAGGGGTGAAAGATAAGTATTATGATTGGCCAATGAGCATGAAGGTTTTGATTAAATAAACAACTATAAGAAAGTCTCTAGCTTTGATACTAACTTGACGAGGATAACTCGTCAACTTCTAAGGCTATAAAACACCTGAGAGAAACACAAAATACTGGATACTCCTCCTTGATTTCAGTCTCTAACTATAAAAGGGATTGTGAGATTAGAGCCTAAAAATTCATCGTTAAATAAGATAAATAACATCCACCTAATCCCTCTCCTAAAATCTTAAAGCCATCAAAGATAAATTCTAAAGGAATGACTCTAGAACACCCCTCTAGGATAGAGGTAAAGATTAAAAGATCTTAGAGAGAAGTTGGCATTTTATCGTTTATTTTTTTCATCAACTCAAATCTTAGAAAACATTGGGGGGGAATACCGTCTGTAAATACCCAAAATAAGGGGAATTAGCTGATATTTTAGTGGAGCAAGTAGACCAATGATAGTCTCATAAATTATCTTAAACAATAAATCAAAAATCTAGAGATAATGACAAATTCCATGAGCTAAAATTTCTAGGATTTTTCTCCCTCTTCTAAGAAGGTTCTAGAGAGTTGTTCTTATCTAATGGGAGTGTCATCATTTGGATCTTCTTGTTTGGGAGGTTTAGATTTATTCTATATGTGAAAATTCCAATGTAAATAGTTGTATTTTTCCCAAATTAACCAAAATTCGAATTGCTCTAAAAACTAAATTTTGTGCACGTTCCATAAAATTTTGACCATTTATCTCAATGGAATTCAATGCTAATTTTTAACACATTGAGCTAAAATAGACATCTTCAGGAAGCAAAAGACTTGTATTAGTTGGGCACCCTTAGCTAAGAAGCAAAATTCACTCAATTTTGGTAAAGCTATGGGCAAAAACGTGCACTAAAAAGGCTAAGTTTTTACATATATAGGGAAAGGACATATATACGTGTGTGTGTGTGTGTGTGTGTGTGTGTGTGTGTGTGTGTGTGTATTTGTTCCAAAATTATCCACTTAATAATTAGGCAAATTTTATTTTGCTATGCTTTAAGTATTTATTAATACCTCGGCTGAGTTATCTGGGAGCATAACGAAATTCTCTTTGAGGCCACTCTAGCTATTGAACCTGCAACTGCATAAGTACATATACCCATGTATAAAATACTATATTGAAATAGGCCACCTAACTTAATTAAAGTTTAATTAAGATTATACAAAGTAATTAGCATAATGGGCTATTATAGCCCCCCCTTAAAATAATTTTCGTACTCAAAACTTGTAAATTTGAAAGAAACCTTGGATCTACCGAAAATAAGTATGGATACTTACTTTTCATGTCCTCTTCTGTCTCCCATTAGGCTTCACATGAAGTATGGTTGGCCAACCGAACCTTTACTAGAGGAATGCTTTTGTTCCGGAGTTGTTTAACCCTGTAGTCTAGTATTTGTACAGGACGCTCTTTGCACACCAGATTCTCGGCGACCTCTACAGGCTCTGTTATGATGACATGGTTTGGATCTGGAGCATATCTTGTGAGCTGTGAAATGTGAAAAACATTATGCACACGCTCAAGTTCTATTGGTAAATCCAACCTATAAGTCAAAGGGTTTAACTTCTCCATAATTTCATAAGGTCCAATATACCTAGGGCTTAGTTTATTGTTGTTATTGAACTTTCTCACTCCTTTAACTATAGATAATTTCAAGAACACTTTATTGCCCACTTGAAACTCTAATGGTCTCCTCCTTTTTTCAGCATAACTTTTCTATTAGCTTTGGGCCGCTTTAATATGTTCTTGAATTTGCCTTATCTTCTTAGTGGTCTCTTGAATTCACTCAGGCCCTACAGTTAAGGCTTCATTGACTTCACTCCACATAGTGGTGTTCAGCATTTTCTCCCGTGCAATGCTTCAAAAGGGACCACTTTAGTAGTGAATTGATAGCTATTATCATAAAAAGATTCTACTACAGATAAGTAATCTTCCCACTTTCGCTGAAAGTCAAGCATACATGCTCTTAGCATATCCTCCACAATTTAATTCACTCTTTAGGTCTGCCTATCAATCTCAGGATGATATGAACTACAGAGATTTAGTTTGGTTCCGAAAGCTTTCTGCAAGGCTTGTTAAAATCGAGCTTGGAACTTTGGCCTTTATTAGATACTATGTCCTATGATATGCCATGTTATCAAACGATTTCTTTCATATACAACTGTGCTAGTCTTTCCACATCCTAAGTATCATGAATTGGTGTTAAATGGGCAAATTTGGTGAGTTTGTCCATAATTACCCAAATAGAATTCTTTTTCAAAGTAGAACGGGGCAATCCTATAATGAAATCGATTAAAACTGAATCCCATTTCGAGGTAGGAATCTCCAACGGTGTCAGTTTGCATGGGGCATTAATGTTTAGCCTTCACCCTTTGACAAGTTAGGCACTTATCCACATATTTTGCAATTTCTTTCTTCATGTTATCCTACCCAAAAAAAAAAAAGATTGCCTTAAATCTCTATACATTTTTATTCTTCTTGGGTGCACTAAGTAACGAGTATTATGGGCTTCTTCTAAAATTTTTCTCTTCAATTCCCCTTGATTGGGTGTGCACAATTTGTTTTGAAACCTTAAGGTTCCATCCTCATATATTACAAAGCTAGCTGACTTTTCTTGTTTCTATCTATGCCTCTCCATCTCAGCATTATCCTTTTGACTCACCTTAATCTCTTCTCTCATTGAAAGCTGCACCTCTAATGCCGACAGCAGCCCATTCGTAAACCCTCGCAACATAGTTTAATACCTATATTTTCAAGGTCTCTTAGAATATCAAGTTCGGTACTTATCATTGTGTTTAGACCATGTTGTGTCCTACTACTTAGTGCATCTGCTACCACATTTGCCTTCCTAGGATTGTATTAAATTTGGAGATCATAATCCTTAAGCAAGTCCAACCATTGTCATCACCTTATATTGATCTCTTTTTGAGTAAAGTTATACTCTGGACTTCAATGATTCGTATAGATCTTGCACAGCACCTCGTACAGTTAGTGTGGCGACACTTTTAAGCTAAAAACCACTTTAGCTAATTCCAAATCATGAGTTAGGCTATTACCTTGTAATCTTGCATTGGCACACAACCTAGCCTATTCTTAGAAGCATCACTGTAAATAGGGTTACTCTCTCCCTTATTCAGGCACGCTAAGTGTATGTGTTGTGGTCAAGCATCACTGTAGTTCTTGAAACACCTCCTTGCACTTGTCTGACCACCCAAATTTAGTCAATTTTTTCAAGAAGTTAGTCAGTCGGGATGTCATTTTTGAAAAATCCTTCACAAACCTCCTATAACATCCCATTAAACCCAAAATACTCCTTAATCACATTGGTTGCTCTTGGCCATTCAGTAACTGCATTTATCTTCTGAGGTCAACTTTAATCCCTTCTTTGGAAGCTACTGTCTCAAAAATATCACTTCAGTCAACCAAAACTCACACTTCTCCAGTTTAGCATATAATTGGTGTTCCCTTAAGGTTTGTAACACAATCCTCGAATGATTAGCATGCTCCTCCTTATCCTTGGAGTATATTAGAATGCCATCGATGAATACCACCATAAATTTATCCAAATAAAGTCTAAAAACTCTTTTCATAAGATCTATAAATGTAATAAGAAAATTAGTAAGTCCAAAAGGAATTACTATAAACTCAAAATGTATCTAGTCCTAAAAGTCGTTTTAGGAACCTCTTCGGGCTTAATCCTAACCTAGTGATAACCAAACCTCAAATCAATCTTCGAAAATGCCCTAACTCCTTGTAATTGATCGAACAGATCATCTATTCATGGCAAAGGGTACTTGTTCTTAATAGTAATTTCATTTAACGCCTTATAATTTGTACACAACCTTAAAGTTCCACCCTTTTTCTTCACAAACAAACTGTGGCTCCCTAGGGTGATACACTTGGCTTAATAAACCCTTTCTATATTAATTCATCCAGTTGAATTTTCAATTCTTTGAGCTTTATCGGAGCCATCCTATATGGAGCTTTCGAAATTGGTTGTGCACACAGAATTAGCTCAATCTTAGATTAATCTCTCTTTGGGGAGGTAAACTAGGAAACTCATCACGAAACACATCGAGAAATTCACAAACGATAAGGATTTTTTTCTATTGCCATCTCCTCTCCCTTAACTTCAATTGCATACCAAAAATATCCTATACAACATTTCCTTGATGACTTTCTTGCCTTCATAATTGAAATTATCGGATACTCTTTCCTAATTCTTTCACCATAAAAACATATTTCTCTAGCCTCTTGGTCCCTTAGAGTGACCTTAAGATCCTTATAATCCATGTTTTACCTCATATGTAGTCAAGCAGTCCATTCCTAAGATTATATCGAATTTCAACATGTCAAACTTGTCCATTTGGCAAACTAATTCTATAGCTGGCGTAACACCCCCAACTCGAGGAGGAGTCACACCGCCAGGATTTCCCAAAGGGATTCAATAAGGCTATTAAGGTTAGGTCTAGGCATTAGTATTTAGTTAGGTATCCTAGAATAAAACTGCAAGAGTTTCCCCTGTTTTTGCAACATTTTATGGTCTTAGCTTAGGTAAGGGTGCCTGTAAGCTAATAATAATGTAAAACAAGATATTAAGGTGACTAGATTCACTGCCACGGGTCTCTAACAGTTAAACCAACTAAACACAAGGGCCAGAACATTATATACATAGGTTCAGAGCCGACTATATGCTTACGAACTCAATGAGGAGCTTAAACAATTACAAATATGGTAAAGCGTCAAACACTTCGCAGCAACCATACAATCGAGACTGGCCAAAGAGCTGCTAATAGGTCAGTATCAAAATAACATCAAAATAACCTTTATGCCTACTTAGACTGGACCTGGAAAGGGAAGAAAGGGATGAGCTACCACATGCTCAGTGAGTATTTCTAAACCCCTCAAAAACCAAAGCCATTTGCAGGCAATAATGATAAATAACAGTCACACAACATTTGTATTACTATCATATTAGACAATCATTATCCCCAAGGAAAATCATCACCTTTAAACTTCATACTAAGCCACTCAAGCTCCTTTCTAGACCATTAATAAGTAAACTTCCTTAATAATCAAGCATTTAGGCACGTAAGCAAGCAGACCATAAGGATAGAGTAAAATGCTTTCAAATACGCTTTTTGAAAACGTAGTGACTCATGTTGTATTCAAAGAATAGTTTGCGAATCACACTAACCTCTTCAAGGCTCATATACTTTTTAAAAGTTCCTGAAACACCCACGCTGGTAATAATTCAAATCATTTTCTCATTTATCAGCAAAACTATCTTCTCTTTTTAGGCATAAGATCTCATAACGTGCTAATTAGGGGACATCAACACTTGGCCTATGTAAGGCCGTCACTCACGCATCAAATTATTCCCAAGACATAACATATTTTAGACAATTACTCTCATCAGAGTCTTCTATGGTTCCCACTTTTGGGTCTATCTCGCTAGGCATTAAGGTTCCCACAAATCGGGTCTACTCCCTAATCAATTATCCATTCAAGCACTTATCTTAGCCATTAAAATCATAGTAAAGTAGTATAGGTTATTAAAAAGACTCACTGTCACACACAGTAGGTTTTACCTTCAAGTGAGTCACGAATCATTTCTCTTTAGTAGTTGCTTACATAATTAAAATCATGCTCGTCTAACAAAATAATCCATAACCCTATTAATGGCTTATGGTTCTTCCATTTTCAACATAAAACCCTCTTAAAATCATAATGAGTCTACTAACTTAGAGCTCAAAATTTAAAGTGATTGGCTAGTATATAATTCACACTAAGTTTCATAATTGACACCTCCAGTAGCCCTTTTTCAGTTCGTTTCAATCCTTTTAATCTCAAGGAAAGAGATATAAACACACTAAGGTCTTAAAACATTTTCGAACTCGCTACTGGTTTGCTTTTTAACTTCTTAGACCTATCGACTATTCAGTTGGTCATTCACTAAGTAGTCCGACGATTTAGGATCTTTTTAGGCTATAAACATCTTAACAAACTAACAGGCAACTGGTGAACATTTAGAAACATTGAAAATTAGTAAGGCATGCTTTTAACAACCCTTTTGAAGATTTCTAAGTTGACAAACTAATCACATAGCATCATTTAACAATTTTAAGAGGGAAGGGGTTCATAAGTAGCACATCCGTAACACTTCGCAGGAACAGTTTTAGCAGAATCCACTTAATATTCCATATACTTTGTAATCCACATGATTGCGATTAATATCAAGCCCGAGCTCCCTCCTCACACAACACCGACTATAAAAACCTCGAATCACTCATTAATTTCACCTCAGCCCATCCAACTACCAAGCTCGGTTCAATATTGCCATAATTCAATCATTAATTCATGAAACCAACATTCACAAGTGTAGCATTCATACCAATTACCAAAAACAGAATTTAAGCATATCCAAAATGATCTAGCAATAACATTTAAGCATAATTCAGCTTGCTCTACAAATTCCTCAAATCACCCGGTTAGCAACCTAAGAGCATAGCAATCACATACAACCTCCAAAACAGAATTTAGGTATTAAAAACCTGATGTAGCAGCAACATTAGGGTATAATTCTGCTCGTTACACTAGTCTCCAAACTGACCAGTTAGTAAAGCCACGCATTAAGTCAACATGCAAGAATCTTGAATCAGCACCATCGTCATATTTACCCAATTTAGTTCTAATTCCTCCAATTACTGATTACTAAATCAAATTCAAGCATGAACTAACTATAATCAGTAAAATTCATTGAAATTACTAATAATTAAGAGGAAGAGAAACCCCACCTCGATTCCAAGCTCGAGGCTTGACTAACGGCTGTTGGGCTAGACTTTAGGTGCTTAAAAACCAAGATTTTAGACTCCTAGCTGCAACCACGCCCAAACCCACGCGAATCTACTCCAGTCACGCCCAAACCCACTCGAATCGGACCCTAAATTCGGCTGGACTCTCACTCACTGATTTGAAGTTGTGGTGGATGTTTAGTGCTGCGAATCACTCCCAATTTATAAAGGTAATTCAGTAGCTAAAGACAAGGTTGCATGGCCAAGTTCAGGCATGCGTTCGGTGCTTTGAATCACCACCCAAATTAACCAAAACATGGTGGTCTACTTCAAATTTTACCCAGATTTTGCAGCAAAGGTTTGTTAGGTTCTGGGGGAGGTTGAATGAGGGGAAATGCGAGCTAGGTTGTGAAGAAATTAAGGGATTTTGGAGCTTTTCTGGTCGCGTGTATGGAGGTCAACAGAAGAGGAAGAAGAAGAGGGAGAAAGATGGGGGGCACAGGGGCCGCGTGTCTGGTGAGGAAGAAGAAGCCAGACTTCAGTCTGGCATAACTTTAATGAAAATGCCCTTCCGCTTCCTTTTCCTCTTTTTTTTTTTTTAATTTCAAGCTTGCGTAATAATTAACACCGCTAGTCTAATTTCATATCTCATATTCTAATCCTGAATCGATAATACAATCTCTCGTCGATTAATCGTTCCTGATTATATTAAGGTTCGATTTAGTAATTAACGAAACCAATTCTAAGGTTGACAAACTAATCATATTCGACTACCCGATAATAATCCTTATTAACGCTTATTAAAAATCATCGGAAAAAAATTTTCAAAAATAATAATAATAATAATATGAGAATAATATCTTTTTTGTTAATAAAATTAGCGCTGACATAAGAACATCAAAAATAATTTAACTTATATAGTTAATAAAATATGATTTTGTGACGTTGTAATGTGAGACAGTCAGCTTAACTTAAAAGTAAAGAGCGCGAGTATTGCACTCTCGCCCTCTTAAAAGAATTTCATCCTCGAAATTGCTTACCTGGTGGAAATAATGTTAGGAACTTCTCCTATATTTTTTTTCCAGACTCCCAGGTTGCTGTTGCTATCTTGTGATGCTTCGAAAGCACTTTAACATCAAGAATACTTCTGTTTCTGAGCTTCTTCTCTATTCCTTCCAGTATTCGTATAGGTTCTTCCACATATGTGAGGTTCTCCTTAATCTGTAAGGGTTCATACTTGATGACATGATCTGGATCCAAACTGTACTTTCAAAGGCTGGACACGTGGAATACGTCATGTATGCCATGCAGTGAAGGTAGTAGCACTACTCGGTATGCGATCGAGCCTGCTCTTTGTAGAATCTCAAAAGGTCCAATGAATCTTGGGTCAGTTTCCCTTTTTGGCCAAATGTTTCCCTTAAGTGTGGAAACCTTCGGGAATATATGGTTCGCAACATTAAACTCTAAAGGCCTTCTCTTGATATCTGCACAAGTCTTTTGCCTACTCTAGGCGGCCCATAGCCTTTTACGTACGGTTTTGATTATCTTAATCATTTGGTCGATTAATTCCACCTTAAAGGGTTCTCTTTCTCCTACTTCTTCCCAACAAATAGGAGTTCCACAGCATCGACTGTATCATGCTTCGAACAAGACATCTAAAGTTCTATTATAAAAATGAGTCCCCCTATCACTGATGATTGCTCTTAGTACTCCATATCTATGCAGAATGAGAGATTTAATATGTTTCACCATAATTTTAGCATCATCAACTCTAATAGCTATAGTTTCTACCCATTTGGACACATAGTCAACAAGTACAAGAATATAAGCGTACCCAAAGGAAGGGGGGAAGGGTCCCATGAAATCAATACCCCACACATCAAAAATTTCACAAATATAAACATTACATAAAGGCATTTGATTCCTTCTTGATAAATTTCTAGTCTTTTGGCATGCTTCAAATCTTTTACAAAAATCATAAGTATCACGAGAAATAGTAGGCTAATAAAATCCACACTCAAGAACTTTATATGCTGTTCTATTGAGTCCAAAATGTCCCCCACTTTCTGAAGAATGACAGAAGGTTAGAATGGAATGAATTTCACTGTCATCAACACAATGCCTTATTATCTGATCACCACAAAATTCCATGGGTATGGCTCATCCCAAACATAGTATTTAGATTGAGCTCTTATCTTTTCTTTTCCAGCGCTAGACAAGTCAATGGGAAAAGTTGTGGTGACTATGTAGTTCACAATATCAGCATACCAAGGTAATCTACTGCTGACAGCATACAAAGTCTCATCAAGAAAACAATCACTAAAAGGACTACCACTTTTCCCCGTTTTCAGTCTACTAAGATGGTCAGCAACTAAGTTCTTAGCTCTAAGTTTATCTTTAATTTCCAATTGAAATTCTTGTAATAGTAACATCCATCTAATCGATCTGAGCTTTGAATCTTTCTTTTCTAGCAGATGTCTAAGAGCAAAATGATCAGAGTAAACAGTAATTTTCATACCCAACAAGTAAGGACGGAACTTTTCAAGAGCAAAAACAACAGCATACATCTCCTTTTCTATAGTGGTGTAGCTACATTGTGCAGAGTCAAGACTTCTAAAAGTATAGTAAATCACATGAGGTACTTTCACAACTCTTTGACCTAAAACTGCCCCCATTGCCTCATCACTAGCATCACACATTAACTCAAAAGGTAAGGGCCAATTTGGGGGTTGCACAATAGGCGAAGTAGTTAATTTTAACTTCAACTAATCAAAAGCCCTCATACAATCATCATTAAAATCAAATGAAGCATCTTTTGCAAGTAAGGCACATAAAGGAGAAGCAATCGTAGAAAAATCTTTGATAAACCTCCTATAGAACCCTGCATGCCCTAAGAATGATCTCACATCCTTGACACACCTGGGATGGGGTAAAGACTGAATGATGTCAACTTTTGCTTTATCTACCTCTAATCCCCTCGATGACGCTGCATGTCCAAGTACTACCCCATGCTCCACCATGAAATGACACTTTTAAAAATTGAGCACTAAATTAATATCAATGCAATGCCTAAGCACTAATATGAGATGATGCAAGCACTCATCAAATGAATCACCATGCACAGTAAAATCATCCATGAAAACTTCCATAATCTTGGTGATAAAATCAGAAAAAAAAAATACTCATCATGCATCTCTGAAAAGTAGCAGGAGCATTACATAGACCAAAAGGCATACGTCTAAAAGCATAAGTGCCAAAAGGATAGGTAAAGGTGGCCTTTTCCTGATCCTCAGGAGCTATAGGTACTTTAATGTTGCCTGAATACCCGTCTAGAAAACAGTAGTGCGACCTACCAGCCTATCTTTCTAACATTTAATCCATAAAAGGCAAAGAAAAATTATCTTTCTTAGTGGCTTTGTTTAGTTTTCTATAGACAATGAATACTCTCCAACCACTTTGAACTCTAGTAGGTACTAGTTCACCTTCCTTATTTTGCACTACGGTTGTCCCTCCCTTTTTGGGAACTACATGTATAGGACTAACCCACTCAGAATCAGCTATGGGGTATATCACTCCAGCATCTAACCACTTAAAAATTTCTTTCTGGACTACCTCCATCATAGGTGGATTAAGTCTCCTATGAGCATCCCTCTCAGGCTTAGCATCTTTCTCTGATGTGATCTTATGTGAGCATAAAGTAGGGCTAAGTCCCTTAAGGTCCGCTAAATTCCACCCTGTTGCTTTGCTATGTTCTCTAAGTACCTTAACAAGTTTTTTCTCTTGGTCAAGGGTAAGTGCACTAGAGATGATGACAGGTAAAGTCTCATTATCCCCTAAATAAGCATACTTCAAATTATCAGGTAAAGGTTTCAATTCCAGTTTAGGGGGTGAAATGCTAAAAGGAAGTAATTTAGCATGATTTTCGGGCAATTCAAGCTTGTTAGGTCTATTATGCACTTACAAGTGGAATAAAGACCCTATCACATCAACTAGATTATCATTAACCTGGTAGGGCACTCTTTGAAACTCAGCATGATCAAGACTCTTAGTAAGCACAGTAAATAATTCGTCTTCTTGAGATAAGTCGTAAGTATCTTGGGACAACTCACCAATAATATCATGTGCATACACGTAATTCACATCAGTAGGAAATCTCATGGCGTCAAAAATATTAAATTTAATCACTTCACTATCAAATTCTATGGTTAATGCTCCTTTATGCACATCAATTTTAGTCCAAGTTGTTATCAAAAATGGCCTACCAAGCAAGATAGGAATATCATGACATGCATCACTTATGTTCATCACATAAAAATCAGTAGGAAACACAAGCTCATCAACTTGGACTAAGACCTCCTCTAAAACTCCATCTGGGTAAGTACTACTCCTATCAGCTAACTGAATCACTATACCAATTTTTTTTAACTCTCTTAAGTTCAGCTTGTCATAAACAGACCTAGGCATAACATTAATGGAAGCGCCCAAGTCAGGCATAGCTTTATCAAAGTAAAGGTTTCTTATTTTACAAGGAACAGAAAACACACCTGGGTCTTTGCACTTAGGAGGAAGTTTCCTTTGGAAAACTACATGCACATTTTCCCCCATACTTACCTTTTCATTACCTACTAACTTTGTTTTAGTAGTACACAATTCTTTCAAGAACTTAGCATAGCGAGGGACCTGTTTAATAGCATTAAGAAGGGGTATGTTGATTTCTACCTTTATAAATGTCTCTAAGATCTCTTGGTTAACCTCATTCACCTTAGAAGCAGGGCTCCGAAACCTACTAGGAAAGGGTGGTATTGGCTTAAAAGGTTCTCTTTTCTTCTCACCTATTTCCTTAGTAGTTAGATTAGAATCTTTATCTAACTCCAGTTCAGCTTCTTTGACCTCTAACTTAGGCTCTACTCCTCTGCTCTTCCTAGGTTCTTTTAGCTCTTTCCCACTCCTAAGTGTCATGGCACTAACATTCTTCTTGGGGTTAGGGTAAGGTTGAGATGGTAACTTATTTTGCATCTGAGCCGGCAAGTTGCTAACTACGGTATCAATTACAGTCTGTCTCTCTTGAACTTGCTTAAGAGTTGTCCCCACATTTGGAACTTATTATCCATCTTTTTAAGGACTTGTTCTAGTAGGAAGTTGGTTCTATCCTGATTAGAAGATTGACGAGATGTTTGGTCAAAACCAGGTGAGTTGGTTTTAGGGCCATACCTAAGGTTATGGTGGTCTCTCCATCCTTCATTATAGGTGTTAGAATATGGGTCGGACCTCCTTTGACCTTGGTTAGAATAGACAGCATTAATATTTCCCTCTTGAAGTGTAGGACACGCATCAGTAGGATGCCCCTCTAGACAACAAATTCCACATATGACTGCTTTTTGTACTCCCCCAGTAACTATCTTGTTTAACACAGCAGTGATGTGAGATAACTGACTCTCTACAGATGGGCGAGAGCCAATCTCATTAACCTTTTTAAATTATGACTCCTTAGCACCAAACTGTTGAGTATTTTAGGCCATTAAATTGAATAAATCTCTCACCTCTATCGGAGTCTTATGAACTAGAGCCCCCCCACTAGCAGCATCAATCATATTATGATCCATAGGAAGCAACCCTTTATAAAAGTATTGAATCAACAACTATTCAGTTATTTGATGTTGGGGATAACTAGCACACAGTTTATTAAATCTTTCCCAATACTCATAAAAAGTTTCCCCATTCATTTGTTTGATACCACATATTTCCTTCCTAATTGATGCAATTCAGGATGCTGGAAAAAATTTTCTAAAAATGATTTATGCAATGCAGTCCATGTAGAGAATGATTCAACAGACATGTAATATAACCAATCTTTAGCATTATCAAGCAAAGAAAAAGGAAAGGCTCTCAGCCTAATTTGGTCTTCAGGAATCCCCTCAGGCACCATAGCAGAGCATATGATAAGGAATTCACTCATGTGACGGTATGGGTCCTCCCCAAACTTGGACAGTAGATTGATGAATTCAGAGTTCAGTTTTAGAGGTTTATCTAATGCAGCATAAGTAATGGACAAAGGTTGGGCTTCTAGATTAGGGGCAGCAAGTTTCCGAAGAGTAGGCACTCTTACTTCTTTAGTTTTAAGACTTACTGGTTCAGGATCACCTTCTTTGTTTTTAGCTTCCAACGTTTGCTCCTTGTCTTCTCCAATCTCGTTACCACTCCTTAATTTCATAAATTAAAGGCAACTACAAAATTAAAATAATAAAAGTAAGAACAAAGTAATAAAAATAGTAAGACAAAATAGATAAAACTAACAATATTTAATTCCTTTCGTCGGCAACGACGCCAAAATTTGTAGAGCTTATCGTAGAGCCACAAATTAAACCAGTACTTTGATTTATAAATAATATTTATAGCATAGGGAAGTAGGGATTGATCCCATGAGGAAGGATTATGATAATAAGCCAGTTTAATTCTAATTAAATTTACTACTCTAATTCATTATGACTTCTCTTTATATTACAAAAAGAAGTCAAATTTAATAAGTAAAAATCTAGAAAAATACTTAATATTGCTCCTAAATATTCTAAAATTTAATTCTAAAAATAAAACAGTAAATAGCTATCCTAAATAATCTGAAAAATAAAACAGAAGTAATAACGCAATATTAGACTGAAAATTAAAACAGAAAATAAAAAGCAGAAAATTAATATTAAAAATTATAGAAAATAATCCAAATTAATATTCTGCAAGTTATAACTTTATAACTCCAAAATTATATGTAATCAAATTCAGAAATATTAAAATAGAAAATTAACTATAGAAAATTAAAATAGAAAATAAAATCTAAAATTAGAGAAAGAATAAACTGCACTAATATAAATATGAAAATAAATAAAAAATTGCCCAAATTTTAGGATATAATTTTTTAGACTTAATAAAACCCTAAAAACATAAATTAAAAATTAAAAACGTAATTTTCAGGTTTATTAAAATAAAAACTTGCACATATCCAATTCACGAAATAATTCTGAAAAATTATCAAATAATTTCCAAAACTTTCGAAATTAAATAGTGGAAGAATAAGATACTATATAAACCCTAAAATGGACTAAAACATGAAAAACCACAAATGGAACTATTTTTAACCTAATTTCTAATAAAACGGTAAATAAATGGCAAAACAGAATAGAAATTAAATCTGAAAATTACGATCACACTAAAAATCAAAATCTAACTGATCTAATATTGCCAAGACATTCCTAAAAGGCTACTCTTTTGGGGGGGTAAATGAATGTTATATTAAAGCTTATAAATTAGAGAATTAAAACTGACAAAGTACACAAATGAACTAAAAAGCAAGAAATAATTATCAACGATACCAAATTTATGAAAAATGCTCAGCATAATCTATATCCACGATGCAAATTAATATTTATCATCAACTCACAAATTGATTTATCCATGAGTTAGACTATAGAAGACACCCACTAGCAGATCTTTCCTATTTTTCCTTATATTATAGTTTATTTAGGTCTAACCCTAATATAAACCCTGCTAGTTTTGATAACTCCAACACTAGCGCAAGAATTTAATCAAACAAGAGCAGTAAGTATTAGAAAAACATCATCTAACGTCTTGTAACCAATTTACCAGTAAATTAATTTAACACAGATCTATAACGATTATCTAATTAAAAGAGATGAGTTTGAACTATCCATGATCAACTAGGGTGATACTAATGCCTAAAAGACTATAATTTTTACGTATTAAAGCCTTTTAAACTATCATATGAATTCGTATTAAACAAATTAGTGTGCATTCTAATTAATCTAATGCGAATATCGTAAATAATAAATACTAATCGTTATAGAATCATGAATAAAAATCAACTAGACAATAAAGCATAAAACTTGTTTCAAAATAATTAATTTAGCATGATTTCAAATAGATTGTACTAAGTACAAGGAAATTATTTACTCATATTAGAAATTAAATTACATAGTCATCCAAAGAATTCATCTTTAATACTAAACTAAACAAAACAAAAATCATACAATTAAAAATAAATTTGAAAAACAGCCACAGAGCAATGTTACTTGGGCGTGATATTCACTGTGATGCTGATGTCGATCGATGATGATGATTATGATAAGTGGAGTTTGTAAGCTCCCGTTTCTGATTTGGTGAGATCAATTAAGTGTGAGAGATAGACATGAGACGACGAAAAATTATGATGATCAGGGAATGTGGTTGTTGTAGGCGTGTGATGATATTGACGATGTCGTCGTATGGGATGAGATAAGGAGGCTGCGTGAGATCTATGATGGAGGTTTTTTATAATATTATTCTTCTAGGGTTTTCCTCCTTGGACTCCTTCTCTTCCAAGTCTTCTAGTTTCGCTTCTCTTTATTTTATTAACGTTTAACCTGAAAAATATATAAAATAAAGTAAATTAGTCAAAATAATATATATAATACAATCAAAATAATTATTAAAACAATGCATGATTTATGACTTAACAGTGGTTAATAAGAAGGGTACTTGACACCGTGTTAGTGATATCTCCAGTCTCTTCTCCTTCTAGGCAAAATACCCCCATCCTCTTGCTTGTGGCTTTTTATTGCCTCTATTGCCTCCTGCGGAAGTACCAGCTGGAGGGCGGCCTTGTTATGCTGCTGGTTTATTCCCTACTCCTGATATTTGAGTACTGCCCTGGTTGTTTAATGTGGCCTTTGGGCAGTTAGCGACCTTGTGGCCCATTTCGCGACATCCAAAGCACTGACCTATAATACCTTTGCATGGGCCAAAGTGTTGACTCCCACACTGAGCACATAATCTCTTTCATTACCGATGTGTGGGGGTGTTTTCCCTTGTTTTGTCCCGTTCTAGGTGTAAACTTCTTGAAGTTCCTATTTCCCTACAAACTGAGTCCTCCAGGACCAAACTTTCTCTTTGCTTGGCCCTTTTCCCTATGTTCAATCTCGATCGCATTCATGATATGGGCTACTTTCATAGCCCTCCAGTATATTTCTTGAAAGTTACCATAAGCATGCCCTGCTATCATTTGCTTCACTTCCCCCTTTCAATCCTTGTTCAAAGTGGTCCATCCTCATTTATTTAGTGGCTATTTAGTTTGATGCGAAATGGTTCATTTCATTTAACATCACCACATATTCTATTACACTTATTTCCCCTTGCTTCGAGTGTAAGAACTCCTATTTCTTAGCCCTTCTCACATCTTTAGGGTAGTACTGAGCATCCATAAAGGCCTTCAGTTGATCCTAGGTCAATGCTGGTTCACATGCCCTAGGTTTCACCATTCGCCACCAAAATTCAGCCTCTTTCTCGAATTGGTAGTGGTCAGATGCACCTCAAACCTCTCAGGGCATTCCATAATTTCAAATAGATTTTCCATTCTTCTAAGCCACTCTTCATATATCATGGGGTTAGTTCCACCTCCAATCTTGGGAGGTTCAAGTTCATTAAACTGGTATATCATCTCCATGGTAGCAGGTTCTGGAAATTGTTCGCATCGTGGAGGCTTCTATTCACATATTTACATAAGGGATTACTTAGTTATACTTTCAACTAGGAGTTAACACCACAACCACACTAGGACTTATAGACTTGATAAACACCAACTGCATTTATTTCATTTAAATATTGGCAGTATGACTTAGGAGTCACACACTCTCGCCATCCTAGTGCTTCATCTTAAAGGAAAATAAACTTAAAAGGCTTACATCCAGCTTATTTATATACAACACAACATCTGTGAACTAGATTTCATGCTATTCTGCCCTACTCCTCGTCCGAGGTGTCACTTCCAGAAGGGTTATCAACCATGGATTCATCTGAACTTTCAGATTGGTCGGGATCAGGAGCTAATAATTCTTCCAGTCTCATGGTGGGGCATACTTAATGTTGTATTCTTCATCTACTAATTCCCCCATTCTGCTCATAGTGGCTCACCAACCTCGAGGGTAGAGTGTTCCAAAAGCATCCATCCAGCGCACCCACATCATGGCTATTTGCTTGTAATGCTAGGCTTGAGGTCTCTGAGTGAGGAAGAGTCTCAATTGATGATGCTCTAGTCGATTCCTCTCAGACACAGTGGTGGGAAGGTGTTGGTGCTCGGCAGGTTGAATAAGTAAGCTTTGAATGAGCTGGATGGCAGCAGCGCTTCTCTAGAGCGGAGTAAAACCCAAGTGGTCTACTTAGTGCTTTGCGAGTAAGAGGAATTCTACCAGACTTCGATATATAAAAGGGGCGTATGCCCCCATGCGCAGTGTCCACCATCGCAAGGTGACAGCCACTTCTGTCCATCTCACAGCCAAAGGTATCTTTTTGATGAATCTCACCACCCAATAGTTTTGGGTGACCCTAAGGGGACCCTATCAGTTATTGATCTCCATTGCTTGCTAATACATGATCACGTTCCAAGCGGCCCACCAAAAGGGTAGATGAACGTAATCAGCTATATGGAATACCATCCTACACTACCACTATAAAAGTAAATGGCAAACCAGCATATATACATATCATAGGTCATACACTTATTAATATAGGTAATACAAAGCAAGGAATGATCACATAAGCACATAAGTTACATTTTTCACATATCACACTCCTATTAAGATATCTAAATGCATAATGCAACCTATGGCCCTGATACCACTTAATGTAACACCCCTAACCTGAGGAGGAGTCACACGGCCAGGATTTCCTAGAGGGAATCCCTAAGACTATTAGGTTTAGGTTTAGGCATTGGCATTTAATTAGGTATCCTGGAATAAAACTACAAGAGTTTTCCCTATTTTTATAACATTTTATTGTCTTAGCTTAGCTAATGGTACCTGTAAGCTGATAATATGGTAAAATAATGTATAAGGTGACTAGATTCACTGCCACAGGTCACCCAACTGGGTCACTAACATTCAAACCAACTAAACATAAGGGTTACAACATTATATACAGAGGTTCAGAGCTGACCATGTGCTGACACATTTAATGAGGAGCTTAAACAATTATAAATATGGTAAAGCATCGAACACTTCACAGCAGCCATGCAATCGAGACTGGCCAAAAGGCTGCTGATAGGTCTACATCAAAATAGCTTCAAAATAACCTTTATGTCTACTTAAACTGGACCTGGAAAGGGAATAAGGAAAAGGATGAGCTACCACACGCTCAGCGAGTATTCCTTAACTCCTTAAAAACCAAAACCATTTGCAGGCAATAATGATAAGTAATAGTCATAAAACATTTGTATATTACTATCATATTAGACAATCATAGTCCCCAAGGGAAATCATCACCCCTAAACTTGATACTAAGCCACTCAAGCTCCTTTCTAGACCTCAATAACCAAACTTCCCTAATAATCAAGCATTTAGGCACATCAACAAAAAAACCACAAGGATAGGGTAAAACGCTTTCAAATACGCATTTTGAAAACGTAGTGCTTCATATTGTATTCGAAGAATAGCTTACAAATCACACTAGCCTCTTCAAGGCTCATATACCTTTCAAAAGTTCCTGAAATACACACGCTGGTAATAATTCAAATTATTTTCTCATTTATCAGGAAAATATCTTCTCTTTCTAGGCATAAGATCTCATAACGGGCCAATTAGGGGAGATCGTCACTTGCCCTATGTGAGGCCGTCACTCACACATCAAATTATTCCTGGGTAGAACATATTTTGGACTGTTACTCTTGTTAGAGTCTTCTAGGGTTCCCATTTCTGCGTTTATCTCCCTAGGCATTAGGATTCCTGCGAACCGACTCTATTCCCTAATCATTTGTCCACTCAAGCACTTATCTTAGCCATTAAAATCATGTTAAACCATTATAGGTTATTAAAAAGAGTCACTGCCACCCACGATAAGTTTCATCTTCAAGTGAGTCATGAATCATTTCTCTTCAATAGTTGCTTACATAATTAAATCATGCTCATATAGCAAAATAATCCATAACCCTATCAATGGCTTATGGTTCTTTCATTTTCAACATGAAAAACCCCTTAAAATCATAATGAGTCTACTAGCTCGCAATTCAAAACTTAAAGTGATTGGCTAGCATATAATTCAAACTAAGTTTCGTAATTAACATCTTCAGTTGCCCTTTTTTAGTTCGTTTTACTCCTTCTAAACTCAAGGAAAAAGATATAAACACACTAAGGCCTTAAAACATTTTTAACCTCGCTATTGGTTTGCTTTTTAACTTCCTGAACCTATTAACTATTTAGTTGGGTCATTCACTGAGTAGTTCGACGATATAAGATCTTCTTAGGCTACAAATATCTGAGCAAACTAACAGGACACTGATGAACATTTAAAAACATTTGAAATTATGAAGGAAATCTTTTAACAAACCTTTTGAATATTTCTAAGTTCACAAACCCATCACACAGCATCATTTAACAATATTAAGAGGGAAAGGGTTCACAAGTAGCACATTCGTAACACTTCGTAGGAACAGTTTTAGTAGAATCCACTTCATATTCCATATACTTCGCAATCCATACTATTACGATTAATATCAAACCCGAGCTCTCTCTTTGCACAACACTAACCACAAAAACCTTAAATCACTCATAGTTTCACCTTAGGCCATCCAACTACCAGGCTCGGTTCAATATTGCTATAATTCAATCATTAATTCATGAAACCAACATTCACAAGCGTAGCATGCACACCAATCACAAAAAATAGAATTTAAGCATATCCAAACTGATCTACCTATAACATTTAAGCATAATTCATCTTGCTCTACAAATTCCTCAAATCATCCGATTAGCAACATAAGAGCATAGCGATCACATGTAACCTCCAAAATACAATTTAGGCATAATAAAACAAATTCAACAGCAACATTAAGGAAAAATTCTGCTTGGTCCACTATTCTCCAACTGACCGGTTAGTAAAGCCATGCATTAACTCAACATGGAAGAATCCAGAATCAGCATCATCATCATATTAGCCAATTTCAGTTCTAATTCCTCCAATTACTGATTACTAACTCAAATTCAAGCATGAACTAACTATAATCAACAAAATTCATTGAAATTACTAATAATTATGAGGAAGAGAAAACCCACCCTAATTCCAAGCTAGAAGCTTGATTAACGGCTGTTAAGCTCGACTTTAAGTGCTTGAAACCCAGATTTTTAACTCCTTGCTGCAACCACACCGAAAAACGTGTGAATCTGCTCCAAGCACGACCAAACTTGCACGAATCAGACCCCAAATTCGACTAGACTCTCACTCACTGATTTAAAGTTGTAGTGGATGTTTGGTGCTACGAATCAGTCGCAATTTATAGAGGTAATTGGGTAGCCAAAGACAAGGTTGCATGGCCAAATTCAGGGACACATTTGGTGCTTCGAATCGCCGCCCAGATCAACCAATAACATGGTGGTCTCCTTTGAATTTTACCCAGATTTCACACCAGAGGTTGTCAAGTTCTGGGGGAGGTTGAATGAGGGGAAATGCGAGCTGGGTTGAGGAGAAATCGAGGGATTTTGCAGCTTTTGGGGCAGCGTGTATGGTGGGCAGTAGAAGAGGAAGAAGAAGAGAGAAAGAGAGAGAAGAGGGGCTTCGGGGTCGCGTGTCTGGGGAGGAAGAAGAAGCTAGCCTTAAGTCTGGCACGACTTTGATGAAAAGCCCCTCCTTTTTATTTTTCTTTTTTTTAAAATTTCAAGCTTGCTCAATAATTAGCATCGCCTGTCTAATTTCATACCTCATATTCTATACCCAAGTCAACAATACGATCTTTTGCCAATTAATCGTTCCTGATTATATCAAGGTTCGATTTGGTAACTAACGAAACTAACTCTAAGGTTAACAATCTAATCGTATTCGGGATTCTACTCGATTTAGTACCCAATAATAATCCTCATTAGCGTTTATTAAAAATCATCGAAATTTTTTTTTTCAAAACTAATAATAACAACAATAATAATAATAATAGCAGCAATAATATTCTTTTTTTTAATAAATTATCGCTCACACAAGCACATCAATAATAATTTAACTTATATAGTTAATAAAAATCGATTTTATAACGCCATAAGGTAAGACAGTCAGCTTAACGTAAAAATAAAGAACGCATGTATATTACAATTGGCCCATATCTTAGCTATTTCCAAGTTCAGTTGCATTGCAGTACAGGTGGGTATAAATGAATGAATAGCACCAGAATCAAACATGACACAAAATGGCTCTGAGTTTAAAAAGACAGTTCCAGTGATAACCATATCAGAAATTGTAGCTTCCTTCTTTCTCATCACATAAGCTCGTCCTGCCGTTGCAAGTTTAGGTGGCAGGGTTCCAGGATCTGGTAGTGCTAGGGACCTTACAACTCCTTTTTCAATGGCCTTTTGTCTTCTTGGGCAAGTGGCAATCAAGTGATTAGGGCTCCTACACCACATGCATTTGTTAGTACCTGCATAACACTCTATTGTAGTATGGCTCGTTTGGCCGTACCTTCCGCAAGGTTTTGTTGAAGCTGTTAGATGACTTTTAGCAAGGCCAACAGTAGGTCTCTTCTAAGCTACACTCTTGCTTGATGTCCCACGATCATTCCACTTCCTCTTCTAATTCCCCGGGTTCAAGGGCCTCAATTTACTCTTCACTCGCTCTACCTCGACAACTCTTTTTGTACAACTCCTGTTAGGTTCAAATTGGTTAACCAGCCAATTGGTTTCGAATTTAGAATGCTAAGCCTTCCTCAAACCTTCTCATTTTTATCCTTTCAAAAGCCATAAACTCTGGAGTGAATCTCAGCAACTTAGTGAATTTGTTAGCATATTGCATCAGTGTCATATTACCACTCATTTTTGACTCCATGAATTCTTTCTCTTTCTATTATTAAACTATGATTGGATAGAACTTAGCCTCAAGCTCCTCAAGAAACTTAGCTCAAGTAAGCTTAGGTCCTTGTAACCTATCCTTCACAATGCTCCACTAGATATCTACTTCACCAGCTAGGTAAAAGGTCCCTATGTTCACCTTTTGCTACTCAGGTGCCTTAACCACTACAAATATTTTCTCCATTCCCCTAATCCAATCCTCTAGTTCCATATGGTTAAGCTTCCTATCATAAACCAGGGCTAGGTCAAGCTATGCTATTAGCTAGCTTACCAGGTTTAGGGGGGGTTTTTTGAAAGTATAGGGGGATTCTTTTCATCAACCCAGGTATCGAATTCTTCTAATAATCCAAACCTTCAACACTACTAGACATTTTAAGAGCTACTGTTGGACCTCCATTGAAGGTTTGTTAGAAGTTCTCGAGCACTTTGTTGCCTGCCCCCCGAGTCTTACCTTCACTGTTATTCAAATTGCTGTTTACAGACTCCAATGAATTGAATCATATAAGCAAAGATTGTTATCTAAATTTGTATGTTATTATGACAAAGCAATAATCATTCAAAATCAGAACACAATTTTAACTCAAACACTACTTTTATTACACATACACAGATAAATATATATATATATATATATATATATATATAATATATACACATATATATATATATATAGATATATATATATATATATATATATAGTATATATATATATATATATATATATATATATATATACACACACACACACACATATATACACACACACACACACACATACCACTAATAGAATGTTGTAATACATCATGTTAGCACTTTCCATATTTTAGCTGGGGTTCTATTCTAACCCCGTTCCACACTCACTAACTTAAGTTATCTACTAAGTCAAATCCACCCCAAACCCCAAAAGAAAAGACAGATTACATCATCATAGCTACTTATGTTAGCCTACCTATATACATCATATATACAAGCAATGCTCAAAAAGAATATCACCCTACACCAGCTGCACTGCATATACAAGAAAAAATCAAAATCCATAACATAAAGTGAACTGGGTTTAACTGTAATGATCTTAAGATGGATCATAATTAGCGTCAGAAGAATCGTTGTCCTCCTCGTCAGAGTTGATGCTGCCATCAGACGTCTCTACATCTGAGTCCTTATCCTTGAAATTACCCTCTTACTGCCCCAGCTCCTCCTCAAACTGCTCTTATGGCTCATGTTCCTCCTCCTCCTCCTCAAACTTAATCTCCCCCTCATCACACTTAACCTCCTCCTCATCCAAACTCAACTCAATGAACTCGAGTGAATCTGGTACATCCGCCACCACTGAACCTCACCCGAGGCACCTGATCGATGAGTAAGAAGTATCCCCTAGGCCAGCCTGCGGTGGAGAGGCATGCAGTTGTTGAACTGGCTATGGCGTGTTCATTTGATAATCAGACAAAGTTTTGACCCTCATTATTGGGATTTAACTCAAAAAAATCTTTAAATTAGTTAGTTAATTAGATTTTGTGCTTCATAGGGTTAAACAAGAGAGGAGCCTAATTGGAAGCCAAGCCCAACCCATTTGGAAGGAAAAGTCCAAGGGCGTGCCAAAGTTCAAGAGACCGTTCTACAGGGTCAGTAGGGGGCGCATCAAGCAAAATAGCACAAATCATGGATAGAGATTTGCCACGATGGCCTGTGCTGAGGGGCACGACTGTGCCAAACCCTATAATTTTGTTTTAGTTTAATTACTCGCTGATGTAAGTTTAAAAGCCAATTTTTGACTTTTTTAGGTCATCTTTATTTTTAATAGCTTTCTTGCTCTAGCTCTAACATTCTCTCTCCTCCATTAATGAATAGCAAAAAGTTGAAGCTTTAGATTATTTTCATTGCAACTTTCTTGTTCTCGCTCCTTATTATTGCTTAATCTTGCTTTCTCTCTCCCAAATCTCTTTAAGAGCTTCACTTTTGAGCAACATCAACTTTCTACAAACATGGGTTTGATGTGTTAGGGGGTTGTGGGAAGATTTTAGTTTTGATCTTAATGCATTGAAAGCCTAAATCTATATCTCAAAACTCAATCATCTCTCTAGTTGATTTTTCCTTTTTCTACATTCACTCATCCACACTACTAGGATAGCTTGAGATAGTGCAACTTGAGGTTTCATGGGTAAAGAGATCATTCAAGGCTTGATGATGATGGTATCGGTTAATCTTAATCAAGAACGATTGTGAACTCCTTAGTTAGTTCTCTTCCTCATCTTTTTATTGCATTTGTTAGGATTGGGCATAGTTTAGTTTAGAAATTATATTTTCTTGGGGTGATCTTTGAGGATTGTTGGTTGTATCGATTGGCCAAGTCGAGCAAAGGGCCCTACCCCTCATTTTTTTTCTATGTTATGTGTTTTTTAGGTGATAGTGATTATTAGTTAGATTAGAGTAGTATTTATTTACTTCGGAAAGTCATTTTAGATGAGTTTATTAGGTTTGCATGCTAGGGTTGTTCAATTAAGTTAAAAATTAAAATTGCTCACACAGTTAAGCTGATCTTAAGTTAATCACCATTCATCCCAGAGCACGACTCGCAACCCTTACTCACCACAGGAAAATATTACCAACAAAATGCCACTATTACCAGGGATGATGGCATTTGATTTGCTTTTATTTAGACTTAATTATTGTACATAGTTTTGATTTTGAGCATTTTAAAAAAAATTAAAACAATTAGAAAAATGGAAAAAAAATCATGAAAAATGAGAATGCATGAGTGCTTGGACTCGATTGCCTAGTTGTGGGATATTGATTCGTGTTGAACGACCTGCCCTCACTTAGGCAATCCTGACCATAGCACTAGAACTTGAAGAGATAGCGGAGGAACAAGCCCGAGGGCCTCCCCATCCACCTCCTCTAGCACTAAGGAGCTTGAATCAAATCTTCTACTCACCGAGATCAACTAATCCCTCTTGCTTTTAAATACCACAACTCGATGGGGATGTCCAATTCTCCTTCAGTCCTTAATACACAACTATACTTCCTAAATTCAGCGAGGATGGTGATGCTTACCTATTCCTGAGTGAATTTGAGGAAGTATGCTCGATGATGCAATTCCCTAATGTGCCACAGGACATTGTTAGGTTGCGGTTCATTCCTTTTACCTTAAAAGATTTCTTGTTTTGGCAAAGAAATGGATGCATAACCTTCCGACAAACTCAATCTCATCATGGGATGGGTTTGTGAGGATTTTCTTAAGGAAATATTTCTCAAATAGTAAAACGGTGAAACTATCGAATGAGATTAACCACTTTGTCCAGCTTAAGAAGGAGTCCTTCTGGAAGTGTTTTGAATAGCTTAAACACTTTGTTGCTCAATGTCCACACCGTGGTTTAGAAAGGTGGCATTTGTGCTAAGTTATTTATAAGGGTCTTGACCAAGGTACTAGGACCATGGTAGAGTCTATGTGTCAAGGAAGGTTTTTGAACAAGAGTGAGACCGAAGCTTAGGATTTCCTGGATGAGTTAGCTAAAAAGACCTTATAGTGGGAAACTACTAGGGATGAGAGTCTAGGTGCTAGGATTAATAGCCAGAAGGGAGGAGCTCATGAGGTGGCGGATACTACATACATTGATACTAAATTTGCCGCCCCTGCAAACATGTTAAAGGTTTTTGTGCTGTCATAAAGCCCAGCCAACCTTCCCCCTCCCCAAATGGTCACATGCTCTCAATGTTAATTCACTGATTATTCATTAAGTGCGTGTCCCTTGTTTGCTCCACAATTGCCTATAAGCCAAGACCAAGGTCATGTGAATGTGACATTCCAAAGGTCAAAATTTGATCCTTACTCTTCTACTTACAATCCAAGGGTAGGCTAAGTATCCCAATTTTTCATGGACTAGACCTTATGCCTTGATGCCCACCAATCAAGGTGGGGGTCCTTAAGGGAACTCCACATCTTCGGCTTATCAAAACCCACCCTTCTAGGGGCCATACGATGCTCCTAGGGGACCTCTCCCTTCTCAAACACATGTGGCTTAATCATATTCCCCTCCTAGTTATAATGAGCTAGATAAAGTGAACAACAAAGTTAATGACATGTAGAGGATGATTAGAGAACTTAAGGAGTTAAATGAGAGAATGATGAAGACAATGAGTGAATAATTTGCTCAATTAGCAATGTCTAATAGGGGGAAAGGGGTTTTTCCTAGTCAACCTAAGGTGAACCCAAGAGGAGGGTCTTCCTCTTTCTTTGACCCCAATGATGTTCCGAAGGTTAATGGTGTAGTTTCTTTATGGTCAAGTAAGAAGGTTGACATCCATGTGGGTGAGTAAGATGTGAACGATCACCCTTCTCTATTATCTTTTCTCCCTTTCCCTCAAGGTAATAATGTGTTTCCCTCCCCAATGATCCAAATCCCATCTAAGGATGTAGATGAACCTAAAGAAAGCAAGCCAATTCATGATTCCGCCTCTCCTAAGGATTCTCCTACTCTTTCTACTTGTGACGCTAGGCCCCCACCTCCTTTCCCAAACCAGTTGAAAGGAAAAAAAAGTGCAATCTCATGTTGACAAGATTAGGAAGACTTTCTCCCAAGTCAAGGTCAACATCCCCTTGCTTGATGTGATACAAAAAATGCCCCTTATGCTCACTTCCTTAAAGACTTGTGCACTACGAAAAGAGCCACTAATGTTCCCAAGAGAGCATTTTTGGCCTCTAATATGAGTTCCATCATTTCAAATCAAGTGCCTATTAAATGTAAGGGCTCGGGGTGCCCCACAGTCTTAATTGTGATTGGTCATCACAACATTCATCGGGCCCTTCTTGACTTAGGTACTAATGTAAACCTCCTACCCTTCATGGTGTATGAGAGGTTGGGTTTAGGGGAGCTTAAGCCTACAAAAATGGTCCTTCAGTTAGCCGACCATTCCACTAGGCTTCTTAGAGGGATGGTTGAAGATGTGTTTATTAAAGTGGGGGAATTCATATTTCCAGTGGATTTTGTAGTTCTAGAGACCAAGGGTGTAATGAGTACTGGAAGTGAAATACCAATCATCCTTAGTTAACCATTCTTAGCTACCTCAAATGCTCTTATAAATTGTAGGGATGGGAAATTGAAAACATTTGGAAATATGATCAAGGAATTGAATGTGTTTAATATGGAAAATTAACCAATGGATTTTGATGATGTTGACCACTAATCCCTTAATTGGGTTGGGCAACCTTGTGTTGAGGGAAGTAGAGGTTGATTATGAAGAAGAGTTAATGTCATGTTTATGTGAGTCATTTTACATGGAGTATGAACCCGAATATGATGCATTTGTATTTGAGGATCAATGTGACCACCCATTACATGCATCTATTCTTGTATCCCTCTCTTTTATTCCCTCCTCACCTCATAAGACACCCCTTAGTGCGCTGTCATCTTCCTCTCTTGAACCGAAATCCCTTCCTAACACACTTAAATATGCATTCTTAGGTCCGAATGAGACTTTTCTTATGATACTTACTAATGATTTGAATGCGAATCAAGAAATTCTAGTCCTAGACTTGTTAAGGGAAAAGAAAGAAGCATGAGGGTGGACCTTAGGAGACATTCATGGCATTAATCCTACCATAGTACAACATCGCATACACCTTGAGGATAATGCAAAACCGTACCGAGATAGACAAACAAGATTGAATCCCACCCTTCAAGAAGTGGTAAAGAAAAACATTCTTAAGTGGTTAGATATTGACATTATTTGCCCCATCTCGGATAGTCAGTGAGTGAGCCCTAAAAAGACCGATATAACTATGGTCAAGAACGACAAGGGTGAGCTCATTCTCATAAGAATCCAATCTGGGTGGAGGGTATGCATTGATTATTGAAATTCGAACTCCGCCACAAGGAAGGATCACTTTCCCTTACCCTTCTTGGACCAAATATTGGAGAGGTTAGTTGGATGGGCCTTCTATTGCTTCCTTGATGGGTGTTCCAGCTATACCCAAATTCCTATTGCCCCCGAAGACCAAGAAAAGACCACTTTTATATGCCCTTTTGGCACTTATGCCTTTTGAAAGATGCCTTTTGATCTTTACAATGCCTCAACCACTTTTTAAAGATGTATGATTTTAATATTTTCTAAAGTTCAGCAATGGCTTGAGATCTTCATGGATAAGTTCTCCGTGTACGGAGACTCTTTTGAGGATTGCTTTATTAACTTGGGAAAAGTGTTGGGAAGGTGTTGGGATAAAAAGTTGACTCTTAATTGGGAAAAATGTCATTTCATGGTCAAGAATGGGATTGTCTTGGGTCCTATTATCTCTACCGAGGGTATAGAGGTAGACAAAGTGAAAGTGGATTTAATTACAAACCTTCCCCTCCCTACTTGTGTAAAGGATGTACGATCCTTTCTTAGGTATGCCAATTTTTATTGGAGATTAATCAAGGACTTTAACAAGATTGCTGAGCCCTTATCTTCCTTCCTAGCTAAGGAGACACCCTTTCACTTCTTTATGGCAGGTGAAGTGGCGTTTACAAAGCTTAAGGAGGCGCTTACTACTGCACCGATCCTGCATCCTCTCGTCTGAGGAGGATCTTTTGAACTCATGGGTAATGCATCAGACTATGCGATCAAGGCAGTTTTAGGACAAAGAACTAATAAGAAGCCCCATGTAATTTACTATGTGAGTCACACTTTGAATGAGGCGCAATTGAATTACACTGTGACTAAAAAAGAATTCTTGGTGGCAATTTTAGGATTTGAAAAGTTTGGATCTTACCTCATAAGGTCTCATGTGATTGTTTTGACTGACCATTTCGCCTTGAAACATCTCATGGAAAAGAAAGATGCAAAGTATAGGCTAATTAGGTGGATTATGCTTTTACAAGAATTTGATTGTGAGATCAAAGATAGGAAGGGTTCTGAGAATCTGATAGCAGATCAGCTATCTAGGCTAGTGACTAATGATGCAAGTAAACCCCCATCTATGATTGTTTCCCCAATGAGCAATTGTTTAGGGCTCTAGTGGGGCCATGGTTTGCTAACATAGTTAACCATCTAGTGATTGGGAAAATGCCTGGGGGTGGAACAAGGATGATAGGGTTTGTTTCCTATCCATGGTCCGATTCTTTATATAGGACGACCCTTACTTATTTAAATATTGCTCGGACCAAATCATTAGAAGATGTGTCCCTAATGAGCAGTTTTAGAATGTCCTCTCCTTTTATCATGATTAATCTTGTAGAGGACGCTTCAATGGGAAAAAGGCCACTACGAAGGTTCTTCAAAGTGGATTCTATTGGTCCACCTTATTTAGAGATGCCGATGAGTATTGCAAATGATGTTTGTGTTGTCAACAAATAGGTTAAGATAGGTAGGAAAGATATGATGCCACTCACCCCCATCATTGTTGTGGACATATTTGGTGTCTAGGATATTGATTTTATAGGTCTATTATTGAATTTATTTGGGAATGAGTATATTCTCTTGTGTGTGGATTATAAGTCAAAATGGGTAGAGGTCATTCCCACAAAGACGAATGAGTCCAAGGTGGTGGTTAGATTTTTACAAGAAAACATTTTTGCTAAGTATGGGATGCTGAGGGCCATCAATATGATCAAGGGACCCATTTTTACAATAGGTCCTTTGATGCAGTCCTTAAAAGATACTCAATCCTTCATCGCATGGCAACCCGTACCATCACAAACTAACGGTCAAGTAGAGGTTTCGAATAGGCAAGTCAAGCAAATTCTCTAAAAGACTGTGAATAAGAATAGGAAGGACTGGACTGATAAGCTAATTGATGCACTTTGGGCCTACCGGACAGCTTTTAAAACCCCTTTGGGCCAGTTACCCTATCAGGTGGTCTTTAGGCCTCCTTATCACCTTCTCATTGAGCTCGAACATCCTATTTGGTGGGCAATTCAGGCCTTCAACTTTGCCTTGACAACTGTCAGTGAGGAGCGAAAGCTTAGCTTGAATGAGTTGGAAGAAATTAGGCGGGAAGCATACGTAACACTCGCTTGAGCAAAGAGCACGCCAAATTCGTGCATGATAAGCTCATCCATAGAAAACAGTTTTCCTCTGGCCCAAAAAGTGCTATTATATGCTTCCTGCCTTCATTTGTTTCCAGGAAAGTTACGGTCTAGGTGGATTGGTCCTTATGTTGTGGTTAAAGTGTTTTACCATGGAGCAGTCGAAATTAGGGACCCTACCAAGGGCCAAGTGTTTAAGGTGAACGGGCATAGATTGAAGCCCATGATAGAACTACCGAGCAAAGAGGACGTGGAGTGTATCTTCCTCTACGTACCTCCTCCCTCCAAGTAGTCATGTGAAAGTCATTGTACAAATATGCATAGTGTACATAAGCGTGTGGTTGTGGAAAGAAAAAAAAAAGACAAAAGAAAAAAGTGAAAAAGCCAAGAAAAAAGTGTGAAAAACAATTTTGAAAAATTTTTTTTTAAAAAAAGAAGAGATAAAAAGTAGGGCAAGGAATAAAATGATTGAGAGAAAGACGAGAAGGAGAGGTTCAAAAAGAAAAAAAAAGGAAAAGAGGAAAAAAAAAAGGAGAGAAAATTTAACTGAAAAAAGAAGAGATTTGGAAGCAAGGAAGAGTGAAAGAAAAAAGGGTTGGGCAGAGAATTGGCACGGTCATGCCCTCATGCCAGGGGGGTACGCTTGTGCTAAAGTCAGGTTGTAAAAAAAGGGCAACCAAAGATTTGGCATGGTGCTCCCGTGCCAGGGGGCACGACCGTGCAACGAACAGCCAGAAAAGCAGGAACCAGAGATTTGGCACAGATGCCCTGTGCCACCTCCAATTTACATGAAACCAGCCATTTCTTTTCTTCTTCTTCATTTCTCCACCTTTTTCCTCTGCGTTTTCTATCTTTACTCGACACTCTCTCTCTCTCTCTAACCCTCACTTCCCCTTTCATTACTGACTCAAATCTTAACCAAATCCTTCAAATTTTTCACAAAATTCACCATGTCCAACCTTAGTCTCCCCATTTCCACCACAATTCTCTTAAATTCACGTCCTTTCATCCCTTGCTTGCTTACTTTCTCTCTCTAAAACCCTAACCTCTATTGCTGGGGTTGAAGGTTGCAGACAAAGAAAGCTCGCTCTTTCCTTTTATTGTTGCACTTCAAGGGCTTAAATCTTCACTTCATTGGCAAAATGGGAAAGAAACGGGTGGGTGAATCATCTAAGGGACCATCCCTACCCAAGAAGTTATACAAAGCATCTTCATCCCAAGCTCCCTCACATACAAAAGGTACTAAAGATGCTTACCTATTAATGTTACCTTCTAGTACTAGAGGTTTAATTTTTGTGAATAATGAGCAACAGATTAAGTATAAAACCCTTAGCACTAGGAAAATAACTGAGCAAAAGTTTTGGCATTAGGATTCTTTGAGGCAATTGGGAATGTTAGATGATGTTGTGACATTGTTAACAAACTTGAGTTGGATGGAATACATAGAGACGAAATGTGTGTCTTATGACCGGCTGATTATTGAGTTTTTGAGTTCGTTGAATGTGTATTGGGCTAGTTCCTTATTTCTTTCTGTATGTTTAATTTAGGCCATAGGTTGAGTTTAAGAGAATTTAATCGGTTGCTTCACCTACCAGTGTATTCGGACTCTTTCCGGGATGTGTTGAGCTGGCGGCACCCCAATCTTGTCTAGTTGAGCATCACTTGCTCCAAAAGAAAATCTTATGTAGATAGGTTTAAGGGGCCCCGAGTGTATGACCCTAGGTAGGACAAGGCCACAAATATTTGTAATGTGAACATCCGTTATTTGCAGTGTTTGGTGGCTAACATTATCTTCAAGCGCAATGATAGCCAGAACGTTTGCAGGAAAGCAGAGTTATTTTTTCATCTGGTATGTCTTAATCAGGACCCATGTCGATACTAGATCTTTCATCATCTGCCACCTAATAAAGGTGGCCAAGACTACCAATGAAAATGTAATTCGTGTGGGAGGTACGATCGCTATGATTGCCCAGGCTTTGGGGCATTGGGGGAAGTTAGGTAGCCTCGAGCCTCAGTTTTTAGGTGGGAGTTTGGATATAGCCACCCTAGCCCGTATGACTATCATTGATACAAAGGGCTGGATTAACAAGTACCCCCACCAAAAATAAGTCCTTTTCACCTTTATTGATGTGGCCCGCAGTACCATTTCAAATAAGTGAAATTCAAACTGTGATCAAGTGATAGTGAGAAAGCTAGTAATGCCACACGACGGTGATTAAGGTAAAGAGGGGGATGAAGATGGTGGTGAGGATGATGATGATGAGGGTGAAGAATAAGGGCAAGAGGCCCAATAACATGGGGACCCTCAAGGGTAGCATGACCCCGCACCTCAACCACAACCACAAACCCAATACCCATATTTTAAGATGGGGGTTTTTCCTTCATACCCCAAATGCCTTTTGATGTGAGCTTCCTCCAATCCTTTTCTAACCTCCAAGTGGAGGTAATCGGACTTTGAGAGGGGTACAACAAGATGTGTCATGACATTCATCGAATATCCGGACGTACGGAGTCAATTGAGGAAGGAGTGACTTACTTTATGGGGTATGTGGAACGATAAAAGGAGAGAGAGAGAGATTAGGCATATTTAGAGTGAGGAGGAGCGCGCTATGAGAGAGACCCGAGAGTATGAGGAGAGTACGCAGATGAACGAGCTTATTTGGCAGCAGTCCAAGGCTATCCACCAGTTGGAGCAGCAATTCCAGCCTTTCCTGGACAATCAGGGGAGTTCATCGATCTTCACACTGTTTCCTCCACACTAGGGTATGTGGAACGATAAGAGGAGAGAGAGATTAGGCGTATTCAGAGTGAGGAGAAGTTGGCTATGAGAGAAGCCCAAGAGTACGAGGAGAGTAGGCAAATGAACGAGCTTATTTGGCAGTAGTCCTAGGCTAGCCACTAATTAGAGCAGCGATTCCACCTTTTCCTGAGCGATTAAGGGAGTTAATCGATGTTTACACTGTTTCCTCCATACTTTTCGCGACCACCTGGGCCCGGTAGGGCCCAGGGACTGTGAGTTGGCTCCGGCACCCCTCCCTTACTCTTTATCATTTATTACATTTTGAAGTTTTCATTAGCCCAGGGACTGTGAGTTGTGTCCCACATCCCTCCCTTACTCTTTATCATTTATTACATTTTGAAGGGTTCATTACATAGTGTTATTTATAGTAGGGGGCATCTTAGTTCTTCTAAGTGGTCACATGTTGGTTATTTGTCTCTCCCCGTCCCTTCTTGTTATGGTGTGTTGTGGTTTTGATGGCCATTTGAGGGGAAATTTGGTTGTATTAGCCATATGATGGAAATGATAGGTGAATGTTGTGATTCATGTCATCCACATGTGGTGAATTTGACTATGGTATAATGGGTTCGTAAGAGAATAAGCAATGTATATAATTGCATTTACTATTCTGATGCATGTCATTGTATATATAACTCCATGTTTACCATGTCAATATTTTCTTCTTTCTTCTTTTCTTCTCCATGTTTACCCCATCTCAAGGTATTCTTCTTTCTTCTCCTTGTCGATATTCCCTCTTTTCTTCTTTTTTTTTCTTTCATTTCTTCCCTTGTTACAGTGCCTTAGTCCCATTATGAGGACATTGTGCATATTAAGTGTGCAAGTGGAGAAGCTCTTCCATCATTTTTTTGAAAAAGAAAAAAAAAGAGAGAAAAATTCTTTTACGAAAATGCAAAAGATTTTCCGTTTTTCATTGTAAATAAGCAGTTTTGGGGGAAAATGCGTGACTTTTGTTGGTAATGATCTCTGATTGCTTAGGACTCGAATAACACATAATTAGGATGCTTCAGATGGAGAGAAAGTCTCAGTTTTTGATAATTCATGTCTAGTTGGACCTAATAGATGAGAGTGGGAATTTGGTGTAGCTTATAAAAAGAAAAAGAGGAATGTGGGAATTGACTTGATACTTTGTAAAATGTTAGAATCTTTCTTGCCAAGCATTCCTTGTTTGAAAAAAAGGGAAAAAAAGAAAAAAGAAAAAAAAAGAATAGAACACAATAATACCAAGAAATGAGAAACTTTGTTGAAAAAGAGAGAAAAAGGGAATAAAAGTATTAGCATGAAAGGTTTAGGTGAAGATTAGAGTATTCAAGTCATCAATGCAAATTGCTAGTTGGGGTGCGATTATTGGGGGGATGTAGTCCATGGAGGTGATTGTGATAATTCATTGGAGCGCCTTACTAGCTCTTCATTTCCAAATTGTGTCTCCATCCTCAACCTTTAACCTAGCCCCATTACAACCTCTTAAAGTCCTCTTGATTGTCAAAATGCATTCGCAAATACGTTATGGAGAAATGAGAGCTAGATTAAATATATGGTAGAATCCATTATCAGTGTCAAGCATGAGTGCACCCATGTTATTACCCTAAACACTTGAGAGGAGAGTCTCACATGCCTTAAAATGAGTAACCATCGCTTACTACTCATTGAAAAAGATTGGAACGAAAACATGATTATCATCTACAAGGATCGATTGCCTGACTATGCATCCTATGCGAGTGTTGTGAGAATCTTGGAGATTAGAGTGAGTTGTTGACTTAGGAAGTGCATGATTACCCTCATTGATGTTGCTTTGCGAAGATTTGTGAAAACCAAAATGATTTTTCCTTTTTTCCCATCTCTTTTCCTTTTTCTTCTTCAAAGACTTGTCGTTTTATCTACCCTAAACCCTTACATGACCGCACTCGTCCACTTAGGAGAGGAAAGGGTTTAAAGGGCTTGTTACATACGCTAAATGCAACCGTATCACCTACGAAAAGGTGATGTTCTCATGTTTTTATTCGAGGACAAGCAAAATCTAAGTGTGGGGGTATTTGTTCGGTTCTTAACTGGACAAAGTTTTGACCCTCATTATTGGATTTTAGCTCACAAATAATCTTTAAATTAGTTAATTAACTAGATTTTGTGTTTTGTAGGTTAAATAAGAGAGGAGCCCAATTGGAAGCCAAGCCCAACCCATGTGGAAGGAAAAGTCCAAGGGCATGTCAAAGCTCAGAAGGGTATACCACAGGGTCACTGGGTCAGCACGGATGTGCCACAAGTATAATAGTAAAATCACGGAAAGAGATTTAGCACAGGTGTGTCATACCGACGGACACGACCGTGCCAAACCCTGTAATTTTGTTTTAGTTTAATTACTCAATGACATAAGAGTAAAAGGAAAACTTTGACTTTTTTAGGTCATCTTCATTTTTGGCAGCTTTCTCACTCTAGCTCTAGCCTTGTTGAACTTTCTCTCTCTTCTATTAATGAATAGCAAAAAGTTAAAGCTTTAGATTAATTTCATTGCAACTTTCTTGTTCTCTCTTTTTATTATTCCTTAATCTTGCTTTCTCTCTCCTAAATCTCTTCAAGGGCTTCACTTTCGAGCAACATCAACTTTCCCAAACATGGGTTTGATGTGTTGGGGTTGTGGGAAGATTTTGGTTTTGATCTTAATGGATTAGAAGCCTAAATCTATTTCTCAAAACTCAATCATCTCTCTAGTTGATTTTCCTTTTTTCTACATTCACTCATCCACATACTAGGCTAGCCTAAGATAGTGAAACTTGAGGTTTCATGGATAAAGAGATCATTCAAGGCTTGATGATGATAGTATCGCTTAATCTTAATCAAGAATATTTATGAACTCCTTAGTTACTTCTCTTCCTCATCTTTTTATTGCATTTGTTAGGATTGGGCATAGTTTAGTTTAGAAGTTATATTTTCTTGGGGTGATCTTTGAGGATTGTTGGTTGTGTTGATTGGCCAAGTGGAGCCAAGGGCCCGATCCCTCTTTTTTTTTTGTGCTATGTGTTTTTTAGGTGCAAGTGACCATTAGTTAGATTAGGGTGGCATTTATTTGCTTTGGAAGGTCATTTTAGAAGAGTTTATTAGGTTTGCATGCTAAGTTTGTTTAAGTTAAAAATTAAAATTGCTTATACAGTTAAGCCAATCTTAAGTTAATCACCATTCATCCCAGAGGATGACTCATAACCCTTGCTCACCACAGGAAAATATTACCAGCATTCGGGTGGTGGTCCTTTGGCAAAGGGAGGTACAGGTGGAACAATATAGGGTGGTATACAAGCATAAGGTAAACATACAGGAGTGACCCATAAGAAATGCCCTTCACCTCCAACTCCTCTCTCAATGGTAGCTCCCTAATCACCATGGTCCGTACTCCTAAAATGTGGAACATCTCCCTGTCAACTCCAGGATCTCCCATAATAATCAAATCATGGAATCACAGTCTAAACTTATTCTATGAGGTGACGAGAGGCAAGGACCACAGGAGTCTGCGAGTGTGAGCAAGCGCATTGCACAACTCTGATAAAGGGTCCTGTATATGAGCCACCATGGCTGTATGTAATAGGGAGATGTGAGCTGCCACAGAGGTCCTCGATAACATGTGAATGGAATATGGGTCTAACAAAACTCCAGGATGATCCATTTAGACATAAAAAACACAAAGCAAAGGGGACTAAGCCACATTTGCATATATAGTTCCTAGGAAGCGTGATTTACCTATCTCATACACCAAAAACCTCATAATCCTAACCTTCAAACATCCTACTACTCATAGTGATTTGCTAACCTAGCTCTGATACCACAATTATAATGCCTCCAATCCCTAATACCTGATTATCTTAATTTAATTATTATTTATGATTGCCGCGGACGTTATTTAACTGGAGGCATTACCATCGTCCCGTAATGGAACAAGGCTATCTAAAATGACCCATATCTCTGTATCACTCACATATTCACCAATTCCACTAAGCATTGGAAATAAAAATGTACATTTCTCATCCTGTCTAATTTGTAATACAATTAGCAAACTTAGCGTAGAATTATCAAACACTTTAGCAAACACATTGTCTAAAAGTTTATATAAATCGTATGTTTCTAGGAATGCTAGCATATAAATCACTGTCACCACCTAGCTAGCTAACCTTTAGCAAAATACTGCAACCCTCATTTACTTCTACCTACATTCTGGCTTGCTAGAGGAGGGTTGTTAACTAATCCCTTACCTAAAAATAGAAAACATAAAAGCTTTCAAATAATGAACATAAGCTCAGTACGTACATCTCTATGCTACAAAATAAACTTTGCATTGAGTTTAATTAGCCGCTTCCCTTTCAAAACATCTTGTTTTCAAAACAGGAGAGAGAGAAAATGTAAGTAAAGTTGTTTTGCCAGCTATTATCTGGAAGTGGACCCCTACTGACGTATGAAGCGATCTTTAGATAGGTCCACACCTCCCAGACCGATTGGGAAGCCTAAGCTATAGCCGCGTGGGTAAACTGAAGAGTATAAGCCCTGATTAATGATAACTGATCAGGGTCACTTGTTTAGGTCACAAAACATGGCGTCAAATGATTCATTGCATGAATATTACATGTGTTTGTATAATTTGAGAAACATATGAGTTTTCGAAGAGTACAGGCAATATACGCACTTAGTTTTTGAAATCTCTCCCCTTTATAATGAAAACTTTTTGTTGACCACTTGAAGCAGTAGAGGTGGCCTTGCTTCTACTGCATATGTGTAACTTCACGGTTAATGTGAGTTTAGGAAACATTATTAAATTTTTTGATTCAGTGTGTTATTCAAAATCCTTTGGCTCCTATTTTCAATTAACAACACGCTCATTATTCTTTACTTGACTTGATCCTATCTCTCTTTGTGTCTATTCTTGCTTTTGATATGTTAATATTCGTATTATTTATGTTAAAATAGTGTAACGATATAATTCGCCTCATTTTTATTAACCTCGATATTATTATCATCACCATTATAGCTATTGTTATAAATTTAAGAATATCATTATTTTTGTTACACTAATTAGTTTTCATGTTATTATTAACATTACTATTACTATTACTATTACTATTACTATTACTACTACTATTACTATTACTATTACTATTACTATTACTACTACTACTACTACTACTACTACTACTACTACTACTATTATTATTATTATTATTGTTGTTGTTGTTGTTGTTGTTGTTGTTGTTGTTGTTGTTGTTATCGTCATCTCTTTAATAGTCATGTTATTGTTAGCTCCCGTTAGGATTTAGATTATTCAATCACGAATCCGTTTAGGTTGATGACATGCGCTTGGTTTAGGTCCACATCTAGAAGTCTTCCTTTCATTCTTCCTCGCTAGTCTCAAACATGTACATCGTCATTAGCTCCTCCCATAATCAATTAGTCTATGACTTGATCCAAATGCAAAACTTGGACTTCGTAAAGGCCTTAACTGTACCACAATTAACACAAAGGTTACATTCTTTGATCCAAATGTACACTTGATCCAAAACCATTCTAATTATCTTAAAATACCCATATTTCCCCTTTATTCTTTTTAATCAATCTTTAAATTCCCTAAATCAACTCTTTTCTATCATTTCTTCCTTTACTATAATTCACAAGCTGAACTCCTTCCCCCATGGCTATGGCTACTCACGCACCCATACACACCACAAATATATTTCATATTAATTTCACTCAACTATTATTAGAATTCATTTAAACTTCACTAATCTAATGAAGCCCAATTTGATTTCCTACTTAAACCCCAAACCCTAATCCACCATGCTTATGGCAACAACACACACATCCCACACAACAACAACAAACATATATGTGACTCATTATTTTCAGTTAATTACCACAAAAATTCATTTAAACACCATCAAATCAAAACAATCAAGCTTAAATTACCAACCAACTTCCAAACACTCACGACCATGTTCAACCTCAACCTCAACCTCATACATCACCAATTCGATTTCACATCCAAAATTCAAGAAAATCACAAGTTAATACTCACTAAAGCAAAATATATCATCCAGTGCAAAACTTTAATCATCAAATAATGAAAATCCAAATAAGGGGGTTAGGCCTTCACCTTCACACCCACTTGAATGCACACACAAGAGATGTGAAGAGGGGAAGACGGCAGGCACGACATGACAGGGGGCGAGTCAAGGGCAATCAAACAGCGAGTTGGCGGCAGAGAACATGGCAGGGGCATTCTAGGCAACACGAGCGAACAGCGGGTTTATAAGTATTGGGGGGGAATTTGGGGGATTTGGTTTTATTTTGAGAAATTTATTTTTCCTTTCTTTCTTCCTTTATTTCTTTTATTTCATTGGTCTTGTAGCTTATCTAGATTTTTCTAAATTTGATCCTAATAATCTTCCTTTTCTCCTCTTTTTTTCCCTATCAAATACACACACATGTATATTTTTGGGCTTATTTTCTTGGCTACAATTAATGAATTAAGAAGGGATTTTCATTTTTAATTTATTACTCATTGCACTCTTTTTATTTACATCTTATATTATTTTTAAAGTTTTACTATTCTCATGTTTACTTATGTATATATGTATTTCCAAAATTACCATATAATAATTAGGTAAATTTTATTTAGCTATGACTTAAGTATTTATTAATACCTCAATTGGGTTATCTAGGAGCATAACGGAACACTTTGAGGCCACTTTACTAATTCAACCTACAATTGCATAAATAGGTATACACATGTATAAAATACTAAATTGAAATGCAGCACCCAACTTAATTAAATTTTAATTAAGATAATCTAAGGTAATTAGTGTAATTTTAGGTTTAAGCTACTACAAGGCACATCTGTGATAATGTATTCTGCCATTACCTGGCGAGTCTTTCCTTTTTGGGGCCCCACCTTAGTATGTAGCTTGATCATTCACTTTGGATATGTGGTGTGGTCTGTGAAATACTTGATAGGAAGTGGTGTAGGGGACATATCTTTCTCCTGCATGTGAAGCTAGGAAAGTAATCATATAATATGACTTATATAGAGCCTCCAGTATCTACTAGTGACCTACTAATTTCATAGTTGGCTACTTCGACTTAATAACCATGAGGCCATCATGAGGCACAAATGTAGGTCTAACTCCTTCATATACCACTTTAGAGAGAGAGTCCATAGGTAACTAGTTTGCCCCAGGGATTTCTAGAGTTCTCATATGAATTTTTAAGGTCCTACTTGACAACCTGGCCAAGGTTTGATCCCCTTGAAATGACCTGGATATGACATCTGAGGTGTGAGGGATGTAACTCAACAATCATCTTCTTCTGAACTCCTCTCATCTGGATATCTTCTCCATTTTTTTAGGCACATTCTTGACGTACTTCTCTGGATATCCTTTGTCGGCTAATCCATGAAGCACTTCATCTAGAACCCAGTAATATTCTGTGTCATATCCATAATCCTTGTTGAAGCCACATCTCTTATACTTGTTCTTGGGCCTCTGCTTAAGAGGCTTGGGATGATCCATATGTGCCTGACCTATGATCTCGAATAGGATCTCACGAGGTATTAAGGAGAGACTTTGTCTTAGAGGACCTTTCCTTCTTTTCTTTTAGGTTTTGTTTGACATGTCTTTTCTCATCCCTCCTAGACATCTCTTTGGGACTTCTAGTCCCTCTAATGATCGCCTCCAATTGTATATACCTTTCTGGTATCTTTGGCACCTCTTTTTCACTAAGGCCTTCCTGCTAAGCCCATTTATGAAGGAAATTAAGGCTAGGTCTGGGTTGAGGTCCTTTATAAAGAATCTGTAATGATACATATCTTTTTACGTACTCAACTAGGCACTAAGAGTCTTTCTAGGCTAGCTTCATTAATTCTATAGCCTGACTTTGGGATTCTCTTGCTTCTAATGAAGTGGCTTTTGAAACTAGTCGAAAGATCATTGCAAGACTCTATTAATCTTGGGGTCATCCTATTGAACCAAGCTTATACTACTCCATTTAACGTAGCCGCAAAGTTTGTTCACATCATTACTTATGAGGGAGATAGCTGCAGAAAGATTTAGGTTAAGTGCACATTAAGGCGCTCATATGGGTCTTTGGGAGTTTAGTCTCCTAGATCTTTGCGTCTAGCATTGTCCTACTTTGTAGGTAACATGCCAATGGAACACCTTGATCAAGGATCCTCTTTATGTTTTCGCTTGAGCATTACTGAGATAGCACAACTTTGATAGAGCTTGAACTCTATTATTATTGTGGCCTTCTTCTTGATGAGACCTATCTTGTTTAGGCATCTTCTATAAGGATTTTTCTTGCTTAGCCCTTTTTTTCTCAAGGTGTCTCTCAAGTCCTCATCTTTACTCCTCTAAAACATTGGAGTTCTATTCCCAAGAACCCTTTCCTCTGCACCATCAAGGAAAAGCTCCTTCCGAATCTACTAGTCCATATCCTATCTTTAATAGTCTCTTCGGGTGACTTTCCTTATTTTTCTTTAACAGGCTAAGAACCCATCTAATGTTTTCATGATGGGGAAGATAATCGCATCCAACTTCAACTTAATCAACTTCTTTGCTATCTAGGGAGCAGTGTCTATTTGTTCAAGGGCATTTGTGCACTTAAACCATAGATGTCCTTCATGGCGAGTTATATCCTCCTGGTTAAGGTATCCTCCACAACAAAGTCTTCTTTCCAAGAGATCTGGGCATTAAGATCCTGATTCTTGGGGTTATGGTTCTTAGGGATGACAATGTCTGTTGCTTTATCGACATCCTTATGTGCATCTTGCTTGACTCTAGGTCCCTATAGATAGTGCCAGATGTTTTAGTATAATTTAGAACTTATGTGATTATTCAAGGGAACCTTGAGAAACATTTGGCCCAAGGATTGCCTATAAAATAACCCTCAAAGAGGGAGGGCTAGTCCTCTTAAAGAGCCCCTAACACTCAAGTTTGGGAGAATGTTATACAAGATAGTAAGCACAAAGTAGCTAATGAAAGTCTTATTGACCTATCTTTGACAGTGGTCATGGCTTGTTTTATAAGGTTTTATGACGATTCTCTTTGAGGAATTTTACTAGGAATTTATATCTTTTAGATATAGATTATTTCTTAATTTTATTCAGACTAACAGATCTTTACTGGCTCTTCATATGTTTAGGAGATCTTGGCTAAATCCTTCTTTCCCTAGCAAGCCATGTGCGTGGGAATTATTTTTCAAGGCTTTGGTGGACTTAGGCTTTATTGAGCTTATGTCCATGCCCATATTTCTTAATCCTGACTGCTTTTTTGATTGGTCTGCCTCTTTCTTTGGCTTTTTTAGGTTATGACGTAATTCATTTTTAAAGTTTTTATCTACTTCAATCACTACTTATAATAAACTACTAAAAAATAAAAACATCAAAGATACTACCTGCACATATCAAATACAAATCCAAAGCAAAAATTTTAATTTTACAAATTAACAATTTATATACTATTTGAGGACAACTATCCTTAGTGAGAATTGGAGATAATAGATCTTATAATTATTTCTATAAGAGTCTACTTATTACTTCAACATATAGCACATATAGCCACTTGCTTTTTGTTGTAGTGCTTCAATTAAAATTCAAATGTAATACCTCAACGGGTGTTCTTCACAATTGTTAAACAAGAACATGATTATCTACGATGCTTCAACTTGAAGGACAATGAACTAGATCTATTAGACAACAATGATGTTAGAACAATGTCAAATTATCGTAGTACACCTGACAAGGTTGTAAGTACCACCAAATATTCTTCATAAAACCATTTTCCTAGTACCTGACAAGATGAAACTTGTACTTAACAAAATTTGAGAATTCTCACCATTGCTTGTAAGAACCTGAGAATTTCTTATATAACATGCTGTATGCTACTTACAAATATATTGTTATTAATTATCACAACAATTTTGCTTATAAGAAACCTAACTATTCCTTACATAATATCCTTTATATTACAAAATCAAATTATTTTTTATTGACTTTCCATGAGCTTATATGTTCAAATGTATTCTTTAAGTTATATAATTCAAATTTATGCAATGTTATGTTTTAGTTAACCTAACTTTACACCATCGACAAACCCATCCAATAGGGGAGAAAAACTTTTGTAAGAAATTTGGAGGAAAAGGACCCTAGAAGTGAAATGGTTAAGGAAATAAAAAGCAATATACACCTAATGCCTTGGAGGAGCAACATCATCAAAAAATGATTTTGGCATTTATGTAATGCGACGTACAGAAAAATATCTAAGAGATGACCCATGTTCATGATTTTTAAGTACAAAATGAAGCGTTGCAAGTGTACAACTTTTACTGTAGTACTTGAGGATTGTCCTAAGGAGATAGGTCAAAGAATACCAAACTAGTTATGAAATTTAAACTAGGCAAGTGAATGTTGAAACATGAAAAGGAATGACTAAGCTAAACAACAGAGCAAATTAAGAACATAATCGAATGGAGTGGAACCTTAGATTAGGGAATTAGATCAATATTATGTCAGTTTTAGTCATGTAGGTGTGCCATTATTCTTCCTAGTCAACTCACAACCCGGGGGGCTGATTGTAACATTATGGGATGCCCTAGTCTCCTCTCAAGGGGCAAGGGTTAACCCTAATTAACTGACCCACCTATTTTCATAATGATTATGCAGTGGGATCAAAATCAAAGTAATCCAAAACCTAGTCAACCTAAGGGCTATTTTCATCTCCAATGTCAACTGTTCTCTGCTAAACCACATTAGCAAATGTGACCCATTTTCCCAAAAGACCATTTGTCATCGAACACTTGGTGGCAAAGAGCTAAGTAAATGAGTGAACTAAGTTGAATAGAAGCACATTTAGTTTTGTTTAGGAATAATAAGACGAAATCCCTAACCCAAGTTAGGGGAATCTAGCCAAAAATCATCATAAAGCAATCAAGGCTATTGCAAATCAACTCAATCATTATAGCAAAAAATTAACTATATACTGGAGAAAAAAAAAGAGTAAACTTGTGATTAGATTAGGAAAATAGATGATTAATCTTTACCTCTAAACTAAATCTCCATAATCTTCACAAGTTACTACTTTCTCTAACTAGTATAATCCCACAAATTTAGAAGAAAATTACATCCACTGAGAGGTAATCCCTAAAATTAGAAAAAAAAAATCCCTTTAAGTAATAGCGAATTTGAGAAAGGGATAGAGGGTGGGAGTAGCCATGACAAGAAGTGTTGAAAAGCCTGATTTTTACTCAGTGGCTGTGGGCTACATTGTTGGATATAATTGGTCATGAACAGCCCCTAGGATCAGGGCTCAAATTGCATAAAGTTGCAGGGGTTAGCCATCCCTGTGTTCATGTGAATGGGTAGCTATGGCCAACCATATCCCCTTTGGTTCCTTAATTCTCTAGTTGTTCTTTGCCATCCTTTTCTCTCATTTTACTGGGCTTGTTGGGTGGGTCCCTTCACCCAAGGTGAGTGCCAATTTCCCGATTAGTATGTTGAAACACCTAAAAATGAGGAAAAGGAATTAAATGAGCTAATCGAATAGAAAGAGGCTAATTTTAATCAAATCGCTGCCAATTCAAGACATAAAGAGATAGAAATGAAGTGAAAAGGAGCTGGAAGGTCAGAAAATTTAATATTTGTTAACTTCCTTATGCTCTTTAACGCATGAATGATCAATAGTGGAGATGAACTCCTAGTTTTCCCCTTCTTACATAAGCTAGCAATAATTAATTAATCAGACTCAATTACGCATCAAACGCAGCCCAGTCAAGGTATTAAAATAAGGCATTCACACGTCCATCTAGAAGTCACATTCCCTAAATGTAACAAACCAATTACCTCATATTGAATCACATAGTAAGAATAAGCATCCCTTAACAAGTGGTAATCAAGTGCGACTAGAAGAACCTCACTTTAGGGCAAAGTAGAACACTTTCAATACTCAAGCCAATCATGTAAACTATTAAGCGGTTGATAAAGTTCTGTATCTTCCACCCCTTGAGGCAAAATGTAATACATCGCTTATAATGACTTCCAAGAGGTTTTATCGGCACTAAAATTAAGGGTGATAAGGGGAATAATATGGGAAAGTAGAGCTATTAACCAAGAAATTAGGGAGCAAGAACACTTTCACAAAATTAGGAGCCAAGGACCAACTTCACACCTCAATTTTACATTAAGTGCATACCCTATAAAAGATCAATAGGGAAGGAGTTAATACAAACTTCCTAAATCAATTACCATGCCAAACACTTTATTCACAACTAATTTTTCTTTTTTTCACCCCCTTTATTCATCATTTTACATTTTTTGTACTTTTGTTTCCACTTGTTCCTCCTTTTTCTGGAATAACAAACTAAGGCACATGTGGATGGCATGGGAAACAAAGAATCATCAGCTCACAACCCTTTAAATCTCAAAACACCAATAAGAACATCCAAATAGTTGAGTCAATATGCAAAATATGCCCAACTTAATGTAAAAGTGTTGCCCACTTGATCTTGGCATGGGAACGGGAGTTGTATGTAGGCCTTGGGTGTAGTGAATATACATGTATAAAGATTAAAAAAAATAAAAAAAGTCACAAAGGGCGAATAGTGGGGATATCATACATCAATGGGTGGCTTTTAGGCTCATGTGGATATATAAATAAAGAATGCTTCAATCATAAGAACTCATACACATGCCAAACATGATCTCTAAGAGACTATGGTTTACTTCTAGAGATGCAATCACGAATAAGTAACACATGAAATGAACAATGAGACTATTAGTAATGAATAGTCTATATAAGGCTTAAAGTCTTATAGATCAAATTTACCGCAGGCATTATAACTTACTCCAAGATATATGCCACTCATCAAGGTCAACCAAGTCAAGCTTAATGAATCTCAAAGGCAACTGGCATGCGCATAAGGCAAAGTAACCTTGCATTATCATCTTAGAAGGGGTTTGCAAAACTTTCTTTTATTTTCTCATTTTCTCCCTTTTATTCTTCATTTTCATCAATTCTCAAAATTTTTATTTTTTTGTTATAATTAAATAAAAAAACTACCTTAGATGGTCAACAAAAAGATTATGAAGAGTTAAGTTAGACGTGTTACCCAATAAGTGCATGGATGTTGTTCTCAATCAAGACTCCCCTTGGAATCACAAATAAAACAAAAGAAAAATATAACATCTACCTAAATGCTTAAAATTACATGCTTCGACAACTAGAACTAATACAATTCCTAATAATGCTAATATGAGACCTACAAATGCAATTATATGGGGACTAACTACATTATATATGTACAAGAATTCACAAAGCCATACCATCCAAACATCATTCCCATCTTTGTCAAAATCACTAAGGAACACCTCAGAGTAATCAGCACAACATTACAAGACATCCAAAGCATGTGAGATCTAAGTTCACCCCCTACTTATCACTTCCATTACATCTAATGAAAAATTATGTGAGAAAAACAAAGGTAGGGGAAGTCCTATTCACAAAGCAATAAATATGATATGCAGGGCCACTAAGCCTCTAATCAGACAGAAGATAGAGCCAATGGAAATGGTGAAATAGACATAATGCTCGAAGTCCCTCCATTGGCTGTCAAACTTATTTTACCTATAAAGCATCTTGATATGTTGTTATAATTGTTGCTCTTAGAGCTCTTTCATATGGTCCAAGCTCAAGTGGAGTTGGGAGGACTGCTTATCAAGATAATGTTAAAGAGACCCCTCATTAGCCTTGGAATGTCCGATGACACTCTAACTTTTAATCAATGGGGGCTCACTTATCTTAACGTCATCATCATAGTACCAATTAGAGGAGTGGGCTAAGGTGGTGGTGTTTAGGTTAGGGAGGTGAAAGAGGGCATTTCAATGGTAGTTCACATATACTTAACCACCCTTAAGTTTCAAGATTCCATATTAAGACATGAAGCTAAGTTCAAAGGCTCCCTAAAAATAAGGCATCTAACATTTCCAGAAGTCTTCCCAAACCTATACCATAAGTCATAGCCGTGATGATACCATTGGTAGCTATATAAGCAATTTTGCTAGGGCTTGATTAACTATTTGGGTGTCAATGACATCATTGAGAATGGCCTACTAGACAAATAACTCAGTCAATCACATGTTGTCTTAGCTATTGTACGTTGCAAAATGGTGCTAGCATGAGGTGATAGAGGTAATAAAGCACCAGAATTATACACAGTGGTGGCTTTAGAAGAGCTAAAGTTGTAATCCACCCAAAGAAGTCTTTAGCTAAGGCTCTACGCTCATACGTAATCTCACATCAAAAACTTTTATAATTAAACGTTGAGCACAAGACCTCGAGCCACCAAACAGAAGTTTCAAGCGATGATCAAATTCTTATATGTTTATGTCAAACGGCCAATCAAAAACATAAAAATGTACATAAACTAGCACAATTTTATTGGTAGCACTCCAATCAGCTGTGAGGATGCTAAGAAACTGCTAAGGCAATTACTCGTAAATGGGTTTATCCTGAGTTATAAAATCACGTTACACCAAAAGCTTAAGTAATTCAATCACATCATCCCAAAGACTAACACATTTCTAGAATTCAATATCAATATATTTGGGCTCACAAATACAACACACAGCTACTAAATCATAATAAGGTATATGCTCATCAATAACAAATGTAATGTCATACTTATTAATCACATAAGGAGGGGTAGAATGATTACCCCGAGCTGCTTGGGCTCGGCTAGTAGAAGCATTTTGGTTGAGGTGGTAATGGTCTTTTTGACTTCTTGGAAGCCCTAGAAGAGGAGGACCTAGGTTAGTTCTCTTGTACGATGCTTCCAAACACCCAAATACACTTACAAAAACCTAAATTAAGCACCTAAGTGGGAGAATTGAACTCCTAAACTGCAATAGGCCCTAAATTGATGCAAACTTTGCCAATGGAGGAAGTTGTCTCTCTCTTCAGGCACCAAACCCTTCAATAGAGGTGATTTTAAGATAAGAAGAAAGAAGTAAGGGGTGAGGGAGACAAAATTGGTGAATTATTGTGAAGGAGGAGGCAAATTTCAATAAGAAAGTCGTTGAAAAATGGTTAGAGGAGGCGGAAATGAATGATATAAGATAGGTTACCATTTTAGTGGTGGACAGTAAGTGTTTTGGAAGGCTAATTGTTAGTTATTGTTGATGAGGGTGGCAAAATTGGTGGTAAAGATTGTATCCAGCACATTTTTCGACGAATATGGGTGGTAGATACAATGGAGTTGCAGGGAAGGAGAGAGGGAGAATCGAAGGTGGGACAGAAAGGAAAAAGAAAATGAGGAAGGAGATGATACATTGGGGGTTAAAATGGGTTAGCCATAAGTGTCTCAGTGGCCACTAGTACATACGCCTATCACAAATTCTGAGGGAGATGACCATAGGCCGTGGCCATTTTCTGAATTCTAGGTGTCGGTTCTCCTATAGGATTGGGCATGGGCTTGGACATCAACACATCCATCCATGTTGCCTATGCTCCTAAGCTTCAAAAGTGTCCTCTTCCTTGTATCAACCTTAATCATCAAGCAAATCTCTTCATTTGTTGTCATACACCTCGCTTAACATGTAATTCTTTCATACTCTCAATAGCACAAATCTTATCCCTCTTTTTTTTGCTTTCTTTTTTTTTTGGCCATTTTTTTTTATTGATTTTACTCTTTTTTTAAATAATGAAATATATACAAGCTCGGGTTGCATCCCAAGAAGCGCTCTTTAAGGTCATAAGCCCGACCATAGAACGCTTCACTTGGAAGAAGGATTGAAGAAGGCATAGATGACCTTCTCATTAATCCGCTCACTGGTGTCATAATGCTTGAGTCTTTGTCCATTGACTTTGAACGCCTCACTCCATAGTTCTTCGACTCCATAAAGAAAAGTCTTGAGGACCTTCAATAGTCCTGACCATCATAAGCAGAGCTTCATGGGGAATAGATTGAGGCATGAATTAAACAATAAGACCAAGTCCCCTTCTTTGAACTCTCTTCTAAAAATGCATTTGTCAGGTCACTCTTTCATTTTCTTTATTTATATCCCAGTGCTCACTTAAGCATCTAATCTCAATTCCTCAAGTTCATTTAGTTGAAGCAATCTCTTCTCTCCCGATGCCTTGAGATTATAATTCAATCGCTTGATTACCCGATAAGCCCTATGCTCTAATTCAACAGGTAAGTGGCATAGTTTCCATGGACTAGTTAGAATGGTATTGTCTTGATAGTAGTCTTCAAAGTGGCCTAAACTGCATCATAAGCTTGTCTGTCCAATCTTTCCTTAACCAAGGCATCATTTTCCCTAAAATGGTTTTGATTTCTCTATTTGATAACTCTATTTGGCTGCTAGTTCAGGGATGTAACACCAATACTTTCTTATGATGCACCCCATACATGGTAAGCATTGCTTCAAACTTTCTCTTTGTGAAGTGGATTCTATTGGGGATTGTGTTTGCTATCAACAAATGTCGCCAAGATCTCTTAGGATCTAAGGTGGTTGTCTACACCAACCACTCCACCATTAAGCACCTCTTAGCAAAAAAGGATGCAAAGTTAAACCTAATCAGGTGGGTTCACCTTCTTCAAGAGGTTACACTTGAGATATGGGATGAGAAGGGTATCAATAATTTAGTACTAGTCTATCTATCCCATTCACCAATTGTTCATAAGAATGATGGAGAGTATGATGTGTCGATTGATGATTCCTAAATGAGCACTACCTTGTGTTGGCTAAATTAAGTGCCTTTTGGTATGTGGATGTCCTCAATTATTTGGTGTGAGAGATCTTACTGCCAAACATGAACTACAATCAAAAGAGGAGATTTATTACCCATGTCAAATCATACTTTTGGGATGACCCTTGTTTATATAAGACTTATGATGATGGGATTATACGAAATTGTGTACCCAAAGAGGGAATGCAAGGTATTATCTCTTATTGCCAAGACTCTCTCTATAGAGGTCATGCCACTACTAAGATTTTCCAGCTGGAGTTCTATTGGCCTAATATATTCAAGAATGTTTATAAATACATCCGAGCTTATGATCGACGTCACTAGACAAAAAACTTGACAAGAAGGAATAAGATGCCCCTAAACTACATTCTTGAAGTGGAAGCCTTTGATTGTAGGTTGTTGACTTCATGGGGTTTTTCCCTTCCTTAAAGGAGAACAAGTATATTTTGGCGACCATTGACTACATCTTTAAATTGGTGGAAGCGATTGCTAGCCCCAATAAAGTTGGTATCGATACACTATGAGAAATGTTGGTTATACCAACAAATTCTTTCCGATAGAAACCTGGTTCTATTAGTAAAAGTCAGTAATTCTAATAAGTCCTTGAATTGCACACTATTTTGAGGTCATTTTGTGCCATTTTTAGAGAGAATTATGTGCTTTATGCTACAATTTATACTTCTTTTTTAGTTTTACACTCGAGTATGGTTCATTTTTGTGTTTTGCAGGTCTTTGGATCATTTCACCGTAAAGTTAACCATAGTTTATCATAATTTAACTCCCCAGGGACTGTCCGTGATGAAGGTCATAGTTCGTAGTGAGGCCATAACTGCAAGCATGTTTTTTCCTTCACCGTGTGGCTGAGATTGATCATGTTCCTCTTTAAATAGAGCCATTTTTGTAGCAGAGAGGGGACACACAATAAAGAAAGAGAACTCTTCGCTCTAGTTTTCCATTCCTTTTCCATTCTTTCTAAGTTCAGTTTAGATTTTTAGTAGCCTTGCATGTGAGTGTTAAAGAAGTGCTTGCTGTTTTGGAGCCCTTGCAAAGTTGGGACCCTTAAAGTATCTCTAATTACGCTAAGTTTTCTCATCTTAAAACTTTGTTTAGTTTTTTTTTATTTAAACATGTGTGAGTAGTTTTCTCAGTCTAAGGATTGTTAGCCAAGTATTGATGTTGGAACCTTTCATCTTTATTTAGTTGTACTTGTTCTTGATTAGGATTAGTTAAATTCTATCTTGTGTGTGAAATTGTTATGATTGGATTTTGGCCAAATTCGCTTGCTATTTCTAAATAGTTAAATGAAGGATTTAAAGGTGAAACTTGCTAGTTGATCAATGAGATAGGACTTGACTTAACAATACTTGAGAATGATTCGCTTCATAAGAGGACCCTTCAGCGATCAAAGACCTATAACTTAGACTAAACAAGGACATTTGAAAAAATGATGGGTTTGTTTAGGCAATTCAGTTTATTACGAAAGAATATTGAATTGTAAATTCGATTGCACCCATTTCAATCCCCCATAATAGATCAAGTACATGATATATTGCATTGATCCACATCTTTATAAGGTGAAGCAAATCCCTTGATGTTTTTAATTGACTGACTTCTCCAATTAGGTTATAGTGTCATTCAATCTCATAATTGAAACTGCTTGCTTAGCACTTTTAAAGGACAAAACTCAATAGATTACAATTGGTCTTCATGGGAACGATATCTTTACTAAACTACAACAGCCATGCGCTTGTGGGGTAGGTCAAATTCCAACAGAAAATTCTAACTAATGGTATAAAATCATTCATCTAATCCCACACAAAAGTTGACACTAGTTGCAATAGAATCCAGTTAATCTGGCGATGTTGTTATTGAGATATCAACACTTTTCTTTTCTAAAGGTATTACAGTTTTAACACTGACAGTTTGCTTAAACTTGATACATATGTTGGTATTGCTTATAATTTGCCACACAGATTACATTATAATTATTTAAAAAAAATTATTATAGAAAAGTCAAAATATAAATTAATAAACAGCTAAAAAATTCCTTTCAAAAAAGGTGAAAAACTTGAATCAATTGAGTTAATATTTAGTGTTTCATATCACAATCACAAGACGACCTTGCCCCCTAGTCAAACAATCGACCAATGTCCCTTTGAAAACTCTAGAACCCTAAACCATGTCAAACAACAAGAGGGCAGCAACTCATCTCACTTAACACCTGTAGGTTCTACTTCACCCGTAATCTACTTCAATGTCAGCTGGTTGGACCTTAGCGATAATTTGGTTCAACTTTAAGGTTTTTACAAGTTTCATGTTTGTAGGTTTCTTAATTCCAAATTATTCTCCTATGATCCGAAAACCCTAAACTATTAATTGCTTTCCTTACTGTATCAGCAGGTAGAAGCAAAGATAGAGTTGAAAGATGCTAATATCATAATACCCTACTTAAGTGCCCCTCTTTAACCTTTTGTGGCTAGTCAACTAGGGATTTTACATTCTTTTGGGTCTCTATTGATTGTCTTAGGTAGAGTTGGCCCAGTCACCCTGTTTTGATCAGGATGGAAGTTGTGGGGTGATAAGATTTTAGTGTTTGTTCAATCTAAAATTATGACATTTTATACCCTTTTATTATCTAATATTTGCTTAAAATAAATTATTAAATTATTATTTTAATGATATTTTTGTTTATTTTGTAGGAATTCGAAAACATATAAAAAATAAATAGTTTGCCTCAATTAAGACCGAGTGTTGCATCAAGTTAAAGAAGAAAGAGAAAAGAAACAAGAAAATCAACTACAGTAGCCACAACCCAATGTCAGCCACAGCCCATTTCGTTTCTTCCTCAGTTTCTCAGCTTTCTCTCCTCCTTCCCAGCAAACCCACAGGGTTGTTCCTTCCTGAACCTAACGTGAGTGGAGCCTAACTCCTTTCACCTTCCGCGCTCACGTGCAGTACATGTGGCTCGTGTAGTCCTCCTCCATCCTTGCAACTACCTTTCTTTACCTAGGTGGGCATGTTCTATTTCCTCTTTCCCTCAGCCTAGCTCATCCATGACCTAGCCTACCCCCTGCTCATTTATTTTTCTTTTTTTTTTCTCGGCCTAGCAACAGTGATTCCAGGCCCTTCTCTTCCCTTTATTTTTTCTCCTTCTTCCTTCCACCCTATAAGCTTAACACCTTACCCCTCGCCATTGTTGCTTTTTTCTTCTTTCCTCTGCTTTATCTCACAAAACCTTACTATCTTTAAATCTTCTCTGTCTTCCATAACATTTCTTTTATTCCTTCTTGGTCAACATCATAAATTCCAAGCCTCTCGTCCTCCATCTTCATTATTCATCATAAGTTTTTTCTTATTGTAGGTAAGCCATTATAAAGGGGTTATAACGCCATAATTTGAGACTAATTGAAGCAACCATAGCAAGGACTCGAATTCAAGGCTATATTTTGAAGGAGCATGACAAGTAGCAAGCACATAGTAGAGTTTTATGTTTGCAGTTTTCAATTTTCATTTTAATTTCAGATCCAAGTTTTAGTCTCACAAATTTGTGTAATTGAATTCGATTCAAGAAGTTCTAGTGTGATTTTTGGTTTTATTAGTGAAATTCAAAGCAATTGGTTCTAATTTGTTTATTTTGGGTGTACTTCTTGTTGCATTAGCACATTGCTCTATTTCTTCTCTAATTCTCAGATCCGCCTATTACCCTATTTGGACTCACTATTCTGCTTTGTTGCTTTTTGGTTGTGCAAAATTGCTGCCATTGAACTTGGTGATGCTGTTTCTAGTTTGCTACTGATGGAGTGGAGTTAATATCTAAGCTTTGATTTGCCTAAATTGACCCTAATCTTCTACTGGGAATAGTCTTGCCAATTTTTGTAAATTAGCTTATTGAGTAATTCTTATAAGCTGTCGAATTACATAATGAATGACCTCTCCTAATCCATGATATTATTCTACTCAGCAACCTTTTGAATGTTTTAGGTTAGGTTTTTTTTTTTCCTTTTAAGTTTAGCTTCTAATAATCATAATGGTATTTGCCGATTTAGCAAATAGTTTCTTCTTTCATCATTTTGTTTGTTGTTTTGCTTAAAATCATGATGAATTCTACTTAGCAGCTTTGTTACAAAATGCAACTTATTTTGTACAATAGTTTCACTCTATATTTTTTTTTTTGTTTTTTTAGTTTTAGTTTAGAATAGAATTTTAACTACCTAATTTCATAACCTGTCCCTGCGGACTTACCCTTAAGTATTGCGGCAACAAATTGTATGCTTCAGAAAATCACAACAAGTTTTTTTGCTGTAGCCCAGCATGAATTTGTGAAATTAAGTTGCAAATGAAATTTTGAGTTAGTTTATTAAGTCTTTGTAGCGTCTTTTTTTACTTTGATTTTCAGTGAGTGTTTACTTAGTTTTAATTATTTTTAGTTTAGATTTCTTGTGTTCTTGTATTTGTTTAGAGTTTCTATTTTGATTTTATTTTGGCTGAATTTTACTTTTATTAGTTAGTGGTTAACATTCTATTAAAAAAAAAAGATCAAAATACAGCAGTTATGAACAGTATAGGTGCAACCAGACGTGAAATTGGATATAATTATAATCAGTGCAGGTTTTTTTTTTTGGTTTTGTTTTTAGGCTTCTATGTTGGATTTTCTATGCTAATCCAATGCTTATTTTGCTTTTATGCTACTTTTAGTAGGTTTCCTAGAATTTTTAGAGTGTTGGTGAATTTTGTGAAATTTTTAACAATTTCTAGAAATTTTTGTAATTTCTAAAATAATTTTCTATTTTGAATTTTCTACACTATTCTAGGTTAGAAAAGTTGAAAAAAAAAATATATATCCATCTTCTCTTTGATTTTGTTGAGTTTTTTGTGTGTATTTTCTAAATTTGGGCTTTGATTTCCTATTTATCTTTATTTTTAGCTTTTGTTTTGTTTTAGGCTTTTTTCTTTTCTTTTTTTGTGTGTGAAAAAAATCAATTGGAAACATTAGCAAAAAGAAAAGACCAAAAATGCTTTTGAGGGTGTGGCCATCGCATGATTGCTTGAGTTAGAGACCCTTAGAGAAGAAGACTTGCTAGGATTGATCCTGAACCTGAACCAGAGCCCAATCCTAATCCGAAATTAAAAGAAATGATTAAGAGAAGAACTTAAGTGATATTTTTTATCCTCTAAGGACCGCTTTACCAACGTGCTTTAATTTTGTTGACTTTAGACGTAATGTAACCTTTGAATTGAGACCTCATTACTCAAATGCTCCTAAATTCATTGGTTTATAGGATTTAGATTTGTTTTTGAGAAAATTTGAAGAAGTATGCTCAATGATGCAATTCTCTAATATATCTTTTGATGTGGTAAGAATGAAAGTAATTTCTTTTTGCTTTAAAAGATGCTGCTAAAAGATAGATATATGGCTTGGCTGCTAATTTTGTTTTTACCTCAGATGACTTTGTTGAGCTGTTCTTATGAAAATATTTTCCTAATGCCAAGATTGTAAAGCTAAGGAATAAAATCAATCAGTTTGTTTAAATAAAAGGGAATCATTTTAAAAATACTTAGATAGGTTTAAAAATTTGTTGGCGTTAGATCATACATTGAGTTCATGTTCTTATTTTGTTCACCAGCTATCTACTAAACAGGAGCAAGCGAATATGATCTATCAAAGGCCCAAGAACAACCCATTATTTCCTTACTACAACCTAGGGTAGAGAAATCATCCTAGCTCTTCTTGGATTAGTGGAACCAATGTTATAGTTCCTAACTCCTATCCTAGAGTGTTTCCTAGAAATAACTCCCAGCCCATCTCCCTTCCTTCTAACTCTTACCAGAGACCAGCTTTTCATGGTGTGCCTAGTACACCTAGATCACCAACTCCTGTTGCTGAGATTCAGCATCCTCCTGGTTATAATTGACATTGAGAAGATCGAGTGGAGAATTACTAGTAACGTAGAGAGGATGATTAATGCTAATATGGAAAGGATGATAAGAATTGTCACTGAATAATTTTCCCAATTAGCATCATCTGGTAAGGAATCAGGAACTTTTCCTAGTCAACCAGAGGTAAACCCTAAGGGTTATGCATTATCTTCTTCTTCAAGAGCCAACCCTTGTATGACTATGAGAAAAGTGAATGCAATTATATCTCTTAGATCAGGTAGAAAGATTGACAATTGAGTGGGAAATTTTAAAGAAACTTGCAGATACCCTCACACTTTCTTCCAAAATTCATCTTCTTTTGCTTCTTCTTCTCTAGAGACTGGTTCATCTAGTAAGTCAGGAGATACTACTGATGGAGTTCCTCGTGATTATCCTAATAAATCTTCTCCTTCTTACCCATCTTCTAATAAAGCAAAACCTAAGGAAGAGGACTCAACTAACAAAGTGGATCCCTTATCTTCTAAGAATCCTCCTTTGCCTTCTACTATTGAGCAAGTACATAACCCTGTACCTCCTTTCCCTATGGGCTAAAAAGGAAGACCAAGTCCATGTTAATAAGATAAGCGAGAACTTATTTCAAGTCAAAATTAACATTCTTTTGCTTGATGTTATTCAACTGACATCTCCTTATGCTGGGTTTTTTTAAGGATATGTGTACCACTAAGAGGGCTACTAGTGTTCCTAATAAAGCTTTCTTAGCCTATAGTGGTACTTCTATCATTCCTTATTAGATCATAGTGAACTACAAGGATCCAAGTTGCCATACTATTTTCATAGTCATATGGGACCAACCCATTCATAGAGCATTACTTAACTTAGGGGCAGTGTCAATTTGTTACCTTTCACTGTGTATAAGAGACTAGGGTTAGCTGAGCTAAAACCTAATAAGATGGTCATCCAACTAGCTGATAGATTGACCAGGTTACCTAAGGGAGTGGTGGAGGATGTGCTTACTAAAGTGGGTGAATTCATTTATCTGGTAGACTTTGTTGTACTTGAGACTGAGAATGTGGCTAATATTGCTAATTTAGTCCCTAATATTTTAGGGCATCCTTTCTTGGCTACTGTCATTGATCTCTTTAGCTGCAGAAATGGTATGATGAGACTGTCTTTTAGTAACATAACTTTAGAGTTGAACATCTTTAATTTGAATAGATAGCCTTCAAGTTTGATGATATAGAGACTTCTACACTTAACTAGGCAGAGAAATCTGTGTTGGATGATGAATTTCATAACATGTTTGTTGCTAAGTATGAGTCTTTTTTTATTAATGATGAGCCTGAATATGATATGTTTGAGTTTGACGACTTGCACTATGTTGATAAATGTTTAACTTCTTCTACCTCTGAGTTTGATTCATCTCCTGTTTTTCTTGAATGGGAACCTCTTCTTCATTTCTCTTAAGTATTCATTTTTAGGAGCCGATGAGCCTTTAACTATCATTAACTGTCATTGTTGCTTCAGACAAAGGTCGGGACCAAGAGAAAAAAATTGATTGCCTTACTTAAAGAGAACAAGGAAGCCATTGGTTGGACTTTATGGGATATCAAGGGTATTGGTCCCTCGCTTGTGCAAACAGAATCCATTTGGAGGATAATGCTAAGGCCTACCATGACCGTCAAAGGTGTTTGAACTTAAATTTATAGGAAGTAGTTAGGAAGAAAGTCCTTAAGTGATTAGACCATAGGATTATCTATCCCATTTCTAGTAGCAAGTAGATTAGTCCTGTTCAAATTGTCACTAAGAAGACCAATATTGCCATGATTAGGAATGGCAAGAATGAGTTAGTTCTCACCAGAGTCCAATCTGGGCAGCATGTTTGTATTGACTATAGAAAATTAAATGTTGACACTAGAGAAGATAATTTCGCCCTTCACTTCCATGATCAGATGTTAGATAGCTCAGCTGGAGATTCATTGTATTGCTTTTTGGATGGTTATTCTGGCTATACCTGGATGTCTATTACTCTTTAGGGTCAGAAGAACAATACTTTCACATGTCATTTTAGTACATATGTCTTTAGGAGAATGCCTTTTAGACTCCGTAACGCCCCTACTACCTTTAAAGGTGCATTATTTGTATTTTTCTCATACTTGGGACCTGTTCTTTTCATTGGGAAATATAGGTTAGAAAATGGATGAAGTTGACTGAGATTGGTTGAAGTGCGTTGAAGTGGGCTGAAGTGGGCTGAATTTTCTTTACATAATGGGTAGAAGTTGGTTAAAATAATAGGAAGTGGGTTGAAGTAGGTATCTTTTTATTGAAGTTGGTGAAGTGGATTGAAGTTAGTTGAAGTTGGCAAATTGGGATTTACCAACGAAAAGAACAAGCCCTTAGTTGAATAGTGCATGGAAATTTTCATGGATGACTTCACCATGTTTGGGTCTTCCTTTGATGATTATTTGTCTAATACAACCAAAGTGCTGAAATGGTGTAGGGAGAAAATTTTGACTTTAAATTGGAAGAAATGTCACTTTATGGGGAAAAAAGGGATAGTCTTAGGTCATGTTTTTTCTAAAAATCGAATTGAAGTTGATAAGACTCAAGCTGACTTGATTGTTAATCTTCCCCCTCCCACTTATATGAAAAAGGTGAGGTTTATTCTTAGACACGCTGACTTCTATCATCGTTTCATTAAAGACTTTAGTAAAATAGCTAAGCCTTTAACCAACCTTTTTTCTAAAGATGTGTCATCTCACTTCTATAGGGAGTATCATGTGGCATTTACTAAGCTAAAAGAAGCCTTAACCTTATCTCCCGTTCGTCATCCTCCTATAGGGGGGAACTCTTTAAGCTAATATGCAATGCATCTGATTATTTTAACATGGTTGTTTTAGGGAAACATGTTGGTAAGAAGCCCCATGTCATTTATTATGCTAGTCACACTTTGAATGATGCCCAACTAAACTACACTATCACTAAGAATGAATTTTTTGGCTGTGATTTTTGGTTCTGAGAAGTTTAGACCTTACCTAATTGGGTCTCATGTCATTGTCTATACTGGCCACTCTACTCTTAAGCACATGCTTTCTAAGAAAGATACTAACCCTGGACTTATGAGGCAGATCTTGATTTTACAAGAATTTAATTGTGAGATTAGAGATAAAAAAAAGGTTTTGAGGACCTAGTTGCTAACCACTTGTCTAGGACTATTTATGGTGGAGAGCTTAAGTCCCATTTTTCTTAATGCTTCCCTGATGAGCAGTTGTTTGTAGTTTATCCTAACCCTTGGTATGCTAATATTGTGAAATATCTAGTGTCTAGTAGGATTCCCGATAGTTAGAGTAAGAATGATATAGATCGATTATTCTACCTTGTGAAATTCTTTGTTTGAGATGACCCTTACTTGTTTAAGTACTATTTTAATCAAGTGTTTAGAAGGCGTATTCTTAACTATGAGGCTAAGTGTGTCCTTTCATTCTAATAGGACTAAGCATGTGGGGGGCATTTCAGCAAGAGAAAGACAGCAACCAAAAGCTCTTTAATGTGGTTTCTTAAAAGCCTACATCGTTTAGGAATGCTCTTGAATATTGCAAGAGTTACTCTAGGTGCCAGCAATTAGGTTCGTTTAGCAGGAGAGAAATGATGCTACTTAATCACATTATTATGGTGGAGATTTTTGATGCATGGGGTACAGATTTCACAGCACCATTTCCATCTTCTTTTAGAATAAGAATATTTTATTAGTTTCTAAGTTGGTAGAGATTATCTCTACTAGGACCAATTACACTAAAGTGGTTGCAAAATTTCTGAGAGAGAATATTTTTGCCAGACATGGCATGCCTTGAGCTATCATTAGTGATCAAGGTATCCACTTTACTAAGAGCTCTTTTCATGCTTTATTAAAGAGGTATTCAATAGTCCATAGACTTTCTACCCCATATCATCCCCATATTAGTGGCCTAGGTAGAAGTTTCAAATAGGAAAATTAAGTAAATTCTTAAAAAAGCTATTAGTAGAAGCTGAAAGAATTGGGTCCACAAGCTCTTGAATGTTGTATGGGCTTATAGGACAGCTTTCAAGACTCCCTTAGGTATGTCATCTTAGAAGGTTATCTATGGTAAGCGTGGTCATCTCGCTATTGAGGTTGAGCATAGCGCTTGGTGGGCTATCAAGTTGCTTAATTATGACTTGACTAAGGTGGGTGAGGAGAGGAGACTACAAGTGAGTGATTAGAAGAGATTAGAGCTAAGGCATATGACCATGCTAGATCTTACAAGGAAAAGGCCAAGTTGTTTCATGATAGACACATTCTTAGGAAAGAGTTTGCCCTAGGAATGAAAGTGCTTTTGTATAATTCTAAGCTCTACTTTTTTCCAAGTAAACTGAGGCCACACTGCATAGATCCCTATGTTGTGTTGTATATTCCCGCAAGTATACGGTTATCGTTGTAGGAATTACGGATATCGTCCTCAGGGATGGGTTTTTAGAATTGGATTACTCAGTTGTATGCGCTAATCCTAAGATCAAAAATTACTAACAAGGAAACAGAAAGCTAATTACCAACCACTAACTCATTTATAAAACAGAGAGTACTACCAAGGAAAGAAGAACCAAACTGCAAATAAGGTGAGACACCAACACTTGGTCGTAAAGGACTTCTTCTTTTGGATTCCACATCCAGCAATGGCGACCAAACAGGAAAAGAAAACAGGGGAGTCTGCAATTGCCTAAACAACAGAAACCCAGAGTGATTCAACTCCAAATCCTTAAAATCTCTCTCTTAAACTGAACAAGAACATGAGGGAATTGTAAATTTCTTTGGAATTTAGACAACCAAATCCAAGGTTTAATGAAAACAAGGAAATGAAAATACATCTATTTGCCCCCTAATCTGCTCTACTCTCTGTCCACTGCCCTTCGAATTCTTTTGTAGCCCATGACCGCAGCTCTTCACCTACCCTTGAAACTGCCACATTGATGGAGCCGGAAATTGAAAGAGGAGAGAGAGAGAGAGACCGAGTGATGGATGGGAAAATGAAGCCGAGAGGTCGCGGAGCTGGCTCTGTTCATGGCCCTGTTCTCTGTGTCGTGAATTGAAGAGGAAGAAGAAGGAGAGGGGATGGGTCTGGCTGGGGATCACGTGCCTCGCACGTGCTTGTTTAAGTGGGAAGGCAGGATGGTTGGCAGCCCGTGAAAAGGAGAAGAAGAACACAGCAGCTGGGCCAGTGCAAGGGAAGGAAAGAAAGAGGGGGGAGAGAACATGGCTGGCCGAGAGTGCTGAGGACCCGCTGGGCCGGCCCAACGTGAGGAGAAGCAAAAGAAGGAGGAGAAGGGGAAGCTGGAGCTCTGGGCCATGCAAGGGAAGGGGAAGGAATGAGAAGATGGGCCACGGTCTGGAGGTAATAGGCCCAGCGAGTGAAAGAAGAGGGGGAGGGGAAGAAGGGAAGAGAAAGGGGCCGGTTGGGCTCAAGGTTGGGCATGTCTTCCTTCTCTTCTCTTCATTTGTTTTTGAGCCATAGTGCTTCTTCTAAATCCTTTGAAACTCCTACAAAATAAGTAAAAACATATTAAAATTTCCATTTAATATTTTATTTTGAGCAAATATTACATAATAAGGGGTATAAAAATGTAATAATTTCAGGTTGAACAAATACCCCTACACCTAAATTTTGTTCGTCCTCGAGTAAAATAAAATTAAAAATCCTAAAAAAAAGTAAAAAGAAAATCCTAACTCGAAAATCTTTTTGGGTTTTTTTTTTCAAAGATTAATATGTACAAAATTGGGGAAAGATATATACACATTCTAATCAACTAAATCACCCATGTGGTACAGATATTGGCTTGTATATAAACAAAATGTACTTACCAAGGCTCCGTACCCCATAAATGACATCAAAGCACTAACTTTTCATCCCACTTGTACACTAAAGCTTTGAATCCATCCCTGAGCTCGTGTGCATGTGTCTCATCATCCTAAGACTCAGATTTACCACAATCAAACCCAATCTCACTTGACTGACACAAATTACATTATTGAATAAATATTGCAAGCAAGCTTTCCCAGTAGCAATTTTGCCTCAAAAGGTACCACCCAGTAGCGCATGCCTCAAAGGGTTGCTTGTCATTCCAAATTTCATTCATTTCTTTTTTTTCTCTTTTTTTTTTTCTTTTCTTTTTTTTTTCAATTTTTTTTCCTTTTTTATTTTTTTTTCATTGTTTTCATTTTCATGTTTTTCTCTCTTTTTTCTTTTTTTTTTGTTTTCAATAAGACCAAAAATAATTGTGCCAAAAATAAGTGGGAGAGCCGATCATGGAAAACTAAGACCGTAAGACAATGACGATAATATAAATAGGGATTGGATCACACAGTGTAAATGAACAAATAGGATTAGAATTAGGGCTAAGAATGACACACCGAGGATTGAGACCTAATATGCACATCATGCGTATATACAGGCTAACAATCAAAGCACATGGCATTTAAGGTGATCAGAATAGCACAAAATTTCCCCAAAAACAAAACAACAATCTTTTTTTTTTTTTTTTATTTTGAAAGTTCCCCACCCCCACACCTAGTCCGAGCAATGTCCTCTTGAGGAGTAGAAAGGAACATAAAATCACAAAATCAAAACTGAAAAAGAAAACAAACAAAAATAAAACTCACGACTCAAAATTAAATAATCAACATAGAAAAGAAAGACAAAAAGAACCAACTATACAAAAGGAAAGAAAAGGGAAAAAAAGAGAAAAAGAGAGAAGGGATGAAAAGAAGTTCTTTACCAAACCAGGTCGGGTGCTAGGTACACCCGAGCTATCGTCTCAACATCTCACTGAGCAGGATTGAGCTCACGGAGTATCAGACACTCCACATCTTCCTTACTAGGCAACTCCAGAAATTGTTTCAATCTTTGGCCATTCACCTTAAAAGTAGCACCACTGCCAGGGTCCTGAATTTCGACTGCACCATAAGGGAAAACACGTGAGACAATGTAAGGACCAGTCCATCGGGACCTTAACTTCCCTGTAAACAAATGAAGCCTAGAGTCATATAAGAGCACTTTCATGCCTGGAGCAAACTCTTTCCGAATGATATGCCTATCATGAAACAACTTCGCCCGTTTTTTGTAAGAACGGGCACTCTCATAAGCCTCAGCTCTAATCTCATCAAGCTCATTCAGTTGCAGTTTACGCTCTTCACCAGCCTCAGTCAAGTCATAGTTCAGTTTCTTAACGGCCCACCAAGCTCTATGTTCTATTTCCACAGGGAGATGACAAGGCTTATCGTAAACAACCCTATAAGGTGACATACCTAAGGGAGCTTTGAAAGCCGTCCTATAAGCCCAAAGAGCATCTATGAGTTTATCAGCCCAATCCTTTCTATTCCGGCTCACGGTCTTTTCAAGAATCTACCTAATTTGCTGATTGGACACCTCAACCTGACCACTGATTTAGGGATGATAGGGGGTAGCAAGTCTATGGACAATGGAATACCTCTTCAGTAAGGCATCAAAAGACCTATTATTGAAATGAGTACCCTGATCACTAATAATAGCACGGGGCATACCAAATCTAGCAAAGATGTTCTCCCTCAAGAACTTCACAACAACTTTAGCATCATTAGTCCTAGAAGGGATGGCTTCAACCCATTTAGACACATAGTCCACAGCTAGCAAAATATACTCATTCTCAAAAGATGATGGAAATGGCCCCAAAAAGTTTATACCCCACACATCAAAAACTTCCACTACAATGATAGGACTCAGTGGCATCATATCCCGCATGCTGATTCTACCCAACTGCTGGCACCTAGGGCAACTCTTACAGTACTCAAAAGCATCCTTAAATAGAGTAGGCCAGTAAAAACCACTTTGAAGAACTTTGGCTGCAATCTTCATACCACTAAAATGCCCCCCACATGCCTGGTCATGACAGAAAGAAAGGACACTTCTCACCTCATGGTCGGGAATACATCTCATAAACATCTGGTCAGAACAGTACTTAAACAAATAAGGATCATCCCAGACAAAGAATTTCACAAGGTGGAAGAACCTATCCCTATCATTCTTGGTCCAACTCTCAGGAATCCTACCAGCAACTAGGTAGTTAACAATATCAGCATACCAAGGATCGGGGTAGACAACATACAATCGCTCATCAGGAAAGCACTCAGAAATAGTGGACTCACTTTCTTTATCAGATAGAATCCTAGACAAATGATCAGCTACAAGGTTTTCAGAACCTTTCTTGTCTCTGATTTCACAGTCAAACTCTTGCAACAGCAATATCCATCTAACAAGTTTAGGTTTAGCATCTTTCTTAGAAAGAAGATGCTTAAGAGCAGAGTGGTCAGTATAAACAATCACATGAGACCCAATCAAATAAGGTCTAAACTTCTCAAACCCAAAGATCACAGCTAAAAATTCTTTGTCAGTCGCAGTATAGTTCAATTGGGCATCATTCAAAGTGTGACTAGCATAATAAATTACATGGGGCCTTTTATCAACACGCTGTCCTAAAACAACCCCAACAGCATAATCAGAAGCATCACGCATCAATTCAAAAGGTTCTCCCCAGATGGGAGGATGAAAAACAGGAGCAGAAGTTAAGGCCTCCTTAAGCTTAGAAAATACCTCAAGACATTCATCAGAAAAATAAAAAGGCACATCTTTAGCTAGCAAGTTAGACAAGGGCTTTGCAATCTTACTAAAGTCCCTAATGAAGCGACGATAGAAGCCAGCATGTCCAAGGAAAGACCTCACTTCTTTCACACAAGTGGGAGGGGGAAGATTAACGATCAAATCAGTCTTAGCCTTATCAACCTCAATCCCATCTTTAGAAATAACATGGCCTAAGACTATTCCCTTCCTAACCATAAAATGGCATTTCTCCTAATTTAGAGTCAAATTTTTCTCCCTACACCTTTCCAACACTTTTCTTAGATGAAACAAATAGTCATCAAAGGAAGACCCAAACACAGAGAAGTCATCCATGAAAATTTCCAAGCAGTATTCAACTAAATCCAAGAAAATAGAAATCATGCAACGCAGAAAGGTAGCAGGGGTATTGCACAGTCCAAAAGGCATACGTCTAAAGGCATAGGTTCCAAATGGACAGGTAAAAGTAGTCTTCTCCTGATCCTCAGGAGCAATAGAGATCTGGGTATAGCCAGAGTATCCATCTAAAAAGCAATAGAAGGAATGTCCAGCCAACCTCTCTAACATTTGGTCCAAGAAAGGAAGGGGAAAGTGGTCTTTCCTAGTGGCAACATTCAATTTTCTATAATCTATGCAAACACGCCACCCAGATTGCACACGAGTAGGGACTAACTCGTTCTTGTCATTCCTAATCACGGTAATCCCGGTCTTCTTAGGAACAACCTGAACTGGGCTAACCCACTCACTATCAGAAATTGGGTAAATGATCCCATGGTCCAACCACTTCAGCACTTCTTTTCTAACCACTTCCTGAAGAGTAGGGTTCAAACGCCTTTGACGGTCACGGTAGGGCTTAGCATGGTCCTCTAGATGAATCCTATGTTGCACAATACAAGGACTAATACCCTTAATATCCCCTAAGGTCCAACCCAAGGCTTCCTTGTTCTCTCTACGTAAGGTAATCAACTTAGTCTCTTGGTCCCCATCTAGGTCAGAAGCAACAATGACAGGCAAAGATTCATTGGGGCCTAGAAATGCATACTTAAGAGAATCAGGAAGGGGTTTCAGTTCAAGAGCAGGAGGGGAAATAGTTTCAGAAGCAGATTCAGAAACAGCAGTGAGCAAACAATCAGCAGTAGAGCACAAGTCATCAAACTCAAAAGCATCATACTCAGGCTCATCATTCACAAGAAAGGACTCATACTCAACAGCAAACACATCATCAAAAGCATCATCAAGTATAGAATCCTCTACCCAGTGAAGAGTAGAGAACTCTATATCATCAAAACCAGAGGGCTGCCTTTGCAGATTAAAAATATTCAACTCTACAGTTATGTTACCAAAAGACAGTCGCATCATGCCATTCCTGCAATTAATGAGGGCATTGGCAGTGGCTAAGAAAGGACGTCCTAGAATCACGGGGATTTGACTAGCAAAGTTAAACACTGTCTCAGTCTCAATCACAACAAAGTCCACAGGGTAAATGAATTCACCCACTCGGATCAGCACATCCTCAACTATACCCCTAGGCAATCTGGTCAATCTATCAGCTAACTGAATGACCATCTTATTAGGCTTAAGCTCACCTAACTCTAGCCTCTCATACTCAGTGAAGGGAATTAAATTGACACTGGCCCCTAAATCAAGCAAGGCTCTATGAATGAGCTGATCCCCTATAACTATGAAAATAGTAGGGCAACCGGGGTCCTTATACTTGACCGGAATTTGATGAGATAGAATGGAACTCGCACTAGAGGCTAAGAAAGCCTTTTTAGGGACATTGGTGGCTCTTTTGGTTGTGCACAGATCCTTTAAAAACCTAGCATATGGAGGCATCTGCTGAATAGCATCGAGCAAAGGAATGTTGATCTTGACTTGAGAGAAGGTCTCTCTCATCTTCTCAACATGGGTTTGGTCTTTCTTCTTAAGCCTATGGGGAAAAGGAGGCAAAGGCATATGGACTTTTTCAGAAGAAGAAGGAGAAGAAGAATGACCCTTAGAAGGAGAAGGGTCAACTGACTCAGAGGTGTCTTTCTTTTCAAGCTCATCTTTTTTAGATGATGACTCAGGCGAATGGTGAGAAGTATCAGAATCATTGGGGACACCATCAGTAGCATCCCCTGACTCACTGGATGAGCCAGTCAGTGAAGAAGAGGAAGAAGATTTCTCAAAGAATTGGTGAGGATACCTACAGGGCTCATTGGGACTTCTAACCTGGTTATCAATCTCTCGACCAGAATGGAGAGATATCATTGCATTCACTTTCCTCACAGACTCACTAGGGTTACCAGAAGATGAAGAGGTGTGACCCTTAGGGTTCACCTTAGGCTGACTTGGGAAAGTACCTGGCTCCCTAGAAGATGATGCTAATTGAGAAAACTGTTCAGTCATCATTCTCATCATTCTTTCCATGTTAGCATTAATCATTCTCTCCACATTATTATTAATTCTTCTCTCTATTTTATCAATATCACTATAACCAGGAGGAGGTTGAACTTGAGCTACAGGAGGTGGAGGTCTAGGTGCATTAGGTACACCTGGAAAAACCGATCTCTGAAAGGAACTAGAAGGGTGAGAGACGGACTGGGAGTTAGGAACCGCAGCATTTGGTCGATTACTCCAGGAGAAGTTAGGGTGATTTCTCCACCCTGGATTGTAAAAAGGCGAGAAAGGGTCATTCTTAGGTCTCTGAAAGGCCATACTCGCTTGCTCTTGCCCAGTTGCTAACTGGTGAGCAAAATAGGGACAAGCACTCAATGAATGATCTAAGGCCTGACAATGAGAGCAAGACGCTGAAGAAGTCTGGGGTAACTGAGTCATTTATGGAGTCAATCCCTTCCACATGTTTTCTAAAGCAGTAACCTTAGACTCTAGGTGACTCACATCAGAAATAGAATGTAACCCACCCCTTACAATCCTAGAACTTAAGCTGTCATCCCGAGCGGTTTCCCACTGCATAGTTTTCTCAGCTAAGTCCTCTAGAAATTCCCAAGCATCTGTGGCGCTCTTAGAAAGAAAGCCACCCTGACACATAGACTCTACCATAGTCCTAGTCTGTTGGTCAAGTCCTTCATAAATAATCTGGCACAAACGTGCCTGGTCTAGACCATGATGGGGACACTGGGTCAACAAATTCTTGAACCTATCAAAATATTTCCAGAATGATTCCCTATCAAGTTGCACAAATTGATTAATCTCATTCCTTAGCTTAACAGTCTTGGCATTAGAAAAATATTTTCTTAAGAACAATTTCACAAAATCATTCCAAGAAGTTACAGAATTAGCAGCCAAGCCATACATCCAACGTTTAGCAGAATCTTTCAAAGCAAAAGGAATTAATTTCATGCGCACAACATCAATGGGAATATTAGGAAAATACATCATAGAACATACTTCTTCGAATTTCCTCAAAAACAAATAAGCATCCTCTAAGCCAGTGAATTTAGGGAGCATCTGAGTATAGTGAGGTCTTAATTCGAAGGTCACATTGGGTCCAAGGTCAAGTATAGTGAAGCAAGAAGGCGAAGCAGTCCTAGGAGGGTAGAAAATCTCACTCAAAGGTTTTTCTTGTGCCATTTCTTCTAATTCAAGCTTGGGTTCAGGTTCGAGTTCTAAGTCAAGGTCGGGTTCAATTCTCACAAGTCTATGATTTCCAGGATTTCTAACCCAACCAGTCATATAAATCCCACACCCTCACCAAAGGTTTAGTTTTTTTTTTTTTTTTACTCTTTTTTTTTTCCTTTTCAATCACAAAACATCAAAATGAATGATAAAACTTAAAGCACTATTAAAACAGGAAATAAACAAAACAAAAATCAAAAGCACAAACACAAAGAAACTAAAAGAAAATAGGAAATAAAACTACACCTAAATATCCTAATTCTAAGAATAAAATTAAAACAGAAATTAAGACTCCTAAAATTAAAACTAAATATACAGAAAAATCCATACAATCACAAAGGACATAAATATAATTTTTCTCGATTTTTTTCTGGTCCTGATTAGTGCAGCAAAATGCAAACAGAATATTAATTCTAAAATTCACAGAAAAATCAGGACAGCTCCAAAAATTCCAGAAAAATTCATACACACCCTAAAAATTATTCTAAATCTAGGAAAAATATTAAAACAGCAAAAATCACACCAGAACAAGTCCAGAAAATTCAAACAAAATGTCGAATATAAGGAAAAATCTGCACTGGAAATAGTTCCGGATCAGTTCTACCTTGCTTCTTTCGCTGCACAAAAACCAAACTGATTAGTACTGTTTTTTTTAAACAATGAAAGCATCTAAAAAAATTAAAATTAAACTAATCCTAACAAAAACAAAAATCAAAATCAAAATATAAACTAAATTCAAAATTAAAACTAAACTAAACTACTAAAACAAAAAAAAAAAAAAAATAACGACTCAACAACAACTAAAACGAAAACGGCTCTAACAACTCTAATAATCAAACTACGACTCGATGTAACCAAATTTCACAATGCCATCCCCCGCAACGGCGCCAAAAACTTGTTGTATATTCCCGCAAGTATACGGTTATCGTTGTAGGAATTACGGATATCGTCCTCAGGGATGGGTTTTTAAAATTGGATTACTCAGTTGTATGCGCTAATCCTAAGATCAAAAATTACTACCAAGGAAACAGAAAGCTAATTACCAACCACTAACTCATTTATAAAACAGAGAGCACTACCAAGGAAAGAAGGACCAAACTGCAAATAAGGTGAGACACCAACACTTGGTCGTAAAGGACTTCTTCTTTTGGATTCCACATCCAGCAATGGCGACCAAACAGGAAAAGAAAACAGGGGAGTCTGCAATTGCCTAAACAACAGAAACCCAGAGTGATTCAACTCCAAATCCTTAAAATCTCTCTCTTAAACTGAACAAGAACATGAGGGAATTGTAAATTTCTTTGGAATTTAGACAACCAAATCCAAGGTTCAATGAAAACAAGGAAATGAAAATACATCTATTTGTCCCCTAATCTGCTCTACTCTCTCTCCACTGCCCTTCGAATTTTTTTGTAGCCCATGACCGCAGCTCTTCACCTACCCTTGAAACTGCCACATTGATGGAGCCGGAAATTGAAAGAGGAGAGAGGGAGAGACCGAGTGATGGATGGGAAAATGAAGCCGAGAGGTCGCGGAGCTGGCTCTGTTCATGGCCCTGTTCTCTGTGTCGTGAATTGAAGAGGAAGAAGAAGGAGAGGGGATGGGGCTGGCTGGGGATCACGTGCCTCGCACGTGCTTGTTTAAGTGGGAAGGCAGGATGGTTGGCAGCCCATGAAACGGAGAAGAAGAACACAGCAGCTGGGCCAGTGCAAGGGAAGGAAGGAAAGAAGGGGGAGAGAACATGGCTGGCCGAGAGTGCTGAGGACCCGCTGGGCCGGCCCAACGTGAGGAGAAGCAAAAGAAGGAGGAGAAGGGGAAGCTGGAGCTCTGGGCTGTGCAAGGGAAGGGAAAGGAATGAGAAGATGGGCCACGGTCTGGAGGTAATAGGCCCAGCGAGTGAAAGAAGAGGGGGAGGGGAAGAAGGGAAGAGAAAGGGGCCGGTTGGGCTCAAGGTTGGGCCTGTCTTCCTTCTCTTCTCTTCATTTGTTTTTGAGCCATAGTGCTTCTTCTAAATCCTTTGAAACTCCTACAAAATAAGTAAAAACATATTAAAATTTCCATTTAATATTTTATTTTGAGCAAATATTACATAATAAAGGGTATAAAAGTGTAATAATTTCAGGTTGAACATGTTGTTTCTCATGTTTTTTCCTATGGTGTAGTCGAAATATAGGATCCTGAGAGTGGCGCCAAGTATAAGATACATGACTAGAGATTGAAGTAGTTTTTGGATTTGCCAAGCACAAAAGCTATGGCGTGTTTGATACTCCGCGAACCAGTTTCTGATGACTGATGTGGTACTGAGTTAATTTGGGTGTATCCAGCACCTACCTGATTTGATTGAACTTCTTGACCTTCCTTTCCCTTTTCTTCTTATGCTTTTTTAATATATATATTTGGTGCTTTGTATTTTGCTTATCTTTTGTGCATATGTGCTTTTCTTTTTGAATATTAGAGTCTTGTCTTTTTCTTTTGTTTTTAGTCTTATTTTTCTTTTTGTGTATTTGTTTTCAGTTTTAGTTGTGTTTATGTTTCTTTTTTACTCTAATGAGGGCATATTGTGATTTAGCTATAGGAGTAGGAAAAATGTTTTTTAAAAAAAGAAAAAGAATGAAAATTGAAGAAAAATAAAAAATTTTGAAAAATCCAAATAGATTTTTTGTTTTGTTCTAGGGAATATATGTGCTATTTTGGTTGACTAAGTTCTCTTGTACCTTAGTATTGAGTTAGATATAGAAATGGTATGCATGACAAGACTTAATCCAAAGTGTAATATTTAAACCATAGTCCTAACCCCTAACATTTTCAAGAGTAAGCTGTCTTGGTTTTGGTAGACGAACCTGTGAGATTTTATCCTTAAAGACTAATTCTTCATTTTTAATCTTATATTTTTCTTTCATGTATGTCTCTTCCATGATTACATCTCTAGAACTTGTTTTGATTCTCTTCAATATCACTTATAGCAAGTACATTATGGTAATATGATAGAGGGATTCAATTGTTTTGTGAGCCACATAACCTAAATTTCCACCTTAATTTGAATGTTTTACCATTTGCTAACCTTTTAAGCTTTGACTGTTTTCATTTGTGGTGAACCTTCAACTTAGCCCTTGGCCTATACACTTTTCCCTATACTTAAACCAAGTCTGGTTGAGCAACACTTCAATATTTAATGTTGGATAGCTTTTGAGTGATGGTATATTTGGTGGTTGATTTGGGATCATTTGATGCGGTGCGGGGATATATTGTTGTGACCATTTGGAGATTAAGTTGTGTTATTTTCTAGCATATCATCTAGTATTTATTTTTTCTTTCAAAGAAAAAAAGGAAAGAATGGAAAAAGTGAAAAGAAAGTTTCCAAGAAAAAAACTTGAAAAAAAATTAAAACAATCAAAAGGAAAAAAAAAATATTGTGAGTAAGAGTGTTTGGCATGGTTGTATATACTTGATTTTTATTATTTTAACTCATCTCCAATGGTTACTGTTAAGGGTTGTACCTTATTTTGTCATATTAGGAGAATATATGGGTTATTGTAGTTGGTGGAAGTGTTTTGTTGCTTATTAGCTATTTGTCTTTTACTTTTTCATTTCTTAAGTCGATTGTCCCTCTCTTAACCCTTTTACCCTTAGCCCCTTTATAACCCTATAAAGTCCCCCTCATTGTCATATTTCATTTTGCATTTGAGCGGTGGAGAATTAAGAATTCTAGTAAGCCTATGGTTATTTGTATGATTGAAAATTAAATTGAGTCAAGCTTATCATATTTTAAATACATGAACGAGAGTGTTCTATTTGTCCCTAAAGTAAAGTTCTACCAATCGGCCTTGTTTGTAATTCTTAAGTGGGGTGAAAGACTACATATTGATATCATCAATAAGAATTTCTTGATGCGTACATTATGTTTGTATATGATGTAATACTTAGGTTACTCAAGTAATGTGGTTAATTGGTGAGTGTATATTTTTTTTCCTCGGTATTGTATATATTTGTAAGGAAAAAACACAAAAAGATTTTTTGTTTTATATTTCTTTTTCTTTTTCAAAGGTTTTGTGGGCGTATCTTCTGCAAATCCTCATGAGACTTCACTCGTACACTCGAGGTAACCCAAGGGTTTAAAGGGCTTGTTGTACATGCTAAGTGGAACCACGATTCTTGCAAAAGTGAACTAGGATTTTGCTTTTTCTAGGATTTGTAGTTTCATTACTCAATGACGGACAAAATTTTGGTGTAGGGGTATTATTGAATCTAAAATTATGACATTCTTATACCATTCTATTAACTAATGTTTGCTCAAACTAAATTATGACATTAGGATTAGGATTTTAATAATACTTCTGTTTATTTTGTAGGAATTGGGAAAACTTAGAAAAAATAAATAGTTTGAGACTAAGTATTGAATTAAGCTAAAAAGAAATAAAACAAAAGAAAATCAGCAATTATAGCCACGGCCCAATGCCAACGCCATCCAGTTCGCTTCTTCCTTAGCCTCTCAGTTTTCTCTTCCCCTTCTTAGCATACCCACAGGACTATTCTTTCTCGAGCCTAGCATGAATCAATCCCAGCTTCTTTCACCTCCCGACCTCATGTGCATTGCTTGTGGCTCATGTATTCCCTCCCCATGCTCATAGTTGTCTTTCTTTACCTAGACGGGCCTATTCTATTTCTTCTTTCCTTTGGCCAAGCTTATCCCAGAACTAGCCCGCCCCCGCTTATTTATTTTTCTTTTCTTTTTCTAATTTTTCTCATCCTAGTGTCCACACGCAATGCATGTGACTCCAAGGCCCCCTCTTCCCTTTATTTTTTCTTTCTCTTCCTTCTACGCTGTAAGCCCGAGACTTTACCCCATATTGCTTCTTCTTCTTTCCTTTGCTTCATCTGATGAAGCCTTCCTATCTTCAAATCTTCTCATTCTTTTATAACATTTCTTTATTCCTTCCTAATCAACACCATAAATTCAAGCCTCTCATCCTCCATCTTTTTTTTTTCTCTCTCTTCATTCATCCTTATTAATTCATCATTTGTTTTTTCTTATTATAGACAAGTAATTCAAGGGGGTTACAAGGCTACAATTAGAGATTAATTGAAGCAATCAACAACAAGGATTCAAATTCAGGGCTATGTTTTGGAGCATGGCAAGTAGCAAGAATAGAGCAGAGTTTTATTTTTTCAAATTTTTAATTTTCGTCGATTTCAGATCTAGATTTTAGTTTCAAAAATTTGTGTTTAACTCAATTCAATAAATAACATAATTCAATAAATTTCAAGTGTGCTTTTTTGTTTTGTTGATGAAATTCAAAGCAATTAATTCTTGGATATTCTGGGTTTACTCCTTACTACGTTAGCGCATTGCTCTGTTTCTTCTCGAATTCTCATATCCGCATATTACCTTATTTCAACTCGCTATTTTGCTTCATTGTTTCTGGGTTTTGTGAAATTGTTGTCATTAAACTTGGTGTTTGCTTGGTCTGTTGTTGATGGAGTGGAATGAATATCTGGGCTTCATTCTGCCTAAATTGATCCTATCTTCTGTTGGCTATAATCTTGACAATTCACAAATTACCTTATTAAGTGGTTCTTGTGAGTTGTCGAATTACATGATCAACAACCTTTCTTAATTTATGATTTTCTTTTACCTAGTAGACTTTCGACTTCTTGATATTAGTTTTTTTTTTTTTTTTGAGTTTAGCTTCTAGTAATCATAATGGTATTTGTTAATTTAGTGAATAGTTTCTTCTTTCGTAATTTCATTTGTTATTTTGCTTAAAATCATGATAAATTATGATCATCAACTTTGTTAGAAAATGCAACTTATTTGGTAGAATAGTTTGACTATGATCTTTTTGTTACTTTAGTTTTTAGTTTAGATTAGAATTTTAACTACCTAATTTCATAACCCATCCTTGTGGACCGACCCTTAAGTATTATGGTAATAAACTGTATGCTTGCAGAAAATCACAGCAATGTTCAAAGGGAAAGGCTATAGGTTTATATGGGTAATATCAATTAGACAAGACAAGAATGATCAAGATGTGTTCAGTGGTTAGATTGCACATTAATGAGCATGGCACAAGGAAAGATGGGATTTACACAATTGGAAGAAAAAATTTGCTTCTAAACGATAGTGCTTTGGACCAAAGGATTCTCTAGTATTCGCTTGCCTTCTTTGGCTTTCTTGTTTGTGCATAGAGCCATTTCAATTTCATTAATATGATTTCTTATATGTTAGGAAGAGGACAGAGATGCCAGTAGTATAGTAAGGGGAAAAAAGGTGCATGAGTCCATGCTTGAATGAAATTGAAGAAAAATGTGTGAAACTTGTGTTCCATTTTAGGCTAAATTCCATTGATGAATTTACTATTTGAGAACTACTTAAAACCTTGAATTGAGAAAGTAATTAGGCCGTAACATCTTAAATAAAAGGGGTTAAAGATAATGAAGATTACCTGAGAGTGATAATACACTATCTCAGTCGTAACAAGCTATCTGACTCATGCTATATAGTAATGGAGTTAGAAGATTAAGAAAAATAATTGTATACTCAGATGGATGTTGGATTTAATCATCTATTTGACCAATACTAGATTTCAACACTAGTTTTTCACTATTCAGAGCTTGGAAACTGCTCAACCTACAAGTGATCTTACTTTTGTGTTTTTTATTATACATTTTCCTCAGTGTAAATAGTTTATTTTGCCTTTCTGTTTGTGCAATACGTTTTTTGGCATTTTTTACGAAGAAGGTCCCAAGTTTGGATGAAAGATTTGATGATCAAGTCATGTTTTGGTGGGTGTTTGATTTTGTTGGCACTATACTTCTCTAAATTATTTATTATTTATGTAACCCCTTGTTATGGTTAGAAAATGTCGCTTAAAAGGATTGAAAAGACTACTTATTTCACTAAAGGTGCACCTTTCTTTTCAGGGCCCACTCTTAAAACTCCACAGTTAAACGTGCTTACTGTGAAAAAATCTTATGATGGGTAACCTCCTAGGAAGTTTCCCAGACAGTATGTCTTTGGGCCTCTTTTGCCATCTTCTTTTATCTACAAGGCCAATAAATCTTCATTCTACTTACATAACCTGGCTCATAAAGTGAAAATCTGCAAACACTATGAAAACAAGTGAAATCAAGCGTAATAGTAGAAATAAGGGCATAAATCAAACAATTAAGCATACTAACCCCCTAAAATGACTCCCAAACATTTATGAAATGCTATGCAAATATGACAGTCATCACTCTCCCATGCTTAAACCTTTGCTTATCCTCAAACAAACACTCAAGAAAGCCAATAAGGGGAGATGCATCTAGGATTCAAAATAGAACAGCTTCCTTAAAATAGGCAATGGATAGCACATCACAAGCAAGAATGGTAATCAACGGCAGCCTAAAGTAGTGCGTAAAACATTTTAAAATCAGAAGAAGGTGAATGGTTTCAAAGAAATATACTACCACCATATAGATATCAAACTTAATTACTCCTAAAGAACCAATAAGCACATCAGGCAAGCACATGAAATTGATTGGTGCCAAATGGACTGGTACAACCTCACTTTTCGAAAATATGAATCACTTTCACACTTATGTGTTTTAAATATAGCATGGGTTCACTTAAGACTCATTCCAAAGATGTAATCTACCATATGCTTGACAAGGCTCTCAAATTCTCAACTACTAAAAATGCAATGTGCACATAACAATCAAGAGGACTTCACTTGGGTTATAACATGGGCTCTAAAGGAGCTAAGGGAAAAGAGTGGATTAGCGAATTTAGGCAATGCGGAGCTATTTAGCCAAATGACTATGGAGCAACCAATAAGACACCAAGCAACCATGAAGTTCACCAACACTCCAAACCCCAACAATCCAATGAACATATCCCAATGAATCATGTAGGAAATGAGTCGACAGAGGAAGGAATGCAATCTATATGCGTATCAAATGCCAATTAACTTAGTCATTCTCTTTTTTTGTTTTCTTTTTCTGCCTTTTTTTTGTGCTTTTTTTGATATGATTTTTCTCTTTTTTTTTCCTTTTTTTTGTTTTAGAAAATGAAATAAGAATTTCAATTATTGAAAGGTATAGGACCACCAATTTTCAACCCACAATCTAATACATATACACAACCCAAATAAGAGGGAAACATAACTAAATGTTGAATAACATCAATCTCTTAATAAACCAACATACCAAAGCCACCTTGAACTCGAATATTCCAAAACCACCCACTACATAAATGAAGCGAAGCTCCATAGACTTGGCTTAAAGGTTAGGAACATGTGTTTGGCCAATGGTTAATATAAAGGGATCACAAAAAGAAAATATTATAGATCAAAGGGGTTAGCAAAAAGGATAAGTATGTAACACAAAGGTAGGTTATCTAGCTATGTGGCTAAAATGTCAAAGAAAGAATGCCTCTATCATATCATCAACTATGCACATGCTAATGTGGTTTTCAACAAGATTCTAGGCAAGTTCCAGAGATACAACATGGAATAGTCACACACATAAAAGAACATAAGACTAAATATAATGATTAGTCCAAATATGGCTCAAAGTCTCCTAGGATATCTACTAAAGTCTCAATTAGCTTATATAAACATTAGTGCCAGCGACTCTAAGGAGGCAACATAGCTCTTAATCAAGACAAGGGTCGAAACAACAAACATTCACCAAACCTTTTCACATTTTGGCACCAAAAGGGATTACACATCAAAAGTCAATCAAGCTCATGAAAGCCATCATCTCTAGCAAAAGCATAATTGGAGGGCATCTCAAGCTAATCCACACCATCCCTGCATGCAATCCTAAATGCAAACCTAAAATGTGACTAAATGGAACACACTAGTACAAACAAAAAGAAACCTAAAACTATATGCTTTAACAAGTATACAAACTAAAAACCAACACAGAAACATTAAACCATCCTTCCCCTATGCTTAGATAAAGCATTATTATTCAAAGTAAAGAAAGTAAGAGAAGGGAAAGGGAACAAAATATAACGATCCCACTAGGTTAGGTGCTGAGTACACCAAAGCTAAAGCCTCCTCATGAATGAGGCAAAGGGAGCATCAGCTGCTCCATCACAACTTCAAGACACAGCCCGTCAAATTAGATGTCGTCAAAACACACAGAAGTTTATTAAACTCTTGGGACCAAAATTTAGAAAATATAAGGTAAGAGGTAATAACCAAATTCCCACCAAAGATGATAAGTATCCTCTTAACCTTAAAAAAGGCCTTAGAAAAATCATAGGAAGGATTAAAGAACATAGTCAGGATGACTTTCCTGTGGAAGTCCTTTAGGCATACACAATAAGGTTTAATGGAGGGATCATACACTCTATTAAGTAACCAAGGGGCATATAATTATCAGCATTCCCACCAAGCACGTCAAACACATTATCCTCACAGCCCAAATCAACATTAGCATCACAAATCATAGGATTCAATGGGTGTATCAATGTAATACTCTGGAGAAGGAGATGGTAATGAACAAAGAGGGGAAGCATGAGAATGATTGAAGGGATTGGAGAGACACTACCATTAAAACCCGGGCCAGGAGACTCCTCATGCATAAACACATCATATGACCCCTCCAAAGGAATCTTAACTAGATCATGCACCTCATCTTAAGTATCTTCCGACTTAAAACATGCATTAACAACACTACACCTAGTAAATCTCCGAAAAGGTTTACCCATTTCGAGCCCCGTGCACTGAGCTAAAGGAAAGGATGAATTACGTAAGGTCAGGACAATATCTGTGCTATCCACAGGTGATGCAAAGTTATGTTGAGCATAGCATGCATACAAGGACATGAATTTATGGCATGGTCAGAACAATTACACAAATCACACTAAAAAAGAGCATAATAAGATCTGGAATAGCATGCACAAGAATTAAGGCATGAATATCCAGAATTACAACTAGCCATTTCAAACTCAAATGAAACTCAGTCCACTCAACCGAATACCATGCCTCATCAACCCTTTTACTAGGAAAACCCCAATACTCTAAAAGAGCGTGGGTTTTACTGTTCACACTCTTCTCAACTATGTCCAAAATCTCCCATTTACCCATATAATAACCACATTGAGTAAGAAAGACATTTCATTGTTTAAAATACCTCCAAAATAATTTATGCTCAAATTGCAAAAATTGGAAAATTGCCATTGTTTTTTTCCTCAAAATTTATTTAGTTTTAAATTTTTTATTTGTTTTTTTAAAGAAAAACAAAATGCTTAGTAAAATCTATCAGAAAAGACCTAATATTCGGCACCAATCCCTTGCAACAAAACCAAAAACTTGATAGTGTCAGAAGCACACGGTGGCATTATAGCATATCAAGGTCATCTCCCATAGGGACTAGTTCAAGCTATCAGGTTATATTCCCTCAACATAGGTTAAGCAAATCAAAATTTGAGAATGAAATTGAACTACGGTACTTATCTAATCTAGTAGGTAAACAATCAAGGAATTTAATTAAATCAAGTAATGTTCCAACTCAAGAATTAATCAAGCACCACTTCTTTGTATGGGTAATTCTAAAACCAATAATCGATTTATCAAGCCCCTCTTTCAAGGTGGAATGGAATTCTTAAACCTAGTCAACTACCATTTCTCAAGGGTTTTTGATTAATCTAAGATTAATAAGAACACAATTACCAGATTTAAGGATTCCTTAAATGGTGAATCTTTCATAAGATCCCACACATTAAGTCGAAGCTTAGTTTTTCAACCTCTAGTTTCACCTTTCAGTTCTTCACCAAATGTCTAAGACAAGCAAGAAGTCGATCAAGTTTTCTACTAGTACATCGACATATAAGATTTAATAGAATAAACCCAACAAATCTGAAGAACTTTTAGATCAAAACAAGAATTTGTTCTATTATAAGAATTCAACTCAATTCCAGCATTAACAAAAACTTAACATAAAAATTCATACTAATATAAAAAGCATAAAAATCTAAAGAGAAAAGAGAAGAAAAGGAAGAGGAATTGCTCAGTCAATGCATGCTTGTATATGTAGATGCGAACCCGACCCGACATCCTTGTACATCTTCGCCTTCAAGTTGTTCTGAACTCTCTCTAATCTAATTCTAAATCCTAATTAGATGATGATTGTTGAAGAGTGGAATGGAATCAGATGATCAATGAAGTAGTAAAATATGGCTTTTTCAATGAAATCAAGTCAGCAAAACTATCACACGCATAGAACACCAACAGCCACAAAAGAATCTAGCAACCCACCACGGTCTGATCATGGGGGCCACCATGGTCTGACCATGAGGCCTTCTATCCTTGTGGCTCTCCCTCTTTTGACTTGTTGCTTCTCTTAGATCTCCCTGGACCGTGGTTCTGACCACAGTTTGCCCGTGTTAGGCGTCTTTGGGTCTCTTTTGCCATTTTCTTTGATCTACAAGACTTTTAAATCTTCATTCTACTCATGTAACTTGGCTCACAATGTAAAAATCTACAAACACTATGAAAACAAGTGAAACCAAGTGTGATAGTAGAAATAAGGGCATAAATCGTACAATTAAGCATACTAATGCCATAAAATGACTCCCAAGCACCTACAATATCCTATACAGATATGACATTCATCACTTAGCCTAATCTTTGGTTGATTTATAATTTTAATTATTGCCTATGGCAAATGACTAGAAGTACTTGGCTTTTGTCATTTTTTCCTTTATAGGTGGCTGGTGTCTATACTTAAATTTTACAGTTTCTTTGGACTCTAACATCATGGTGTAGTGTCTTTATCAAAATTAATAGTATTTTTTTAATTGCTACGACAACCTTTGTTGCTAACTACTATATGCTAGCATACTCACCTTTTCTGTTAGACCTAGAGAATAATAAACGTGAATACATGGGAGATGAAATATGTATGCACTTAGCTTTATAATTCATCAATCGTCTTTCTGATTGTGTGGTTATGTCATTTAATTGTTTAATTGTAATAATCTAAAAAAATGAATTATGTAGGTATTTTCTTTATCAATCAATGTGTTTACAGGCAAGAGTTGGTTGAAACTAGGGACAGCAAATAATGACTATGAGGAGTATTTAGATGTCTTCCTTGACCATGTGTTTGTAACTTCTTCCACTGATGATAAAGCTCAATGCCTTTGTGCAATTTGTACTAACCAATTTTACTAAGAGAGAAAAAATATAAGAGGTCCCTTATAAAGAAAGATATGGATGTTGATTACTAAAAATGCATTTGGGCTTTCCATGGGGAGCTGAACATGGGTGATAATGATGTCAATGCTTTGGAAAGTCATGAACCTAATAATAATGCATCGGGCCTAATAATGAAGCAAAGGCATTTTTTTAAGCTAATTAAAGGTAGCTCCATCATCCTAGCCATGAAGAGTTTGCTAAAGTGTCCTTTATTCTTAGGACTTATCACCTTAAATGTGTGCATGGGGTGATTGATAGGGAAAGACTCAACATTACCAGAATCCTTCAAGCACATAAGAGACATCATTAAACAATTTGGTGTTAGGTATAGAAAATTGGTGCATGTCCCAATGATTATGTTCTTTTATAGAAGGACAAGATAGGGATTGATAGGTGCCTTGAGTATAATGCTTCAAGGTACAAGATGTTAGACGATGGGAAGATTATGAGATCAGCTTCTAGGAATATAGTTCTACTAAAGGTTTTACATCATTTTCCATTAATACATAGGCTTAAAAGGATTTACATGTCATTTGAGACAACTCCTTAATGAGATGACATGCTGATGGGAACACGAAGGATGGCAAGTTAAGGTATCCAGCAAACTCTTATGCTTGGAAAAGATTTGATGATAAGTGCTTAAAATTTGCTAGTGATCGATGAAATATCAGGCGCTTTGCTTGGCAACCAGTGGGTTTAATTCAGTTGGTATTGGATATTCAATATAACATATGGCATGTGGTTGTAATGACACCTATTTACCTCCATGGTTGTACATGGGGTAACCTTATGTGATTCCTTCATGGCTTACACCCGAGTCCGAAGGCACCGGGAATGACATTGATGTGCTTCTAGAACCATTAGTTAACGAATTAATGGAGTTATGGGAGCCTAGCATAAAAATACATGATGCCTCAAAAAATCATTGTACAAGGAGCTTAATCTCTGCCATTAATGATTTCCCTACATATGGTAATTTATTAGATTGGGCCACTAAAGGGAGGTATGCATGTTCATATTATAATATTGATATATGCTACCTTTATTTGAAGAGAATAAGAAAAATGTGTTACATGGGCTATCATCGTTTCTTACCAATAGATCACAAATTTCATCGTAGAAAAAGGGAATTTAACAGAGAAATAGAAATAAGGTCTCCTTTGACATTACAATTTGAAATTAATTTGTTAGATCAAATGGAAGGACTTGAAGTTACATTTGGGAAGTAACCTAATACTTCATAGAAGAATAAAAGAAAAATGGGGGACAAAACAAGAGTGTTTTTTTCGCAACTCCCATATTAGAAGCATCTTCTACTACGCCATGATGTAGACATTGTGCAATTAGGATAGAACATTTTAGAGAGTATTCTTGGTGCACTTCTAGGCATTGAGAGGAAGATGAAAAATACATTACAAACATGTCTTGACTTCAAAGAGCTGAATATAAGGCGAAAATCTCCCTTTTGTCAAACACATTAATCAGACATATTTACCTCCAATATGCTTAACATTAAGCAACAAGGAGAAAAACAAGTTTAGTAGCATCTTTGAGGGTGCCAGATGGATATGCAACAAACATTAAGGGTGTATTATGGATGGTAAAATTTATAGCTTAAAAATTCACAACCATCATATTGCCATCGATTGCGAGGAAAATATAGAACAAGAAACTAGGTGTTGTTTTCATTGACTCGAGTAACTTCTTCAAAGAACTTTATTCTAAAGTTACAACACATGAAGACTTTAAGAGGTTACAAGATTGTGGTGTCATCATTTTATGCTCGTTAAGGGGCATTTTCTTTACTTTGTTCTTCAACATAATAGTGCACCCAATTGTACACCTACCATATGAAGCAAGTTTTGCTGGTCCAATTATATATCATTGGATGTATTCTCCGGAAAGGTATATGTCCAATCATCTTTCTCTTAAAAGTTTATTTAAGGCAAAGCACAAAGAAGCAAAAAGTTTTTATTTTCTAATTTTATTAATTTTAGGAATTGAAAATGGTTTAAATCATGTGCTCGTAATAAAAGTCATCCAGAGGGTTCCATTGCTGAAGGATGTATAGTCGAAGAAGACCTAACATATTATGCTAGATATTTGTAGGCTTCTAAGACAAGAGAGAATACATTCTCAAGGAACCAGGAAGAAGGATACGACGGACATTCTATATTCTCCAAAAAATACCATGCATTATCTACAAAGAACGACGTTCAATAGCGATATGCTACTTAATTAAGAGGAAGTCTAATTTTATGCGAACTTTTCATAGTAAACATACATGGATACTTAGGTTTATTGCTACAAAACCCTAACAACATATTTCATTGGTTTTCATTCCGTTTTATTTTAGAGACCACTGTGAGATCATTACTAGTGAATGTAAAAGTACAAATGAAAATAGCATTGAGATTCATAAAGCAAGGTTTCCAAATTGGTTTTCCCAAAATGATAGTATCTTAAGAAATAAATTGCATTTATGTACTCATATACACAACTATAGTTAGCTTAACACACTACGTCAATTGTCAAGTTTCTAGGCATCTTCATCTGATTCTTACATTGCTAACGACTTTACATACTTAAGTAGATTTCCACAATAGTGGTTAAAGATAATGATGACTAAGACCACCTTTAATTAGCATAATTGGTATAAATGATCTCAAAAAAGGAATAGTTGTCGCTCAAAATTGTGGTGTTCTGATGAATTCAATCACAGAAGTAGGGGTATTACTTGTTATGGTGTTTTGACGTGAATAATTGAGCTAAGTTATTCTAAAGGAATAGCAATCATCTTGTTCTGATGTGATTAGGTATATCTTATCAGAGGAACAAGATGAATATGGATTCACACTTATACATATAAGTATATATGTGTGTATATATATATATACACACACACACACACACACGTGCGTGTACGTGTGTACATATACATATACGTATATACATATACATATGCATATACATATATATGTGTCGATACATATGTGCGTTTACACAGATACTCACACACATCCATACATACATACATGAATACATGTGTGTGTGTGTGTGTGTGTGTGTGTGTGTGTGTGTGCGCACATGCGTGTGTATGTGTGTGTTCATATACATGTACATATATATGTATACATATATACATATATATAAATATTTGTGTGTATTTGTGTATATGTTTTTGTGTGTGTGTGTATACAAATGACTTTTGTCCTTGCATCCCAAGAAGTTCAAGTATTTTATATACTAGAACCCAAGGACAAAACTTAGCATGTAGTAGTTGCTACTCTGCTAAGAGATTAATTTGAAATAGAAGCTAATATCATTCTAGAAGTTGCTCTTGTTGCAGGAGTTTATTCAAATTTGGTCTATGAAGAGGAATTCAATGATGTCATAGATGATACCATAAAAGTCACTTGGATGATCCTTTAATTGATGTGATGGAAAAGAATAATGATGATGAGATGGAATCTGCGGCTAATACCAGCGAAAGTGATGATGAAGATAAAATGTCATATAAGTTTAGTTCTAATTACTTATGTTTACCCTTATGTGTTTAAAAGATGCTAATAGATACTTATTTAATTTTGCAAAATAACTTTATTAACATATCATTTTTGTTTTGATTTTTACTACCCTATAATATCTTCATCTTTATTCATTTAAAGTTCTTAATACATTATTTACTTATTGTATTATTAATTTGATACATTCACACTATCTATAATATATCTTAGATTATTACATGAATACTTAGATTATTACATGAATACCACTTATACTTGTGTGCATTAGGTTATGGATTCTATAGGAAAGTTGGTAGGCAAAAAGAAGGTATCTCAAGAAATTAACTAGCGACATGTCACATTCCTAAAATGAATTATAAATTGATAAATACTGAAAATATTGGTTAGTTTTACACTTATGTTGGTAGAGAACCTTTTTACTTCAAGTGGAAGGAATACAAATTACAATTTGAAGTATAGCCCCAGGTTAAAGCAAGCAATTCCCAGCCATTCATTTTATCAGGATACACTTGAGGGTACATCGATTCACTGTTCTCTATTCTCAGGGAAACCCACCTCTAATCAGGGTGAAGAAAATGTTGTTATTTCAAGTAATCTCTCTATCAAGGGTGCCTAACTAATTAATTCACTAAACCTAGAGTAAAAGGAAATGTTATGCTTTTGAGCAAAAAGAAAAATACTCTGTTTTTTTTTTACCAACTTAATTGAATTTGTCCTTTAACTAGCAAAATACAAAAGGATAGAAATGAACCAAAGCAAGGAGAAAATGGCTATTATTAGATGGTCTATGGTACTTAAGAGTGTCAATAAGTCATATGATATAAGCTTCTAGAATTTTATTTATGTGTGTACTATGTGTGAATGAGTTTCTTATCCTATTCTTTGTGTTTGTTATTTCTCATTTTAACATTGAGAGGTCCACAAAGAAATGCTAAAAAAGTTAATGCTTCTAAGAATTGCAAGGTGCCTGCAAATGGTCCTATGTAAGTCATACAAAAATGTCTATAAATGATTATTAATTCTATAATTGCTGATTTACAGTTTAATAATGTGTTTTTCTATCTTGAACTTGCACGAAGTAGTTTGTGGCATATAAATCTATGTAAGAACCACCGAAGTTAGAATGATGCACATCCAAATCATGGCTCCTAACAAAATCAACTAGTTCCTCAAGTAAGGCCTAGATATGCCGTGCATAGGATGTTTTGTATTTTTTCATACATTAAGCTTTTATTCTTGTTGTTCATGCTACTTATATGGCAAGGTCTTCCACCAAAGTCATCCTATGTTTTATGACTCTAGGCTTAAATGCATGAAGGGGCGAATAATGTACCACTTGAATCACATTTGAGTTCCTAGCCCATGGTGTTCAATAGATATAAGTATGTCTCTATGCTAGTACTACATAAAATGGAGTTTTTAAAGAAAGTTGTAGGTTCTCCTTTTTGGGGGGGGGTTTAGCTTACACATTTGCAATTTTGCATGATATGTCTCCTATTTATTAAATCTTTGCTATAGTACATGGGCCAAACAAAGTGAATAATGACACAAATCATGATATTCATATAACAAAAACTCAAACTTCAAATCTGAAAGTGGTCATAATGTCACAAGTAGAAGGGGAGTGCAAGCAACCAATGAAAAGAATGAGAAGGGTCATGGTTATAACAAGAGTAAGGTCTTGAAGAACTCTACGTTTGTTGATTTTGATGAGGAACTTTTACCGATTAGAAATTTCTTAAGTCAAATGTCCTCTTTGATTGGCTACCTTGCACGGGACCCTAGAAAAATACCACTTGAGTGTATTAGTTAGAGGAACATACCGAAGGAGCAAAAGGATGCCCTATGGTTGGAACTGAAGGTATGTGCTTGGTTTATCATAACAATGATGTTGTATTGTGTTTTGATCTTCTTTCTAGTTATATGAAATTTGAACATATTCAAAATTTTATGGGTCATGAACTATGTCACTCGTTACAGTACTTGAAGTTGCTTTAGAGGTTTAGAGCTTGTAATTTATATGTTGGAAGTCCTATTCAAAACACATCTAGTAGGGCAACATAGACTCTAATGAAAAATCCTTATTTCAATGCATACTTTGTCCTCTAGAGTAGCAAGTTAGTAATTTGAAACTTGAGAGTATGATAAATTATATTGTTGATGGCTAATATTGATTGATGAAAGTACTGGTTTATTGGATATCTGAATGAACTTTCTTTTCCTCTTAATTGTAGATATTTGATTAGTTAAAGCAGTCATTTTAGCTAATTTATCTGAACAATTGTGTCAAGCACCATAAGGGGCTAATTTGGAATATTCTCATTGTAGATTTCCTTACGGTGCTAAAAATTAAGCAAGTTTAACTATCTAGTGTGATATTATGTGTTTACTAGCTTGGGTTCTAATTCAACAAAGAAATTGTTCATTGTCCACTGCTATCATATGCTTCGTAACCCTAGTATCCGAAGGTTATTTAACAGCTCTTACTTAGCCATGTAAGCCATAAATTACATGTATTTCCATCAATCAATCTTCATTATTCATATTGGGAATAAGGCATGTGACCAAATAGTAATCAATAGTGTTGCATTTAGTCACCATCTAACTAAAATAGGAATTTCAAGTAACATGATTCCCTAAATCATCTAAAGCACTTGTAGCATTCTTAGTCCCTTTATTCTAAACAATATATCATATATTTATACACTTAACATAATCGCCCAGGCTGATATAGTGAAGATGGATAATTTTTCCATGAACACTCGTGATGTTCCATCTTAGTTTAACTGTAATCCTAATGTGCTTTGTTGAATTGTATAGATCTCAACCCTTACGAAACACATTAAGTAGGAATATCAAGCTTCAACTTTATATCATAGGTTTAAGTAACACATAACAACAAAGATAAGGAAGTTAATTATCACTCCTCATACAGGTTATCTTATAAGCACACATAGTATGAAATGTGCACCATGGCATAACTCCACTTACTTGGGCATATCACTCTATTATGCCATGTAAATCACTAGTTTGGATTTTGCCTAAAAATCTGACATTAGCCACAGGATCAACATGTAAAATGTTAATGTTCACACTTAAGATTTAGCTTTTAGGGCTTTAATATGAAATTAGGTATTTCATATTAGACTTCTTAGAGTCTCATCTTAGACTTACTAAGGTGAATACAATTTATCATTCATACACTACTAGTATGATGAATCATTATTGCACACCTAGCACCAATATGATTCAATATCATCCTTCTTGCTACTTAAGCATTAGGGTAATTGCCTACGTGACTAGGCCAATTGGACAGCTTGTGATATTTCATTATGTCCAATATGAAATAACAAATCATGAACATTTGGAAAAAGAAACATTGATCTTCATTACATAAATGTTCGCTAAAGAAGAAACATGTCCATTATATAACAAGATACATCCAAGATAAACCCTATGAAGTCTTAAACTCATCATATGAGCTCTGATTAATAATAATAATTATTATTAATTATAATTCTCATAATAATTATTAATAATTATTATTAACATAAATAATTATTATTAACATAAATAATTATTATTATGATTAATAATAATTATTATTATTACTAATTCTAATTAATAATTATTACTTATTATTGTTGTTATTAACTATCATTATTAGTAATAATTATTATTATTTTTATTATTATTAATCATTATTTTTATTATTAATTATTAATATTATATTAATAGTAATATTAATAATTATTACGATTATTATTATCAATATTAATTATTATTATTATTGTGATTATTAATAATTGCTATTATTAATTTTAATACTAATAATAATTATTATTATAGTTATTATTAATAGTAATAATTAGGTTTATTATTTTTATTATTAATTATTATTATTGTTATTACTATCATTATTATTAATCATTATAATTCTCTTTAAAATAAAATAGATTTGATTTTAGTCCATAATCCACAGCCCAGCTACAAGGATTGAAACTTGATGTCATTCCTTTTTTTCTTCAAACACGTGAGATCAAGGATCATTCCTTGATTCCATTCCACTCCATTTTTACTCACCAAATAGGGTCTCACTTTAGTTATGTTCACATTAAGATGATTGAAGCTCAGCAATGTCTATTTGAAGTATAGAAGAACTTACGCTATGATCCTTTTAACACTTAGTTAATTGAAAAGCAGAGAGGTGCTGTCAAAGAATACAAAAGACTCATGTAGGCTAGAAAAGTTTATCCATAATAGAAAATCAAAAGAGCATTAAAGTTTTGCAAGGGGACCAAAACACAACTTGTTTCTATAATAGTCCAAAATGGAAGCACTACACACGGGATCAAAATGATGACTGATGAGACTGACACTCAGATTAACAAAGCTCCTCGACCTGATGGGCATGAGTGTGCCTTTTATAAATCAGCCTGGGTATAGTTAGAGAAAGAGATCTATAAATAAGTTGTTGACTTTTATAAGGGAGGCAAACTTCCTACGTGTTAATGCTACTTCTTTTGCTATGGTTCCTAAGGTACTCAATCCTTCCTATAGTACACTTGATAAGTGTATTACAAAACCCTTGGGCGTAAAACTAAAACCACCCCTACATTATCTTATTAGTGACATTCAAAGTGTCTTTATTTAAGGAATATCTATTATGCATAATGTGTAGAGATTTAATCATATATGCTACAATGGAATAGTATGACACTATCAGGTGGGATTTTGTGGAAACTTGCTGCTTGGATTAGGCTTCCCCACATTGTTCATACAAAGGATAATGGTTCGCATTATCATCACTAAGTTTTCCATATGCTTTAATGGCCAATTGTTTGGGTATTTTTGAAGTGAAAAAGAATTAACAAGGAGATTCTATGTCTCCATTCATTTTTGTGATTGTTATCGACTATTTGGCTAAAGCTTTGAAGCTAGTAACCTTGCAAGATGACTTTAGCTTTAATCCTGGATTTAAAAAGACAAGATTATGTCATCTCAATTTTGCTAATGACTTATTGTTGTTTTGTAACGAGAATATACAAAGAATATAGTGTTTAATGATGGCTTTCCGACCCCTCTCTATATGTTTTGGTTTAGAGGTCAACATGGACAAATCTCATACTGTATTTATTGGGGTATCCCATGAAGATTCAAAGTCTTTAAATAAGGTTCCATCCCCTTTAGGTACCAAGAATGCCCATCAAACACGGTAGAATGACAAAAATTAAATGTTGAGTACTGAATGAAAAAATCACACCCAAAATTAGAGGTTGGCCAATACAAAAGGTATCATATGTAGGTAGAGCTAGCAAAAAATTGTCCAACCTGAATACCTGAATTTGCCCGACCCGAAAAAATTTGGATACAGTCATGAATTTTTCACCCAAATTTTGAATCCGGGTACAATATTTTTTATATTTCTATTGTCCAAATCTGATTTTGACCCGAATTTAGTCTTTCTCAAATTATCCAACCTGAAAAAAACCAAGTATTGGATATCAATTTCTTGTCTGAATTTTGACATTATCCGATTTGTCTAACCCAAATTTGACCCAAACTTGAATATTTGCCCGCTCTATATGCACGTAAGGTCCAGCTTGTTAACTTGGTGTTGTTAAGTATGTTTGGTTTTGCACTTAAATATTCATTCTACCTAAGCATATGACTATTATAGTCACTCAAATCTGTGGAAATTTTCTTTGGAGCAGCAACTGAAGGCAGAAGATACCCATTTTGGTATGGAATGAACTATGCCTACCTAAAAATGAGGGTGGTATGGCAATTAAAGACAACTTCATTGATCCAATTAAGCTAAGTCCCCCTTTAGGAAGTTAAATTGGGTAACAATAAATAATTGCCAGTAAAAACATATACTCAATATAACTTAGAATAAAGCCGCCTCAAGGACACTGAATAATATAATTAGGGCACTGAGTAAACAAATCAAGGGAGTTGAGCAAAACAAGAGTAGAACATAATGTAAAGCACGAGGAGTTTGTTCACAAGGTTTACCCTTCAACTGGAGCACCCCCCAAGGGTCCTTCCTTAGGATTCAACCAACTTGTATTAAGTTGCTCTAAGATAATGCAACTACAAGTGTTCGTCGAAGGACCTTGACGACTAGGGGTGAGCAGGACTGGGTACGCTGTTGGAATTTTAGGAACTGGAACCAAACCCGGTTAGAACTAGGTCCTAAAATTTGGAAGCAACCCTGAACCCGATTCCGAACCCAGTTGGGACCGGGTCCAATTCTGAGTACTTGGTTCCTAAGTTATATTTTTTGTTCTCATTTCTCCCTAATAAAATACAAAGAGTGAGGGATTGAAAGAAGTTGAGAACTCATATCTGAAGCCAAATTCCTAAAAACTACATTATAAGGCTAAATTAAATATGAAATAAGCAGTAAAGAAGATTCATGTACTTTAAAATAAAATCAAAGAATTAGAGATAATGTCAATTAGAAACCAACAAATCAAGATTACAAAACGAACAATAAACCTAAAAATTATTTTAATTAACTTGAAATAGAGAGAGAAAGCGAGGGAAACTATCAAAATAATATAAAAACAAGTATGTAGTACACAACAATCCTTATGAGAGAAGAGTTAAAGCTTGAAGGAAGAAATCAATGGCAGTCGAGATAGATAAAGAGCAAATCGGAGATAAATTGAAAGCAAAAAAGACAAAGGGTTAAATTGAGGTAGTTGGGAGTTGGGTCTCGATACAAAAGATATATTACTTGAAGAATAAGGGTTTACTTTTCATACTTTTCATCAAAATTCTTTAAATTTTAACCGGGTACTGGGTAATTGGTCCAAGTTTGGATCCAAATTTTCAGGACACAGTACCAGACCTAGTTATAACTGGGCCTTAAACTTTAGAACCGGTCTTGAAACTGGTCTAATTGGGTTCGGGTCTGTACTCACCAGGTCTAAAGCGATTTGGGGTCCAGAACTAGGTACCTGATTTTTTTGCTCACCCCTATTGATGACAACGTACCCTTTATGACCCCTCTTGAAGTGATTTCTCCTGGGTCCCCACTTAAGATGGAAGACTCTCCCAGTTAACCCTCTTGTATATATGCAGAATTCTCTCAACCTTCTTATCTCATGAGGATTCTCAAATTTATGTACAAACATTACAATGATTTGGAAGTTTATCGCTCAAGATTACAATCACACTTAATAGTGTAAGTTGAGCTCTTCGTATTCATGTGTTGCATGCTCTTGTTCTTCAGCTAAGGTGTTTATTTATAGGCGTAAAGTATTGGGCCATTATAGTATGCTAAATGAGGTAACCACTTGATGTTTTAAAATATTTAATTGAATGCTTCTCTCTTATCGATATATGCTAGTCCTTAATAATGTTTAATATTCTGATAACTGCTCAGTGAAGTCTTTACGTTTTGATGGTTGGAGAAGAGCTCTTTCAACCTTTATTTAAGTGGCGTTGCATTCCTTATTTGATAGGGATAAGCTTGTTTCTAAAATTTCATGTTGACATATTCTATTTCTGATAAGGTTGAATGCAACTATACTTTGGCATAGAGTACTTTTGGCCCTGTCCTAATTAGGAAAACTTTTAAATCTATTGTCTTTGGTTCTAATTTGTGACCAACTATTGTATTATGAAAATTATGAAAATCACAATGTTAATCTTCTATCTTAGAGGATGAACAATAAGTAATTAGCAAGATTATTAGGTAATCTATACTATGAATAGGCTTACTACAATCACTCATTTCAACCCTGCTACCCTGCAATTCAAGTATTTCGGTGTGCTAATAAAATCTTCAAAGCTTAATAAGCAAGACTTTTAGACACTCGCTGATGAAATCACAACAAGAATTAGAGTGTGGTCTGTGCAAAACCTCTCTAATGCTAGCAACGTCCAACTCATTAACATTGTGCTTGTCATACAGTTTTCATGCTGAAGCCAAATTTTTATATTTCCAAAGACTAATTTAAAGAAGATCACGCAAATTTGTAGGGTATGAAAATATGAACCTAGCAAAAAAGGGCATGCTCTGCTGCTATGGAATACTTTATGCCTACCTAAGATAGATGAAGGGCTATGAATAAAACAATACTATAGTTAGAATGTTGCTGTCATCACAAATTGGTTTGGCATGTAACAAAGATTAGTCAAGAACGGTGGATAAAGTGCACCCACTACTACATCAGGCAGACAATTATCTGACATGATGAACAAAAAGTAAAAGATAGTTAGTATTGGATAAGAATTCTAAGGCCAGATATACAATGTTACAAGATTTTGATATGGCCACTGGTAAATGGATTTAAGATCCTTTTAGTATTTATTCTGCTAGTGCTGGCTATAAGTTATTAGGTAAAAACATCCTTAGATAAATTAGTATCCCCTTATTTGGCGCAAATACAAGGTACAAAGATGCTCTTTCATAGTTTTGCTAGTTATGCATCAATGAATGTTAACAAGTATGACACAATTTGTTATGCAAGTTGAAGATAAATGTAATGCGTGCTTTGCTGTCAAGAGATAGAAACATGCATCCATGTTTCTTATGCTGTTAATTTACCGATTTTGTTCACAAACTAATTATAGGGGATACACTACACCTCTGGGTGGGGACCTGTCTTGCAATAACTGGACTGATTGGGCTCTATCTTTAAGAGGTAGCAACAGGCAAAGGAGAAGATTACATGTTTTTATATCTATGATCATCAACGTTTGCTAGCAAGAGAGAAATAAAAGAATTTTTCAAGGAAGACATAGAGACTACTTTACTTTAGTTAAGGAATGGGGAAGAATAATTATTAATAGGTGGAGAGAAATGTCTAGCTACACCTATATTGACAAAATCTGGGTATGGATAGGCGTTGCTTTAGGTGAATGGAATGAAAAGATATCTAACCTTTACCTAAAAAATATTATTAGGTAATCAAATTGTAAATAATTTAATTAACACATTTTAATCAAATGTGGTAATTCAATAGTCAAGGAGCCAAGTATTTGTAAACTGATAAGTAGCTTTGGCACAATAATTTGTGCTATATTTATCTAACATGGAATTACATATACAATAAGTTAGGTTTTTGCTTATGGCGTAAATACACAATTTCTGAATTAATGAGATTGATCACATTATCATAAAATTCAGTTCAAGCTTAATTTACACTGTGGAAATTTTATGACTCTGCCACGGGTCTATTTTTGACATGTCAATCAATGTCCTTGATGAACTCTAGTGCCTAAGCTTTAGACAATATGTTTCCCATGGAGCTTCTCATCTTAGTCACCTATAATCATTTAGGCATATAAGAAAAGTTCAAATAATTGTGTAAACATAAACAAGTAATCTTTTTAGCTATAAAAATGTTCCTTACTGTCAAAACAAGTATTATCACTTGAAGCACATAATCACATCCCATTGAGGGGATTCTTCAATCTCCTTCTAGTGGATGAAAATTTGTTATAAGATATTATCAATAGGCATGTGATAGAATTCAAGAAATAGGCTTCCCTTTAGATAAGCAATCCAAGCACGGATGGTTAATGATGCTCATGATTTTTAGTCCCCCTTAAATGAATAGCGTATGAGTAGAGCGAACAATATTTAGGCAATACACGTATAGATCAATACTTTTCCAAACATCCTAGAACATGAACATGCCTACTATATCACGTAAAAACATATCAAGGATTATATGGTAGCAAATATGAGCATATAAGCACTTGAATATAGCAAACCAAAGATAGACATATCAAGCAGGAATAGGCAATTTATCATATATGTAAGCATTTAAGATTTTAATGCTAACACAACGACATTGAATCGTAAGATACCTTTACTAAAGTATCGCTTCTTCCTACAAGATCAAGGGCCACCCTTAGCACGATTATTAGCTACTTCCTATTAAAAAGATACCAAATTTGCTCCCCTTTTGACTTTCATCAAAAGGTGGGATGAAATCAAGATAATTGATGTAGGGCGTTGTTCTAAAACTTGTAATAACCAAATAAATTGTCTAATATCCAAGCAAACTGAATATAAGAATTGTTTTGTAAAACATGAAATTTGTGTTTGAAATAGAGGAGATATGAAATGATTATTCTTCAAGAAGAAATTGGTTAAGCTGCTTCATATTGCTCTTTGTCCATAGCCATGTGCTCCCTTTGCCTTCATTTTCTCTTGTCTTTCTTCTCCTTGTCATTTTTATTTTTCTCTTCCTCTTCCATCTTCTTTTGGTAAGAATCCAGAAGTGGGTTTGAATGCAATCTAGGTCAAATAGCTATTTCAAAACATGCTCAAATACCTAATTTGGATCCCTTATAGGTTGACTTTCAATGGCTTCTCTAACAAACTCACATACTACAACTTGAAGACCTTGGTTCAACTACCTCAACCCTTCAAATTTCATCATCTATTAAAATATGTATACTTAATGTTAAGCTAGGTAGTTCTTAAAAGTGGTCTAGGATAGAGGCTAGTAAGGAATATTCAAGTTCCAAATCTCAAGGGATGAGGTGGATAGTTTAGGGTTAGATATGGGTTAGAAGGATTTTTAGTGATGACCTTTGCTAGGGAGTTTGTCTTCATAGACCCAGTATCTGGGGGAGTTGAGCTTGTACTTTGGTGACTCACACTTGTCCTTATTAATGACCAGACCTACATACTCTATGCACTTCTTATGGTCAAGAGGAATACCAAAGTACTTAAATACTTTAATTAGTAGATTTACATGAAGAAGATTAGCATTCCTTAAGGCCTCTTTTACTTTTTGCATATATTCAAGAATAGTCTTTTGAAAAATTCTCGTCATGGTCAGACATGATGTGTTGTACTGTTCCAAGGGCCTTGTAAAGAGGAGTCCCTTTTGTATTCTCTTTTGGATAGACAATTCGAATAAGAATATAACACAAAATCCTTGGTTTAAAGTATAACCAGTATAAAATAACGTTTTGTTGTCATTATTCATAGGAAATGTTATGTAGATTTCTAAGTAGGTCTGGACACAATCAGCAAGGGGTTGGTAATAAACCTTATCAGTGTTGACCTTAAGGTGAACGATCTGGTCTAAGGCTAGAGTAAGGGTAAACTTGACTCCCTTGACACTAATGGTATAAAACTTATGTCCCTTAGGACCCTCTTTCTTCAGCTTAGCATAGAAAAGTCTAACTAAGACTGGATCCACTTTAGATTTGACATCAAATAGACTTTCACAATCCAACCTTTCAGACATATGAGAAAATCCTAATTTTATCCTAACAAGAAAATCCTAATCCAATCACTTACATGCCTAATCCAATCCAAGGCTGTTAGCTATAAACTAATCTATAATATTTTAGCATAACAAGCTCTAATAACAATGTATTCAACCTTAGCAGTGAACATGGCCACTAAATTTTGCTTCTTTGAATGTAATGAGGCTGCGAATGTCCAAGGAATTGGCATGAATTAGAAGTACTCTTTCTATCAACCATATAGCCTGCAGACTCAACATTAGAGTACCCTACAACTTCAAGTTCACCGCCTATTAGATACCCTAAACCAAGGTCCTAGGCTTGAGAGGGATATTTGAATATTCTTTTTACAACCTTGAAGTTTTATTCATTAGAGGCTAATGAGAATGTTGCACATAAGCAAACATTAAACATGATGTAAGGCCTACTTGTAGTCAAATATAATAATGATCCAATCATACCTCTATATAACTTTTCAAGGACATGCTTACCATCTATATCCATATTAGGCTAACAATTCAAGGTAATTAGAGTTCTAGCATGCTTTTAACTATTAAGACTACATATTTTTAGAAGTTTCTTGACATATTTTTTTTTTTTGGTTGATACAGATGCTATTTCAGCATTTCTTGATTTATAATGCAAGGAGGATGTTCAACTCTCATATCACACTCATCTCAAATTTCTTGCTTTTCATTAGTAGCATCAAATAATATATCATTAATAGATATTTGATAAGTAGAAAATGATTCCCCTTTGTTTAACGAACAAAGTCCTATCAATTTGTTCTCTTTCAAAATCATTTCAATAAAGAATTTGCTAAGCCTCTCATACCATGCTATAGGAGCTTGTTTTAATCCATGTAAGGCTGATGCAACTTGAAAACAAGATCAGCATAGTCTGAATTTTTTAAACCAGTGGGTTTGCCCTACATAAACCTTTTCTTACAAGTAATAATTTAAAATGCACATATCACATCCATTTGATATGACTTGATACCCATGAAAGATGCAAGTGCAGGCAACATTCTCATAACTTCTAATCTAGCAGCTGGGGCAGAGGTGTCATCCTAGTTAATTCCTTCTTCTTGGTTATAATATTTAGCTTTGTTTCTAACCACAAGTCTGTCCTTGTTCCTAACCACATTGTTAGACTCATCTGGCTTGTTTTTAAACATCCACTTGGTTCCAATGACTAGATAATTCTTAGGTCCAGTGGTCAAGGACAAAACATGGTTTCTCTTAGATTGGTTGAGTTATTCTTGCATATCTAAGGTTTAATTACAGTCTGTAAGGGCTTCATGAGGGCTCTTGAGTTCCTTAAGAGAAACGAATGTTGAAAATACACACAAATTTCTAAAAGAATAATGAGTCTTACACCTTAGTTGATATCTGAAATGTTGTTGTTCATCAGATGATGTGCAAGGAATTTATAGTCATTCCATCGTTCTTAGAGATGTGTTCATTATCTTTCTTTTTGCCTTGCCTCTTGCCTTCCTTCATTATCTTTAGTGTTGTTAGTTTCAAGGGCCTTGATAGTGAATTTAGGTTGATTCAAGGTGTCATGAGATTGAATTTAAGTCATAGCTTTGTTAGATTTTAGCTTTATCTTTTTCCTCATCATTATATATGCTCAGTTTGAGATCTTAGAAGAATTTGAGCTAGCATTTCTATCATTGTTTTCATCCAACACCACATGGATGCTTTCTCTAACCACCTTAATTGGCTTTGTTGTACACCCTATATGCTTTGCTTTGTTGAGAATATCCAACAAAGATCATCACTTTTGACATCAAATTTTCTAAGGTTATCCTTGCCATTATTGTAAACATTTTGTAACACCCCCGGCCCCTAGGGCCGGAAGAGCTACATTTTCTTAACTTCCTACTTAAATTACAGGGCGAAACGGACAGAGTTTTTCCTAAAAACTGATCGTTTTCAGCTTAAAAGCCTTATAATAAACTCCTGCGGATCAACAAAAGCGTAAAACATTTTAAAATAAGCTCAACGGCTACACGCCAGAGTTCATAACTCAATGAGCAACTTGCTCGGAGTACATCAAACAAAACAATTCATTAATGAAGAAGAAATGAAAAATACAACTCGACGGTCCACACAACCGGAGTATTGGGGTTTACATCCCAAAACATAACTAACTTTGACCATGAAGACATCTAACTAATTAGATGGTTGGCTCATATGGCCATATAGAGCGACCTTTATACCATATGTACTACATGAACTAGAATACTTGGTGTACATATGTTTACAAACTAAGAATATATTCTATAACATCATCAAGCAGTGAGACTGCTTCACTATGGGCACACTTGACTCCCTTTAAGCAAGGATAACTTCCATTTCGGCATAGCTGACTCAACTTCTTCCTGTCATAAAGAAAACCTGGGGAAAAAGGGGAAGGAGTAGTGGGATGAGCAACCACACGCTCAGTGAGTGTTCCCCGACCCCTTAAGACCAAAACCGTTGCAGGTAATAATACTCATAATAGTCACATATCACGTATTCATACTTTACTATCATATTAAGTATTCATAAATCTTCAAGGAAGGATCACTATTCATAAATTTCATTTTAGCCATTCAAACTCATCTTTAAGCCCCTAAGTGACTGAATTCCTTAACTAACAAGCACTTAAGCACAAAAGCAAGCATAGAGGGCTCAGCATAGGAATCTTTCTTTTTCATAAACATAACTTCTTAGCACTCCATTCAAACTATGCATGAAACCTCATTCATATAATGCACACATAAGGTTATCTATTTTCATAATCATAATTTTCTTGGCATTTCATTCATATGATATGCATAACACACACACATTTCAAGTCTCAATCAATCTCATTCATAAGGTAGGCATGAAATATGGTCATAAGGCTTTCTTATTTTTTCATATTCGTATCTTACTTAGCATCTCATTCAGAAATTATACTTGGAATATACACTTGTCATACACAGAAAGCTTTCTTTCTTTTTGCTAAAAACACTTCAAGAGGCTTATAAAAACTCTTCTCTTAGCCTCTTGAGGCTCATATTCTTTAAAAGAGATCTCTTTCATATCGGTCACATGCTGACCCTTATAAGCTTTTCACGTTTCATTCATCTGGTCTCTTAATGGCCCATAAAAACTTTCTTTCTGAAATACTTGAAATGGCATAATGCCGACTGCTTTTCTTCGCTTATTAGGAAAATACATCTGGTATAAGATTATTACAGGGTGCTGATTAGATGAGATCTATTCTCAACCCCATAGTGAGACCTAATGCTCACGCTTAAGCTTTTACTCCCGGGATGCCTACATTTAACACATTGGACCATTACCCTTATCAGGGTCATCTAGGGTTTCCTAGTACCAGGACTTATCCCCTAAGCTAATATCATTCATATCATATTGTGCAAAGCACATTATCTTAGCCAATTTAAAACATATGGTCATAACGGCTAATAATTTGCTACTTCTCACAGCGAAATCCTTTATCATACAACTCACGTCTTTGTAAAACTCTTTAGGGATTTCCCCATTCAAGCGAGTTCACTCCCAAAACTATATTCATTTAGTTAAAATAAGTCATGCACTAATAATTATGGTTACTATCATTTCAAAACATGAAATCCTTCTTTTTCAAAACTCACCCTTATGCAGATAATCAAACTTAATGACATAGAAAGGGTAGGAGTGCACATGTACACATTCAAACACTTCATAATTCAACTTAGCAACATGAGCCACATATGGCCTCGCAATCCACACGATTGCAGTTAATCATAACCCAGACTCCCTCCTCATATAACAACCGACCACAGGAAACCTCGAACCACTCATAGTTCTACCTCAAACCGTCCAACTACCATCTTGGTTTTAATTTCACAATCTAGCATTCTAACCATCATGATATATTGAAAAGCGATATGTAAACTTGCATAACTTACCAATGCTTAACTTACCGAGCAAGCAAACAACATTTAGCAGTGTGCTGCAGCCAACGGTTATAACCATACATACATATGTGTGTGTGTGTGTGTGTGTGTGTGTGTGTGTGTATACATATATATATATATATATATATATATTCATATGACGTTAACTTGAAATGAATGCTTAGTAAGCTGAATTAAACTAACAAAGCATGAAACACGACTACATTCATGTATTGCAGTTAAGGGATAAACATGCTCATTTTGTCGTTCAAAAGTTGTTTCCAAGGCTACTTCACAAGCATAATTCAACTAAATAGACAAGCATTGATTCGAGGCATTCATTCGTTGTTTCGAAGTTGCATTTCAAGCCTAATTAAGCCATTTAAGCATAATATGATTCAAGGCGTTCATTTATTACATTGAACTTACTACCCTAGCCTAATTAAGCTATTTAAGCATAACACGATTCAAGGCGTTCATCTATTACATCAAACTTACTATTCAAGCCTAATTAAGCCACTTAAGTATAACACGATTCAAGGCGTTCGTTTATTACATCGAACTTACTATTCAAGCCTAATTAAGCCACTTAAGCATAACACGATTCAAGGCGTTCATGTATTACATCGAACTTACTATTCAAGCCTATTCAAGCCACTTAAGCATAACACGATTCAAGGTGTTCATTTATTACATCGAACTTACTATTCAAGCCTAATTAAGCCATTTAAGCATAATACGATTCAGGGTGTTCGTTTATTACATCGAAGTTACTATTTAAGCCTAATTAAGCCACTTAAGCTTAACATGATTCAAGGCGTTCCTTTATTACATCGAACTTACTATTCAAGCCTAATTAAGCCACTTAAGCATAACACGATTCAAGGCATTCATTTATTACATCAAACTTACTATTCAAGCCTAATTAAGCCATTTAAGGATAATACGATTCAAGGCGTTCATTTATTGCATCGAAGTTACTATTCAAGTCTAATTAAGCCACTTAAGCATAACACGATTCAAGGCGTTCATTTATTTCATCGAAGTTACTATTCAAGCCTAATTAGGTCACTTAAGCATAACACGATTCAAGGCGTTCATTTATTGCATCAAACTTACTATTCAAGCCTAATTAAGCCACTTAAGCATAACACGATTCAAGGCATTCATTTATTACATCGAACTTACTATTCAGAAGAAGTTAACTAATCGTACAAGTATTTATTCTAAGCATTCACATTTCATTTCGAAACTATTATTCAAGCATGAATTAACTAAGTGTACATGTATCGATTCTAAAAATTTACATTTCATTTCGAAGCTGTTAATCGAGCATGAATTAACTAAGTACACATGTGTCGATTCTAAACATTCATATTTTATTTCGAAGCTATTAATCGAGCATGAATTAACTAGGTGTACTTGTGCCGATTCTAAACATTCACATTTCGATTTGAAGCTATTAAACGAGTATGAATTAACTAAGTGTACATGTATCGATTTGAAGCCATTTTCAAGCGTTAGTTAACTAAACTGACATATATCGATTCAAGGCATCACTGAGTTATTTCAAAGTCACTTTCAGGTATGAACTAACTAAACTTAACATGCATCAATTTAAACTAAATTCAGCTGAAATAGGACATGCATAATTTCAGTTAATCTGACTAAACCTAAACTGGCATGCATCGTAACTTTTAAGGGTTAAAACGATTTCGAAACTGCTAATACTTAGGAGGCGAGAGACACCCGCCTCGAATCCAAGCTAAGGACCCGTTCTAAGGCCCCCTTTGGGTGCTGTTGTAGATGATCAGTACCCGAAATTCAACTCCTAACTTGCTGCCCAAATGTCATCCTCGAACCAGCCTGCCCGATCTCGTTTTTGGCCCTTTGGCTCGGTCCGCTTTTCGCCGGCGCCATGCCCAATCGCCGTCGGTGGCGGTCTTGGTGGTGGTGCACCAGGATTTCAAACCCTAACCCCCTAAACCAAGGCCCTCACTCGACCCTTCTCTCTCTTTCTCTCAGCAGACGGCCGGCAGACGGCCGGCCAGCAACGCTGCTGTCACCACCATGTCCACCATCGAGCCACTCCACCGTCGACCTCCACCATCATTCTTTGGCTCGCTCAATCTCTCTCTCTCACTGTCTTTGGCTCACAGCTCTCACAGGGGGCGAAACAGCAGCCGACCCTCGCTGGTGGCACCACCGCCGCCCCCTCTCTCCTCGCTCTCTCTCTCTCTCTCTCTCTCTCTCTCTCTCTCTTCATATGGTGGTTGTCGGGGAGGAGGGTCGTGAGGAGCTTGAAGAAAGCCCCCCCTTGCATTTTTGGCTGAGAAAAGAAAGGGCTTCGGCCCCTTATTTGCTTTTTTTTTTTTAGTTAATAACTTAATCAACTAAAATCGCTAGTCCAATCTCGAACGTCTAGTTCTAAACTCAAATCAATAATATGACCCTTCATCAATTATTCGTTCCCAAATACGTCAAGGTTTGATTTATTAAATCTCGAAACTAATTCTAAGGTAAACAACCTAATCGTATTCGGGTTCCTAATCGATTTAGTACTCATTAATAATCTATATTAACGCATACTAAAAATCATCGAAAGATTTTCAAAACTAATAATAATAATAATATTAATAGCGACGAAAACATTCTTTCTAATAAAATTATCGTTCACATAAGTACATCGATAATAATTTAACTTATATAGTTAATAAAAATACGAATTTTATAACGTAGAAGGTAAAGCAGCCACGTTAATGTAAAATAAAGAAGGCGGGTCTTACACATTTGTAGCCAAATGCCTTGAGGTATTAAATCTTTGCCTATTTGCCTTTAAATAGTGCATAAGGATTCTTTAAGATTGGTCTAATTAACCATCTATTGAGAATATAATTGCTATCAGTATGGAAGCACTTTGAAATATCATTCTCACATAGTAGTCTTTAAGCCACATCCTTCAAGGATTTGTTTTTCCTTTTAACTACCCCATTATGCTACAGAGTGCATGCTAAGAAGTTGTATAATATTTTAAGTTGATCACAAAATTCAGTACGTTCCTGTTCAAACTTTGTTCCATGATCACTTCTTATAGCTTGGATTGATAGTCTTTGAGTATTCTACCCCTGTCCATGACGCTTGGCAAAGACTTTAAAAGTACATGTTTTGTCTTCCAAAAGGAATATGCAAATAGATGTGAAATAATCATCAATAATAACAAATACATATTTACTACCGCAAAGACTTCTAAATCTAATAAGACCACACAAATCCATATGCAGCAGTTCCAGGGGCGCTCAAGATAAAATAGGTTTTATAGGCTTAAATTTAGATCTAATTTGCTTATCTTTTACACATACACTGTAAAATTGATATTTATCATATTTGTACTTGGGAAGACCTCTTACGAAATTATGCCTGGATAGGTTTCCATTAATTTGCATAGTAGCATGACAGAAAATGCATGACCTAATCTTCTGCCCCATAACCATCATTATCATTAACAACTTTAAAGCATAGGAGATTTTTGGAACCAACATAATCTGGGTTATAACATAAACATTTCCTACTCTCGACCTAGATAAAGTAATTTTTCAGTTTCAAGGTTGGCGACATCATAGGTAGAGTTGAAAGAAGCTTTGTTTCCTTTGTTAAACAAATGAGAGATACTAAGTAGATTGAATTTAGGACCATCAACTAAGTAAACATTCTCAATTAAGTTAGAATGATCTTTATTGACTTTTTCCAACTCCAACGATTCTTCCATTCTTTTTATCTCCAAAAGTAACTTTGCCTTGATTGGATTCTTCAAGTTTTAAAAACTCTGTAGCATCACCAGTCATGTGGCTTGAGCATCTGCTATCAAGATACCATAGATTAGTGCTTAACTTAAAGCGTACCTACCTAATAGACATCAAACCTTTCTACTTTCCTTGGCTAGAAATCGATGCACAGTGTTTGTTAACATATTCAAGGCATTATATCCTCAGCTACCCAAACCTGAACAGTCATGAGATTGCCTTCACTGTAACTTTTAGGATGTACAATGTTTCTCTATTATCATTTTTAGTTCGAGTTACTTTGGTTTCTCTTCCTTATTCTTGAACGGTCAAAGGATTTTTAAAAAGTTTTTCCATGGTGCTTTAGACTACTCTGACCTTTATGAGAATGTGTCAATTTAGCAAAGAAGTTTTGGTATGATTTCTTCTTATTATAGGATCATATGCAAGATCTTCTCTATTAAAGGGCACACACTAAAATCCAAGTAACCAGTCTAGGTTATCTTGTCCCTTGGTGAGTTTTAAAAGAAATTTCTAAAAATCCTCACACTAAGCTTTTAGCTTCTCAATTTCATCTACAGCTTCGTGAAGCTTGTCAATTATCTCAAAGTGAGTTTGAAAAACATGCTCATTTTCATTTTTCTACCTTGGTAATTCTTCTCTGAGAGTTCTAGTCTCTTTTCTAGAATCAACCCATTTCTTATAAAACTTATAGAGTTCCTACACTGTTTGCTATCATCTTTCAATGCTTTGCCTTTTAAATGATAATGAGCACACTCATCTTATGAACTTTTGTTTTAATATTTCAAAATTTTCTTTATTAAGGGACTTGAACTTAGAAAGATATTCTTATTCAGCATTTATAGTAATCTTAATTAAGTCATAGATGACTTCAGAGAAGAATGATTTTACCTATTAAATACAGGTGCCTTCAGCTCCCTTGAGTACCCTGAATACTTATATTTCTTCTCTAATTCATTTCCATTAGCTATCAATCACAAGTTGGCAACATCATCTTCTTCACTTTCACTTCCACTGGAGTCATTATCACTCCAAGCAGCTATTTTGACCTTTTTGCCTTTGCCATTGCATTTCTTCATTTCATCTTTCTTTTTTTAGGACTGGAAATCCTCATCATATGCCCTAGTTGGCTACAATCAAAGTAGAAAAGGCTTTAAGAGGAAGACTTTATACCTTTGTGCTTTTTGACGATGGCCCTCTACGAAACTTCTTAAAGTTAAAAATCTTCTTTTTGAGCATTTTGTGGAAGCCAATGGCCAACATGATAGGCTTATCTTCTGACTCTTCAGATCTTGAGTCATCTTCACTTTTAGGGCCCTTAACTAATGTTTTCAAGGCTACTTCTATATCGGAGAATTTTTTTTCCCTTTTTCTTCTAGGAGGTAGATATCAAATATAAGGAGTTTTCTTATCAGATCCTCCAACTTCAATGTTCTCAAATTTTGAACCTCGTTAACGATAATGACCTTGGCTTCCAATAGGTTTCTTCGGAGATTTCTTAACAACTTCCCTATCATCTCTTTATTTGAGTAGAATTCTCCAAGAGACTTGATATTGTTGACAATTTTAGTAAATCTGATTCACATCTCCTTGAGACATTCAATATGAAGCATCTTGAAAAGCTCATATTGGTGTACATAGATGCATATCTTTGATTCTATGACTTTGCTTGCATCTTCATATGTGGTCACCAATGTCCCACACCTCTTTAGCCCTTTGGCAAGCAAAAATTTTGTTAAACTCATTAGAAGCTAAAGCACAGTGTAGGGCATTAACTGCCTTGCAATTTTTTTGGCACTCCTTGATACTCTTGAGGGGTGTACTAGCCTATAGGCTTCTCTAACTACTTAATGCCAATAGTAACAATGACTTAGATTGTAGCCTTTGACACTATGTTCCACAACTCATAATCTTGATCCATCATTACCATCAAATCTACAAAAGTCTCTTTTAATGAGAACAGTTAGAACTATAAAATGATGGCGATCTATAATAGATGTACCTTGATTGATCTTAGCCATTCCTCTAGAAGATATATACCCTTAGTCACATGAAGGTTCAATCACAAGGAAGGGCTGAAACTATATTTGATACTAATAGTTGGTTCCAAGTAAGTTATGTCGTCCTCAGGGAGGAATTCGGTGACAACAAATAATCACAAGCATAAACTTAAACTTCATACAAATCATGATAAAAGTAAACTTAAGGATGTTAAACAATACAACCAAGGGACCTGAGCAAATACACAAAGGGCGTTAAGCAAAATAAAAGCATAACAGAATATAAAGAACATGGAGTTTGTTTACCACGCTTACCCCTCAACTATGCTACGTCTCCACCTAAGGAACTATTCTTATGATTCAACCAATTTGTATTAGTATGCTCAGAGATAATAAAATTGTAAGCATCTACCCAAGGACCTTGATGAGAAAACATACCCTTCGAGACCTCTCTTAAAGTGATTTTTTCTAAGTCCCCTCTTAGGAAGGACGCCTCTCAGTCAATCCTCATACTTACAAGTAAGATTCTCCCAACCCTCTAATCTCTCAAATCTGTGCGAAGATTACAATGATTTGGAAGTTGATCACTCAAGAGTACAGTGACACCTAAAATATAAGTTGAGCTTTTTGTGTTCATGTATTGTGTACTCTTCTTTTTCAACTGAGGTCGTTATTTATAGGCATAAAGCATTAGATCGTTATAGTATGTTGATTGAGTAGTTGGTAGGTGTTTTAGAATATTCCATTGGATGCCTTTTTCTATTGACTATAGGCTAGTTTAAGGGCGTTGATGACGTTTACTTTTTTGACAATTGCTCAGTCATGTGTTAGCGCTTTGCTGCTTGGAGAGGAGCTCTTTCAGTCTTTATTTAATGTGTTAGCCATTGTGTTCCTCATTTGATAAAGCAAATGAGCTTCTTTCTACACTTTCATGTTAACTTATTCTACTTTGAGGGGGTAAACTATAGCTATGCATTGGCATAAAATACTTTTAGCCTTTTCCTGATTTGGAAAACTTGTGAATCTACTTTCTATGTTTCCAATTTATGACCCGCCATTGTATAGTGAAAACCATAAAGTTAATCTCGCATCTTAGAGAATCAGCAGTAAGTAATTAGTAAGACTATTAATTAGCACATTTTAATCTAATGTGATAATTCAATACTTGATGATAAAGAACATAGGCAAATATTTATAGAATAAGAAGCAGCTTTGGTATAAGAATTTGTGCTATACTTACACAACATGGAATTGCATATATAATTAGTCACCTTTATTTTTTACCGCACATGTACATAATTTCCAGATTAATTAGATTGATCGGAGTATCAGAAAATTCATTTCAAGCTCAATTCAATTCTGTGGAAATTTTATGACTTTGACAGGGGGTCTATTTCTGATGTACCTATCAATGTCCTTGAAGATGAGAATTTAAGGTAGACGAACTCTTGTGTTCAAGTTTTAGATGGTGAATTGTTTATAGAGCTTATCATGCTAGTCACTTGTGATTATGTAGGCATATAGGACGAATACAAGTAACTATGTAAACATGATCAAATAATCTTTTTAGCTATAACAAATGTTCCTTACAATCAAAACACCTTTGTTTTTTACCACACATGTACATAATTTCTAGATTAATTAGATTGATCGGAGTATCAGAAAATTCATTTTAAGCTCAATTCAGTTCTGTGGAAATTTTATGACTTTGACAGGGGATCTATTTCTGACGCACCTATCAATGTCCTTGAAGATGAGAATTTAAGGTAGACGAACTCTTGTGTTCAAGTTTTAGATAGTGAATTGTCTATAGAGCTTATCATGCTAGTCACTTGTGATCATGTAGGCACATAGGACGAATTCAAGTAACCATGTAAACATGATCAAATAATCTTTTTAGCTATAACAAATGTTCCTTATAATCAAAACACATACTATTACTTAAAGCATATAATCACATCACGTTGAGGGGCTTCAAGTTCCAATTAGAATGTTCCTGTGTTGGAAAAATTTATTATGGAATAATGTACAAAAATCTTATTGCTTATGGATTAAGAGGGTGTTCAAGCATGATACACTTGAATTTCACACCTCATTCTAGCGAAATTTAACTCAAATAATTGATAAATTAGGTTGCTTATTAGTGTTTTATTGGTATTGTAGGTAATAAAGAAAATTGCTCAAATGGTGGATAATCAGTGCAAAGCATGCCAAAATTTAAGCACCTTAACCCAGAAACCTTTGAAGGATAACTCAGGACAACCATGAATCAAGGCCAAGTCAACAAGTAAAAAAATTGTGGGGAAATAAGGAAGAAGAATAATGCAGAAATTTGGCATGAGCTGCCAGTGCCAGCCAGGTGGCACGGGGTGCCCATGCCAAGTGGCATGGCTGTGCCAAATTCTATTTCTAATATATTTTTGTGCATAATTCCAGAACTTAGCACGGTCTACCCGTGCCACATGGCATGACTGTGCCAAACTTACTGCGTCGGGATCTATTTAAAGCCCTTTCTCCCATTAATGTAAGAATCTAATTTTTAGGTTTTAAGAATAGGGTTTACCCTAGGGTTCAAAAGAGATTAGTGTAGATTATTCATTTTGTAGTCACATTTCAAGAGTAATGAAGTTTCGATGCATTAGCTTTCTCTTTCCCCCCTCTAATCTTCATTTTCATTGAAGTCGTTACTTTATTGAGTTTGATTTACTGATTTAGTACCCAAATTTGCATACTTTTATTTGTTGATGGATTGAAATTAGTGTCTTCCTTTTCTAATCATTCTTCAATTCTCTTATCTACTCTTAATCTCTTATTCTCTTTCTTCGAGATTGTAAATTTCAAACTCTTTCACTCTCCTCCATCTTAGGGTTTGAAAACCCATTTTTACAAGTTTGGGTCTTTAACTCTCAATAGGTTAAATTAGGAATAGTTGAGTTATATTAGTGAGAATAAGTGCAGAATTTACCTCCAATCATCATCCAATTGGTCCAATAATAGAGACCAACCTCCATTATTGGATTTTCAAACTTTTGAGGTACTCCGAATTCTCTATCCTCTTTTAGTTAGTAATTATATTGCTTTCTTAGTTAATTAGATGATTTTCCTGTTATTATTAGTTAATATGATGCTTTGTGTTGATTTTGTTAATTATGTTTTATTTTAGTTTAGTTTAATTAATCATGTTTAGAGTAGGATTAGTTAGTAATTAGTTTGATTAATCATGCTTAGTAACATTAATTGCTTTTCCTAGGTTAGAGTTGAGGCCGAAAATAACTAGTGACTTGATTTCCACATCATTCTAGAGGACGACAAATTTTTCACCCTACTCATCCAAAAACATATAACAATTGGTGTCGTTATCAAGGAAGGTGGCACAAAATTAAGTCGCTTCTTGTAAATATGCCCTCTTTACCTCATTGTGTGCTAGTGTATTCTCTTTCATTGTTTCTTTACTTTTCTCTTGAGTCATATAGTAACTACTTATTTACATGACATTCAAAAGCACAAAAAAAAAATAGAAAATGTGAAAAACTCAAAAAAATTAAAAAAGTTGAAAAACAAAAAAGTTGTGACACATTAGATGTCAATGATGGGCTTGGGAATTTTGAGGAAAGAAATGTTGCTAATGTTGAGCCCCAATCCACTAAACTTGATGAGTTCATTCTTGAAAGAGTGGAACCTGACCTGCCACGTCCATTGAAGTACCACTTCTATCCTACCTGAACTTCCCCTCAATCATGTTTTGACCTCCTCCCTATTCTTACGGATGTGACATTTGTGCTTAACCCAGATTATGTTATTATGCTCCCCAAGTTCGCCGATTTTAAAGATCGTTATTTATTTATTCATGAGTTTGAGGGGGTGTGTTTGTTGATTCACATGGCTAGGATAACAAACGATGTTGTGATGATGAAATTCATTCCCTTTGCTCTCAAAGATGATGCTAAGAGGCGGATATATGGTATTAAGGTTGGTTCTATTAAATCTTGGGATTCTTTTCTTGATGTCTTCCTTAAGAGGTATTTTCCCAATAACAAGATCATTATGCTTATGAATGAAATCATCCCTTTTGTCCAACTGGAACATAAGCCTTTTTGGAATTATATGAATAGGTTCAAGGAGTTGCTCACTCAATTCCCTCACCATGGTTTAGAGAAATAGAACATGTGCTAAATTATTTATGAAGGGTTAGATATGAGTATTAAGATAATGGTTAAATCTATGTGTGGGGCAGAGTTTCCTTGCAAGAATGCCAATGAGGCTTGAGACTTTCTCGATGATTCAAGTGATAAGACATACGAGTGGGAGACAATTAGGGAAGGCCTAGGTATTGCATCTAAAATTTTTATATGGAAAATGAGAGCAAGCTACCTAATGACTTTGTTGCTTTGGAGGGTACTATGCTTCATTGTGAGTATCAACTTGAAGTTCCTCTTTTTCATCCACCTCAACCTCTTGAATACATTACTCCCCAGAGTTCTTATGATCTTCTCTTAGACCATGATTTTAGCTTATAATCTCACTCTTTTAATCAATTGTCTTTTGACAGGCATGAGTGATCCTTCTTTGCATCTCCTATTCATTAACCCTCATCTTGGGACTAGGGATGCTTCCAGGAGCAATATGGTTCTTGATGATGCATCTTTCTGTCTAGCTCCTTTGATAGAGAATGAGGAGATTGAGAAACTAGTGGTTAAGGTTAGCTGTGGTTTTAAGCATGACATGATTATGGTTTCCAAGGGTATGTTTGTTAAGGATGAGTATTTACTTGAAGAGACTCTTTTAGAGGAGCCTTATGCAAAGGAGATTGATGAGATTTTACCTTGTGATGTAGAGCTTGTTGATCCCATCCCTATTGAGTCCCCTACTAAGCCCATACCTACCTCTGTCGTCTCACCCCTTCTTCCTCCTATATTGTCTCACTTTTTCATTAGTCACTTAATGTCCATCTCTCCCAAGTCTGAGACTTGAATGATTTGTGCACCTAATTTAGACCGAACTCATGAGCTTGATGTGGCTATAGAACTTGAGGATTGGGTAGAGGATTAAGGATTCATGCCTCGTTCATGCATTCATGCTTTTTGTGAGACTTTTAAGCCCATATCCTCTACATTGAGTGATGTTGGGCTTGTGTGCAACTCTTATGATTGGCCCAGAGCTTTGATAAGCTCAAGAGAGCTCTCACTTCTACTCTGGTGATGTGCTGCCTTTAAAACATCCTCCTTGTTACTAATGGTTTTAACTTTTTTGGGAATTGTTCAAGTTTATTTGATAAGTTGCTACGAGCTTGGATATGGATTGATACAAATGGCAACTTGATGATTTGATGGAGTGGCTGATACTCCTTGAGCCTTTGGTAGCACATCTTAATGAGACGTAGTTTAGGTACACTTAGCACCTAATCTGGTCTGATCGTTCTAATTCTTTGCTCTTCTTCCTTCCCGTTTCTGTATTTCCTTTCGTACGTAGTTATGGATATTTAGGATTGTGATTATATAGGTGATCGATTTTGGGGTGAAACTTGAGATTTGTTGAGCTGAGATGGCTATGATCACCCTTGTTTGATTTGTGTGTTTTGTTTTATGTGTGTTTTGTTGATAGTATGTTTCATTTTGTAAATATTTGTTGGTGTTATTTAGTTTTCTACTTTTTGAAGATATCATAAATTTGGTGGATTTGAGTTGTTGGTTTACTTTTGGACTACTTATGTGATTGCTTTTTGGTCCTTATTTCCCACAATGAGGACATTGTGGACTTTTGGTGTGGTAGTGAAATGCCTATTTGTATATATTTTTTTAAAAAATTTAAAAAATTTTAAAAGATTTTTATTTTTCTTTAGGGACTTGTGTGCTTACTTAGGTGATTGATCCCATGTTGCTAGGCTATTAAGTTATATGTAAATAGAGTTTGCATGATGAGATGTCTAGTTGAGGATGTCAATTCGATTTTTCATAATAACCCTATCTCATATGTGTGCTTTTGTGCATGCCTTGCTTACCTTACAATCAATTCTTTAGGTCTTGTTGTTAAATTGACATGTGAACTTTTAGTTTACCAAAGTTTCCTTCTAGACTCTCTAAATAATGCAAAAAAAAGAAAAAGAAAAAAGCATAAAAATGTGAATAAAAACCCAAGCGCCAATGCGGAAAGCCACGATCTTTATTTCATAGCTTTAATTGGCTTGAATATGTACTATTTACTTTATTATATATCTGTTTGGGCAATAAAATAAATGCTTTGCACAATCTAATAAAATCCTTGTTTAGGGAATGTCCAAATATTTATAAGTCAAGTAGGTATTCTTGAAAAACAAAATAGAAAAAAATGGCGCAAAGAAGTCAATTAGGTAAGGAAATGGAGATCATGTCAATGTTCGCTACTTAATTCATAAGGATTGATACACATTTGCAAACGCACCAAGGTATACATATCATTGCATATTGATACATTTTATTTATATATAATTTGGTGATTTGGTTACAAAGGTGATGCAATTGCCTAAGTCATGTACATAATTTTCCTATTATTTATATATATGATCATGTTTTGAAAAAACCAAAAAGATTTTCCTTTGTTTTTGAAAAGATTTTTGTGGGTATTTCACTTGAAAATCCTCACGAGATCTCAGTCATCTACTTAGGAAACTGAGGGGTTTAAAGGGCTTGTTACATATGCTAAATGCAATCGTGATTCCAACAAAAGTGAGTTAGGATTTTCTTTTTCTCATTTTCTATCTCTCTTTAGCTAGTCTAGCTTATTTTACTCAAGGAAAAGCAAAGTCTTAGAGTGGAGGTATTTGTTCGGGTGCTACACATATGAATTTTACACCTCATTGTACCTAAATTTAGCTTAAATAATTGGTAAATTAGGTTGCTTATTAGTGTGTTATTGGTGCTGTAGGTAATAAAGAGAATTGCCTAAATGATGAATAATCAGTGCAAAGCATGCCGAAAGTTAGGCACATTAACCCGAAAAATCTGAGAGGATAACATAGGATAACCATAAATCAAGGTCGGATCAATAAACACAAAAATGTGGGAGAAATAAGGAAGAAGAATAATATAGAAACTTGGCATAGGGCGCCCGTGCCGGGTGGCACGGCCATGCCAAATCTTATTTTTGCTATATTTCTATGCAGAATTCCAAAAACTTAGCACGCTCATGCCAAATTCGTTGTTTCATGATCTATTTAAAACATTTTCCCTCATTTGTGTAAGAATCTAATTTTTGAGCTCTCTCTCTTTTTTCTTTTTAATCTTCATTTTCATTCAAGTTCTTACTTTGTTGAGTTTGATTTACTAGATTAATGCCCAAATTTACATGCTTTTGTTTGTTAATGGATTGAAATTAGTGCCTCCCTTTCCTAATCATCCTTATATTCTCTTATCTACTCTTAATCTCTCATTCTATTTCTTCAAGAATACAAATTTCATGCCCTTTCTCTCTGCTCTGTCTTGGGGTTTGAAAACCCATTTTTACAAGTTTGGGTTTTTGGCTCTCAATGGGTTAGATTAGGAATAGTTGAGTCATATTAGTGAGAATAAGTGGAGAATCCACCTCTACTCATCATCTACTTGCTCCAATAATAGAGACCAGCCTCCATTGTTGGATTTTCAAAGTTTTAAGGTACTCCTAATTCTCCATCTTCATTTCATTAGTAAATTTAATGTTTTCTTAGTTAATTAGATGTTTTCCTAGTTATTGTTCGTTAATATGATAACTTTTGTTGATTTTGTTAATTATGCTTTATTTTAGTTTAGTTTAATAAATCATGTTTAGAGTGGGATTATTGAGTAACTAGTTTAATTAATCATGCTTAGCGACATTTATCACTTTCCCTCGGTTAGTGTTGGGGCAGAAAATAACTAGTAACTTGATTTTCACGTCGTTCACAAAATGACAAATTCTCCACCCTACTCACCCAAAATCACATAACAGAGGATAGATCATTATTACATCACAAGTAAAACAATCTGGCATTGTTCTTGAAAAACCAATTGTAGTTGGCATTGGGGAGAGCTTATTAAACCGAGAAACATTCTTGCTATTAGGTATGAAGAACAAAGATGCAAGTGGACTAATGGAAAGAATGGTATGTCTACAACTGTAAATGATGATGAATGGCTAAGGTAAGGATGCAAAAACTTGACATTAGTGCTGATTTAAGGGCAACAATTATGTAATAAGACAGATGAGCCAATAGAGCACTTATTCTTTAGTTGTGAGTTTACGACAGTAATCTGTACATGGCTGTTATAGGATATGCTTCAAATATCTAATAGTCCATCTAGTTAGGGAGCTTGGAAGAATTACTTTGCAAATGTAGCCTTTAGGAAATCAAAAATAGAAAGCCTATGTTTTGATCATTATCATCTTATATTAGTGCAGGAGAAAAAGAAATAGGAGAAAATATCAAAACATACATAGAGATTGTTTAACACTTATTAAAGAAGGTGGTGGAATGTTTTTAAATAGATTTAGAGGATTATGACATGAGGTAATTTTTTGTGTTTCTCAAGGAATGCCCCCTGAGCCATTGGTGTATTGTTGATGATTCGGTGATCAATGAATCTCTCATATTCTACAAAAAAATCTACAAACTAATTAATTAATTGCATACAACCCCTAAATTGCTTATGTTAAGATTAACAAACACTACATGAACGTTAAATGAGACTTTAGCCCTACCTTTGCCTAGCAACGCCTTTTCTCTTTCTCTCTTCTTCCCTATATCAAGAGCCAAAAATACACTAATGTAGTGCTACATTCGATATTTTCGGTTCCATATCATAGTGCCTCTGAATCCATCTAACCATAACTCGTCCTTGGTATATGAAAAATAAATAAGCTAAAAGGTCAAACTACTCAATGCTATATTTAAAGGTCCTATTATTGACGGCCTGTCCACCATAATTTGGATTATCTATGCCCAAAAAACCTAATACAAAACATTTCAACCCTAACTTTTGACAAATGGCTCTCACAGCGTAGGAATCCCAAACCAAAATCCTCTTTTTGGGGAGGGGGGAGATAAAGATTATTTTTTTATTGATTTTCCTAAAATCTCGTAAGGGGAACCTCCTATTATAGTAAGACCTCAAACAAAAATTAAGCAATTCTCTCTCCATATTTTATACATTTATATTAATTGTTATTATAATTAGAAATACATATGATTGTGACTATTACAAATACCATTAATACATTCATTAAATTTTTTTAATGATTTTTAGAATCTAATAATCCCAACTTTAGGGGTATGAAAAATAATAATCTGAACTTAGAAAATTATTCCCAATGGTTTGCACTTTGGAGTGAATTATCTCTAATGTACCACCACTGAGTTAACTTATCAAAGAAGTGACATAGCAGTGACAGAGTCTTATATGGCATAGCAGTTAATAAAATTTATTTTTTTGGCAAGTCAGCAATGTCTTGAGTTAAAAACTAATTCTTTTCACATAACTGCCACCACCACATTGTCCTTCGCCGCTTCCATATCCCTATCAAGTCAACTTGCTAGTTGTATATAGGAAATAATTATATCAAAAGTATAAACTGCTGGGAGTAATTTTTGAAGTTCAAATTATTAATTTCCATACCACAGAAGTCGGAATTACTAGATTCAAAAAATCACTTTTTAATTCACATTACTACCAATCAGTAATAACTATTAGAAATTATTTATGAAATTAATTTTTTTGAATAAATTAGATGACTTTTTAGTTAACCACAAGTACGGATGGCAATGGGGCAAGTCTGAGGCGGGTTGAGCTATACCTGCACTAACATGCGTTTTAAAAACCATATGCATACCTATTCATATTGATGAATGACATATTTGCATATGATTTTATAAGTGTTGGGAGTCATTTTAGCAGATCTATATGCTTAATTGTATCATTTATGCCCCTATTTCTACTTTTACGCTTGGTTTTGCTTGTTTTGAGAGATTTTTAGCTTTTGACTTTGTGAGTCAAGTTATGAGAATAGAATGAAGATTTTTGAGGTCTTGTGGATCAAAGAAGATAGCAAAAGAGGCCCAAAGACACCCAACACGGACCACCCATAGTCATTACTAGGGCCTAAAAGGTTCTAAGAGAAGCAGCAAAACAAAAGAGGAGAACCAGCATGACCAGTGGCCACCATGGCCTATCCGTGGTGGTGCCCACGGTTTGTGGTGGCCCCCTTTCCCTCGAGTCATCATGTTTTCTCGCAGTTGTTCGACTTCTAAACTGTTTTTACGTTTTGGCTTCAGAATATTTGCAATAAAAGGGCTGTTTTCAGCCTCATTCCTTCTCCATATACCATTCCATTCTACCTATATTAGGATTTAGATTAGATTAGAGATATTTGAGAGCGAATTGAAGTGAAGTTTTGCAAGGATTCCATTTCGAGTTTCAATTGACGGATACAAGCGCGCTATTTGGGAGATCATTTCTCTTCTCTTCTCTTTTCCCATTTTAGATTTATATTTTGTAATTTTGATTATGATTTTGATGCTTTGATTTTGGATTTATGCAAATAACAGTTAATTTCTGGATTTGCTGTTCATCTCTTTGAGTATTTTAGAATGTTGGATTGTTTTATTGGATCTTGGATGTTTATTATCTTGTAAGAAATTTGATCATTTTCTTGCATATTTTGGGTATTGCATGAAGAACTAAAAGGTGAAATTTGATATTAGAACCTTAGAATTTAACTTGATTGTCTGATGTCTTGAGAGATAATTACTAATTAAGAAACCACGAATATGATAATAGCATGCTTAATGAATCTAAACAAATTGACAGCCCTTGAGAAATGGTAATTGGTTAGATTTAGGTATTTCACTTCACCTTGAAAGAGGGTTATGATACTTTGATTATCGGTTTTAAAACAACCAATTAAGGAAGAAGTGCTTGGTTGATATATGAATTGAGAGATTGCTTGTTTTGTATAATTCCATGATTATTTCTCCATTATATTAGGTAATATATTAGTTTAGTTCCAAACCTCAAATTTCAATTCGCTTAGCCTATCTTAAGGGGATAAAGCCTAGTAGATCAACCTAGTCCTCGTGGGAGATGACCTTGATTGCTACAACACCACCATGTGCTTGTAGCCCCATCAAGTTTTTAGCACCGTTGTCGGGGACTAGTGTCGTATATTGGCTTTTCTCAATAGGTTTGACTAAGCGTTTTGTTTTTTCTCTGAAAAAAACCAAAAAAATTGAAAATTCAAAAAAAAGATAAAAATTTTAAGGAAAGAAAAGAATGGCAATTTTTCATTTCCCCCAATTCGAGCATGAATTATTTTGGAGGTATTTTAAGCGATTAAATGATTTTCTTGCTGAATATGGTTATTTTGTGGGTATATGGAAAATTTTAGACATTGTTGATGACGGTGTGAATAGTAAACTCGAGCTCTTTTAGAGTATTAGGTTTTCTTGGTAAAAATATTGATAAAGGCTGACATTTGCTTGAGTAGATTGCTTGGGATTCATTTGAATTCGAGAAGGCTAGTTTCATTTCTGGCTATTTCTTCTCTAATCCTTGTGCGTTCTATGCTGGATCTTATTATGCCCCTTTTTGGTGTGACTGGTATAATTCTTCGGACCATGAAACTAATCTGTGTCCTTATTATGCTTGCTATGCTCAACCTAGCTTTGTAGCACCTAGTGAGAATATTGATGTTGTTTTGACCTTACCTAATTCATCCCTTCCCTTGGCTCAATGCATGGGGCTTGAGGTGGGTGAGCACTTTGGTGTAGTTGCTAGGTTTAGTGTTGTTGATACATATTTTAAGCTAGAAGATACTTTAGATGAGGTGCATGATCTAGCTATTTGCGCATGAGGACTCTCCTAGCCTTGGTTTTGGTGAAAGTGTTCTTTCTAATTCCCTCGATCATTCACATGCATCCCATCTTTGTACATTACCATCTCCTTCCACTGGGTATCACATTGATGTGCCCATGAGTAATCCTATGATTTTTTATGCTAATGTTGATTTGGGCTGTGAGGATAATGTGTCTGATGTACTTGGTGGGAATATTGATGATTACATGTCCCTAAGTTACTTAAGAGGGCATAATCCCTCTATTGAGCCTTATTGTGTATGCCTAGAGGATCTACCTAGGAAAGTTATGTGGACTACATTCTTTAATCTTTCCTATGATTTTTCTATGGGCTTTGAGAAGGTTAAAATGATACTTATCGTCTTTGGTGTGATTTTGGTTATTGCCTCTTACCTTATACTTTCTAAATTGTGACCCCAAGAGTTTGATAAGCTCCTACCTGTTTTGATGGCATCTAATTTGACTTGTCGAGTCTTAAAGTTGTGATGGAGTGGCTGACACTCCATTTGCCCCATTTGCGAAGAGGCCTTGGCTTAGGTGTACTTAACACCTAACCTAGTGCGACCGTTATATTTTGGTCCCTTTCCCTTCTTATACTTTCTTTCCTTTGAATAATAATGCTTTATCTAAGCATGACGGAAGGGTAGGTTCATGTTTTTCATTTTGGTTTTTAGTTTTCATACTTGATCGAGCATATAGTTTTAGATTTCTTTTTGTTTGCATTTAGTGTTTTGCATTTAATTGCATTTAGGTTTGCATATAGGATTGCATGTAGGGATGGTGTGGATTGGTTTAAGATAACCTCTAAATGATGTTTTTGCTAGGCATGATAGCTTTCATGAGCTTGAGTAATTTTTGATGTGCAATCCCTTTTGGTGCTAAAATTTATGCCGTTTTTGTGAATATTTCTTATTTTGACCCTTGTCTTGATTGAGACCTACGTTGCCTCCCAGAGTCTTTTGCACTAATGTTGGTATATAATAGTCATTTTATGAGCTAATTGAGACTTTGGTAGCTATCCTGTGAGACTTTGAGCCTTCTTTGGACTAATTCATTATATTTAGTCTCCTGTTTCTTTCATGTGTGTGACTCTTCCATGTTGCATCTCTAGAACTTGTCTTGACTCTTTTTGAAAACCACATTAGCATATGCATAGTTGGTGATACGATAAAAGCATTCTTTATTGTTGAACATTTTAGCCTCATAGCCAAATAGCCTACCTTTGTGTTACATGTTTATCCCCTTTGCTAGCCCCTTTAAGCTTATATCAATCTTTGTTGTGGTAACTTCTTTTTAGCCCTTGGCCAACCACATGTTCCTAACCTTTAAGCCAAGTCTATTGAGCATCACTTCAAGTATGTAGCGGGTGGTTTGGGGGTAATTAAGTTTCAGGTGGCTTTGGTATGTTGGTTTGTTAGGGGATTAATGAAATTGACCATTTACTTGTGGTTCCCTCTTGTTTAGGTTGTGCATATATGCATTTGGTCATAAGTTGATAGTTAGTGATCCTATGCCTTTCAATAATTTCAATTTTTATTTCATTTACCTAAAAAAAAGACCCAAAAAAAAGAAAAAAAGTTATGTCGAAGAAAAAGAAAAAAAAACAAACAAAACAAACAAAAAAAGAAAAAAAAAAGAATGAATAAGTTAATTGGCATTGGGCATTTATGTAGATTGAGTTCCTTTCTTTGTTAACTTATTTCCTACTTAATTTGTGGGGTATGTTCATTGAATTGTTGAGGTTTGGAAAGTTGATAACCTTCATAGTTACAGGGTGGTTTGTTGGTTGCTCCCTAGTCACTTACGTAAATAGCTCCACATTGCCTAAATCTATTAGTTTACTCCTTTTCCTTAACCCTTTTTAGCTCACGTTACAACCCATGTAAAGACCTCTTGATTGTCATATGCGCATTACATTTTTAATGGTGGAGAATTTGAGAATCTTGTTGAGCCTATGGCAGATTACATCTTTGGAATGAGTCTTGAGCGAACATATGCTATATTTCAAACACATGAGTGTGAGTGTTCCCTATTTCCCAAAAGGTGAGGTTCTACTGGTCCATTTGACTCTAATCAATTCCTCGTACTGTCATGTTGTGCTTTGTGGCTCTTTGGGGGTGACCACGTTTGAAATCGCACTTGCGGTCTTATACTTCTTTGAAAGCGCTCTCTTCCTTCCAATTTTGAAATGTTTTGCGCACTATTTGGGATTGCAATTGCTTGCTATTCGTGCTTGTAATGAGCTATGACTTGCCTACTTTAAGGATATTGCTATAATTTTGAATCCTAGATGTATCTCTCCTTATTGGTTTTCTCTAATATTTGCTTGAGGACAAGCAAAGGTTTAAGCATGGGGAAGTAATGAATGACATATTTGCATAGGAATTTATGAATGTTTGTGAGTCATTTTAGAGGATTTATATGATTAATTGTACGATTAATGCGCCCATTTCTACTTTTACACGGGTTTCGCTTGTTTTGAGAGATTTTGCGGATTTTAATTTTGCGAGTCAAGTTATGAGAGCAAAATGAAGATTTTTGAGGCCATCTGGATCAAAGAAGATAGCAAAATAGGCCCAAAGACACCCAACACGTACTAGCCATGGCTAATACACAACCGAGAAGGTTATAGGAGAAGCAGCTGAACAAAAGAGGAGAACCAGCGTGACCAGTGGCCACCACGGTCTATCCATGGTGGTGCCCAAAGTCCGTGGTGGCCCTCACGGTCCGTGGTGTCCCCTTCCCCTCGAGTTGTTATGTTTTCGCGCGGCTGTTCGACCTCCAGGCGGTTTTTATGTCTTGGCTACAGAATATTCGTGATAAAAGGGCTATTTTTAGCCTCATTCCATCTCCGTATTCCTTTCCATCCTGCCTAGTTTAGGATTTAGATTAAATTAGAGATATTTGAGAGCAAATTGAAGTGAAGATTTGCAAGAATTCCATCCTGAGTTTGCAATAGACATATTCAAGCGTGTTATTTGGCTAATCATTTCTTTTCTCTTCTCTTTTCCCGTTTTAGATTTATATTTTGTTAATGTTTTGATTTTGGATTTATGCAAATAACAGTCAATTTCTCGATTTGCTGTTCATCATTTTGAGTATTTTGGATTGTTGAATTGTTCTATTGGATCTTAGATGTTTGTTATCTTTTAAGAAATTTGATCATTTTCTTGCATATTTTAGGTATTGGATAAAGAACTAAAAGGTAAAATTCGATACTAGAACCCTAGGATTTGACTTGATTATATGATATCTTGGGAGAGAATGACCAATTGAGAAACCACAAATATGATAATTGCATGCTTAATGAATCTAAATAAATTGAGAGCCCTTCAAAAATGGTAATTTGTTAGATTTATGTATTTCACTTCACCTTGAAAGACAGTTGTTATACTTCGATTATTAGTTTTAAAACAACGAATTGAGAAAGAAGTCCTTGGTTGATATATAAATTAAGAGATTGCTAGTTTTGTATAATTCCATAATTATTTATCCATTAGATTAGATGATATATTAGTTTAGTTTCAAACCTCAAATTTCGATTTACTTAGCCTATCTTAAGGGGATAAAGCCTAGTAGATTAACATACTCCTTGTGGGAGACGACCTTGGTTGTTGCAATGCCACCGTGCGCTTGTAGCCCTATTACGTATCAATCGGGTTTTGAAAACTAACACTCATATCTATACCCACTGGGTTTTGCAAGTTTGCGAGTTTTATTCAAGTACGCATAGAAAACAAAAGTTGATACCCATATGTAACCGTTTTCGAGTATGATGTACGTTTGGACCATTGAAAGATTACAAAATTATCATATTGAAAGAGTCCACTATTTAAAAAATGTCAAATTAAGTAAATTGTTGGATTCAGTTTTAGAAAGACGTTTGAATTAGACTTGAACTGAAAAAACATTAGATCAAAGTTCTTTTGCTTAACATATAAAAAACCAGCACAAGCATAGGCACGGAGCAATGTATATGGCCGATGAAGCCTGCCCATGCTAATACCAACAACCGTTGTTCCAATACCCGTACATTCCAATTTAAAACTCGCTTTGACAGGTTTTTAGGTTTTAAATAGATACGGGTTTCATTATCACACCTAAATTCATAAACTTTTGTTCTTTTTAACTTATCATAAGTACATATCATCAGCATTCAGGCTGATCAACACTCATTATTCTTTGGTCATATTTCCTAATTTCATCCCTGATCAGTACTCATCAGAATTGATCAACAATCATTAGCATTAATCAACAATGATCAGTAATAAATTACTCATAATAAGTTAAAAAGAATAAGTCCTAAATTGTTAGTAAAAACTAATATAGATTATAACGGCATGACATTACCTACGTAGTTGGCATATGAAACAATCTAAGGCACAAGAATAAGGTACACACCCTGCCACATGGGATGCTAACTAAGGAAAAAGAACCAATCAAACACCAGCAACACGCCACGTTAAAAAAACCAAAAACGCGGAATTCAAAAAAAGAAAAAAACTATTCCTGGCTTTCTCTCTCCTCACATCGCACGTATGCTCTGTAATTGAACTATCATCTCTCTCTCTCTTTCTCCCCCCTCTCTTCTCTCTCTCTCTCTCCCCCCATAATCGAATGTGCATCATTCATCTTTGAAAAACCTCCAAATATGCAAATTGAAGCTGAAATAAAGCCTATTAAACATGATTCATCAAAGATTTTACAAGTTCGAAGCTCGTAGTTGATCAAAAGTCAACTCCAAGTAAGTACAAAATAGTTTAAAAATCTTAGTCAACAAAATTTTCTTCTATAGTCTCTAATTTCTTATACAATATGCAACAAGTTAGGGTTCACTAGTAACAAATTGAAAGCAAAGAGCACGGCAACAAGAAGAAGAGGCAACTTGAAGATGAATAAGTAAGATCACCATCAAAAAGGTATTTCATGCAGGAACACCAAAAACTTCAATAATTTAGCATTAGATCTAATGTTTTGCAAGCTTATTGTTGTTTCCTTGATTGCTCTAGTTTGAAGTAAAGTTTTTAGCATAACATCATCATTTAGAAACAGTTCCAGTGTTGGTTTTAGTTGATTCGTGTTGTTGTACTTGAAATTCAGAACAGTCTACTACTTCAGTGTACAACTTTTGAAATTTTAGTGTTGTTTGGATACAGATATAGTGTCATTTGTGCTTGATTGCTGTTGTTTTAGTTTAAATTGAGTCTGGTAAAATTGAGCATAATATCATAGTCTGTTTTAGTAATTAAAAAAATTCGGTGGTTTTTAGAAACAGTTTTAGTGTTCAAAAAATTGACAGGTGTTGATATTAAGAATAGTCTAGTACTTTAGTGTACAACTGAAGGAATTTTGCTATTTTTTGGACATAGATATAGTGTTCTTAGCTTGATTGTTGTAGTTTGAAATCTGTTTGAGCATAATATAATAGTGTTTCAAAACATTTAGTGTTTTCTAGAATCACATTCAATGTTGTACTTCTTGATTTGTGTTGTGTGAATTAGCATTAATATAATATGATATGTTGGGCCATCTTTTAAAGGCTGTTGATAAAATCTTTTAAAAAGGGATAACAGTTGTTTCAAGTTTACTATTGAGCCTAAAGTAATTTGGTGCTGTTTACTATAGAGTCTAGTGTTGTGCAGTAGAAAGTTTGATGTTTTCTATTAATTGAGGATATTTCAGTCCGAGTTGTATGATCAGAGGTCATTCCGGTTCCTGATCATCTATCAGTGATAATAATTATACAGATTCCATCATTATGTATTGTTTTAGTTTTTAAGTAATCTTATTGCATGGCCTCATAGAGGCGTTAGTTCCTAGTATCAACATGGCGTGTGCATTTTAGTAATGTAGATTTCAAAGGGCAGTATGAAATATTAATTTAAATCAGTATATCTACTGGTTTGGTATCTAATTTTGGTGCTAGTTGGACATAAGGATAGTGTTCTTGGCTTGATTGTTATAGTTTGAAGTCGATTGAGCATAATATAATAGTTTAGTGGAGCCTTCTAAAACATTTAGTGCTTTTTAGAATCATGTTCAGTGTTATTTCAAAACATAAGATGATGTATTTAGTTGGCAAAAGTTAGAATAAAGTGGTTTTATTCATCTTAACATGAATCACTATGTTTGGCCGTCTATTATAAGCTGTGGATCAATTGTTTTAAACAGGAGTAGCACTTGTTTCAAATTTAAAAGTTTAGGTGAGCTTTAAGTAATTTAGTGCTTTTTAGAATCATGTTCAGTGTTATTTCAAAACATAATATGATGTATTTAGTTGGTAAAAGTTACAACAAAGTGGTTTTATTCATCTTAACCTGAATCGCTACATTTGACCATATATTAAAGGTTGTTGATCAATTATTTTAAATAGGAGTAGCACTTATTTCAAGTTTAAAGGTTTAGTTGAGCTTTAAGTAATTTGGCACTGTTTAGTGTACATTTTAGTGTTGTCCACTAAAAAGTTTGGTGTTTTTAGTTAATTTAGGATATTTAATTTAGTGTTGGGTTTTAAGTAATTTGGTATTGTTTAGTACAATGTTTATGTTGAGCTTTAAGTAAATTGGTGTTGATTAGTATACCATTTAGTGTTGTCCACTAGAAAGTTTGGTGTTTTCAGTTAATGTACAATGGTTTACTTTAGTGTTCTTTAATTTTTAATTTAGTGTTGTTTAGGTATACATTTGGTGTTGTTTAACATAACTTGGAGTTCTTGCATACGTTGTTAAGTGTAGTTTAATGTATAATACTTATGCATTTGTTGCTAATAAAAAATAAGAATGCATTGCTATTCTTTGTATATACACACTGTATTTTTCATTACTTAATGCGACATTAATGTCCATAGGTCAAAGGCTGAAGAAAATGAAATAGCTCCTGACAAGATAATTGAAGTTGTTGTAGTTGATCTAAATGGAAGTGTTATATACTTAAAAAAGCCTTTCAAGTATAAACCTCTCCATATTCGAAAGTTTAAAGTTACAACCTAAAACATATACTTGCCACATTTAAAGAAGCTCATATTTACTTACCTAACATAAACCTTGTGTAGTTCCGAGAGCAAGGGAGGTGAATCTTCTATAGCATAACAAAAGCAGAAAAGATTTAAGCACATTGACTATAGAAAGAGAAAGAAGACACTTTAAGCCTAAGAAGGTCACCAAGAGGTCATAAAACTGCAGCACCAGATAATGAAGCACCAGCTAGTTAAGGTCAAAAAGGTGACACAGAAACTCCAATTTGTGCAGACTAATATTCTAATCATGAAAAGGAGATACAAACTAAAGAACATGCCGCCCCAGTGCAAGCCTCTACTCCAAAACATTCTAACGCAACTCTAACACCAAGAAGATCATCCAGAGGTCACAAAACCATTACAATCCCCCCAAGGTCTGGAGCTACTAAAAGTCAAGTTGAGAATGCAGAGGAAGAATCACAACCAGAACCATATCATATCATAAGAATGTAGAGGACCAATCAAATCATAAGAAAGGTAGCTAGAGCAAAAAAGATCAAGAAGACAAAGATCAGGAAGACATCACTAAAATGCTCAAAAACAGTGAAAGCCAAAAAAGTGTTAAGAGGACTCCAAGACTTCTAATTGCAAGTGATGAAGAGAAGAACCAAGTGAAGGCGAATCAAAGGGGAAAAAAGGAAATAGATACCAAAAAAGGAAGAAGAAACAGAACTAGCAAAAGCAAAGGCAAAGAAAGTTGTTACACAAATAAAGCCAAAGGAGAAAAAACAAAAAGGTGAGAAGAAAAAAGCGCAAAATGAGAAGATTTATGAAAAGCATTTTGCTATAAGAATTTCTCCTACTGAATTTTCATATTTGTTTGAAGATTTAATGCTACTGAGAAGGAAGCCATAAGAAATATGTGATTTAGAGGTTTCTTGCATTTTTGAAATTTCAAAAATACATGGCAAATTTGCACATGGTTGTTGGACAGATTTGATCCATATGCAATTTGGTTATGCTTACCTGAAAAGAAAGAGATTTTCAAAACTGCATTGGATGTAAATTTGACCTTTGCATTACCAATTGGGGATGTAATGTAGTTGAAGTTTGAAATGAGTGTCGTTATGAAGACTTTGAATTGGCTCTATGAGACTTGAGGGCAGATTGGAATTTACAAGGGGGACACCTTTGATTTCTGAAATCCCAAACTTCATTCTATAACTAGATGGAGGTGACCTATTCAAGAGGAATTTCATTATCTATATGGTGGCAATTTTCTTCCAAGATCAACAACAAAACCATTCTTCTATGATGGTCATGAAGAACCTAATCAATCTGGAGGAAATTTCCATGTACAATTGGCTCCAGTAAAAGTTGGATTGCTTAGTTAATGCTATAAGGAAGAAGATAGAAGACAACTGCTAATTTTGTGAAGGTTCACTAATATTTTTGGAGGTAAGTTAACCACATTTTATTCTCAAATTATTTATTTACATTTATAGGATCAAATTATATTAATGCTCCCTAAATTGACAACTAGAAAACATCAAAATGTGACCTAATAAACACTAACAGCATTGGTATATAATAAAATAGTGTTTAATGTATAGTATGTGTGAGTGAGTGTGTGTGTGTGTGTGTGTGTACACAATACAACAATGTTTAGTTTGTAAGGAACACTGAAAAGATTAATATATATTACAACAATGTTTAGTGTATATTAGAATATTATTTAGTGTATTATACAAGTGTGTTTAGTGTATGCAGCTTTAGTTGTGTAGTTTGCATTGTAGCAATTTAGGTTTGGACTCAAGGAAAGGAATGATCAAATGCAAGAGCCATAATAGATTTATTCCAATTCTACTAGACACCACACCTATTAAGTTTATTTTCTTTACACTCGGTATCTTTAACTATTATCCAATATCTTTGTTTTATCAGATGTTGTACTTGGATAAGGTATTCTTCAACAACAAAAGAATGGTTGAAAGACTTTTCCCTCCTATTATTGGATGGACCAAAGAGACAGCACCAAAAAAAAAAAAAAAAGGATTGATGAGGAATATAAGACTGTTGGCTTTAGAAGGGGCTGCATTGATCCACCATTGACAATTTTGACCATCACTATACATCAGTAAATGCAGATATTACCAAAAGAACTACAACTCTATTCTACAAAGTAATCCAAACATGCCAAAAAATATTTATTTGAATTTGAGGTTAAAACAATGTTTTATAATAAGTACTTTTAAAATGTGTTAGTCTTTATTTTAAACGTTGAAATTACAATTAATGTGCGCAGTAAGATTTCAAGGCAATGGTTACAAGATCAAAGAACCACGTACATTCTTGCACAGAATTCTAGCGTTACATGGGGTACATGTTGAAAAAGTATTGAAACAACAAGTTATTTCACAAATTTTAAGAGTTGGCTATCTATATATTTGTAGGATTTTATGAAACGAACTCCCAACATTCTTCCCCACATGACTTTGATAATGAGGATCAACTAGAGCATAATGATTCTATACCAAAGAAGATGAAATTCCTCCATGTAGCCAAGATTAAGAATATTGGAACAAAGTCATTGAGGTGATGATAGAGTTGGAGAAAGAAACACAAAAGGAAACAAGAGGACCACTTAAGACTATGAAAGTAAAAGATCCAACAATGCCTAACTTCACACTGATTCCTGATTCTTAAAGTCCAATGGTTGACCCAACATCAACCAATCAATCAAGCAAAGTATTCCCAAGAGGCTGACGATGACGATCATGATGGTGCACAAAATGAATGCAATATACTGAAACAGGATGTCAAGGGCAGCCTTGAGTGTGGTACTATCCCAAAAGGACCTGAAATTAAGAAAAGGCCCAACAGAGAAGCAAAGCAATTGCCTATATTCTTTTGTTCACCTTTTATTGAAGCATGACTAGTAAGTTAACTGATTATTCAAAGGAAGAGACCTTGCTTACCGATTATGTGTTTTCACATTCAAAAAATTTAAGTAAGAGGTATGAATTCCTTCCACATTGAATGTCAAAAAATTCAGTAGCATGCACTATTTAAGATTCATTTTTGCCTTTCTCTAAAATAGATGGCATACACATACTATACATGAAGCCATGAGACACTAAACAGTACCTGAACATACCCTAAATGGTACACTATCATACACTAAATTGAATAGGCATATATGCCTTTCTCGGATTTTCTATTATAATTGATTTATGTACTGACTATTTGACTTTTTTTTTCCTTAAATGTCAGTGAACTGATGTTTGATGCATGGAGGTACACAGGTAATAGTTTTGATTTTGCATCTCTTAAGCCTGGATGTCTTCTTGACTTAAATATTACCTCTATCGGGCGCCCATCCTAAACAACGAAGAAATTCATAAAAAGCCCTCTTCCGTGTCCCGATTTTTCATTCCAATAGATGCATCTGTGCGTATTTGACTTCAATTATTATTGAAGAAGGATAAATTTTTGAAGTGTTCACTTCGAGATACTAACATGTACACTTGCTTTTGTAGCTCACAAGTAGTTCTATAAGCTTCCCCAAAAAATCAAACAGTCAACGATACTTGTCAGTTAAGAAAATTTTAGATGTAATGCTGAAGAGATGAGAGTGGATAGATATATAAAAAGTGAACTTGGTAAGTGTCTATAGAAGTCTCTTTCCTATGTCTACATGTCAAATTAGATAACACATTAATACTATGCTACACGAAACATTATAGTATGCTACACTAAACAAAACCTGTTATACACCACAGGCATACTGTTATATTTATTGAAGGTATTGGTAAACATTATTGTACTTGACACCATACAATACCATATCATACACTAAATTTGGCAGGCAAGCATGTTGTTTCATTCTTTTTAATATGAATTCTCTATTTTCATATGTTAAGGCTTCGATATGCTGTGAACACACTATTTCCTATATTGCTTTAACCTAAGGGATGAAACATATGATATCATCGATAACTTGAACTGTAAGACCCGCCCTCTTTATTTGAGGTTAACCTGGCTGTCTTACCTTCTACGTTATAAAATTCGTATTTTTATTAACTATACGAGTTAAATTATTACTGATGTGCTTATATGAACAATAATTTTATTAAAAAGAATTATTATTGCTATTATTGATTTTAAAGCTAATTTGTGCTATTTGTGTCTCTAAACTGTACCGATAGTTTAATTTAGTCGTTTTTCGAGTATGATTGGGTTGTCAACCTTATAAGTAGTTCGATATTTAATAAATCGAACCTTTATATATTTGGGAATGAATAGTTGATAGAAGGTCATATTAACGATTCGGGTTTAGAGTTCGTGATACGAACTAGACTAGCAGTACCAATTATTGATCAGCTTAAGACAAAAATAAAATAAAATAAAAAGTAAAAAGGGACGAAGCCCCTTTTCTCCATCTGCTACCCATGAACGCATGACGAAGAGAGAGGGAAGGGGGTTTCTCAAACCCTAACCCCGTGAACCCCAATGACGAGAGAGAGAGGAGGGCCGAGGGATGCCGGCGACTGGCGGCCGGCCACCATCGGGCCTGGTGCGACCCCCCGGTGCTGCCCCCTGGCGAAACATGCAGAGAAGGTGAGAGAGAGAGAACCGGAGTCAGCGAGAGCGAGAGAGGAAGGGCGGGGCGGTGGTGGGCATGACAGCGCACAATCAACACAGGCGCGACGGCCAGGTATCACTGGTGAGGTGTTTCCCGCGAGAGTCGAGTCCGACGACGAGGAAGGTCCGAAAGGGGGCTAGAAACAGGCTGGTAAGGCTACTTCGAAGATGATGTTTGGCCAGCAAATTAGGAGGCTTGAAATTCAGCTTCAAATGTTCCCAATTAGCCCAGGAATCGGGTTCTCTAGCTTGGAGTCTAGGTGGTTGTTTCTCGCCTCCTAAGTATTAGTAGTTTTGAAATTGTTTTAACCTTTAAGTTGCGTTGCATGTGAGTTTAGGATTAGTCATATCAATTGGGCTTATGCATGTTCTGTTTCAGCGGAATTTAGTTTAAATCGATGCATGTTAAGTTTAGTTATTTCATGCCTAAAATTGAGTTCGAAATAACCTAACAATACCTTGAATTGATATGTGTTAGTTTAGTTAACTAATGCTTAAAAATGGCTCCGAATCGCCATATGTTAGTTTAGTTAACTAACGCTTGAAAATAGCTTCGAATTGAAAGATGAATGCTTAGAATCAATACATGTACACTTAGTTAATTCACGTTCGTTTAATAACTTCGAAGTGGAATATGAATGTCTAGAATCGATACATGTACACTTAGTTAATTTACGTTCGTTTAATAACTTCGAAGTGGAATATGAATGTTTAGAATCGATATGTGTACACTTAAGTCAATTCATGCTCGTTTAATAGCTTCAAATTGAAATGTGAATATTTAGAATCGACACATGTACACTTAGTTAATTCATGCTCGATTAACAACTTCAAAATAAAATGAGAATGCCTAGAATCGATACTTGTGTGATTAGTTAGTTTATACCTGAGCAGTGACTTCGAAATAATAAATGAACACCTCGAATCGATGTCTGCCTATTTAGTTAAATCATGTTTAAAAATAGCGTTTGAATTAACTAAGCATGTCTTGAATCGATGCCTACTAAGTTAATTAATTAATGTTTGAAAGTAGCCTTCAAGTTGACCTAAACACGCTTTAAGCCGATGTATGTTGAGTTAGCTAATGCATGCTTAAGGATAGCTTTTGAAACAACCTAAACATGCCTTAAGTTACTGTAAGTTGACTTAGTTGATCATGTTTGAAAAATAGCCTTAAAACAACCTAATAACACTTCGGATCGATGCGTGTTAATTTAGTGGATTCATACCTGAAAGTGGTTGTTGTTCATATTTAGTGAATTGTGTGTTTAGTAAGTAAACAACGTTTAAAACGATGTATGTGGATTTAGTTAATTTACATTTAAAAGTAGCCTCTGAGACGACCTAAGCATGCCTTAGATCGATGCGTATTGAGTTAGTTTATTCATACTTAAAAGTATTCTTTGAAACTACCTGAGAACATCTTAAGCCGATGCATGTCTAGTTGATTAGTTATGCTTTGAAAATGACATGAGAATGACATGCTTGTTCCTTAAATGTAAGTTATGAATGCAAGTTAGTTCATATCTTATTGGTTCTTCTAGTTCGTGAGTACCCTGCTTAAGTTAATGAAATATCTATGTTATATAAGCCGTATTGTGTCGCTGAATGGGTGCTACCTACTCGGTAGGTATATAAGCTCTGTTACACATTTCTTTATAAGCTTTCATGATAATATGCTATGGTTACAGAATTTAAAATCGAGATGGTAGTCAAGTGGTCTGAGGCAGAACTATGAGTGGTTCGAGATTTCCTGTGGTCGGTTGCTGTGTGAGGAGGAAGTCTGGATTGTGATTAACCGTAATCGTGTGAATTGCGAGGCCATGTGTGGCTCATGTTGCTAAGTTGAATTATGAAGTGTTTGAATGTGTACATGTGCACCCCTACCCTTTCTATGTCATTAAGTTTGATTATTTACATGAGGGTGAGTTTTGAAAAAGAAGGATTTCAGGTTTTGAAATGATAGTAGCCATAATTATTAGTGCATGACAGCCTATTTTAACTAAATGAATACAGTTTTGAGAGTGAACTCGCTTGAACGAGAGAATCCCTAAAGAGTTTTACAAAGGCGTGAGTTGTATGATAAAGGATTTCGCTGCGAGAGGCAGCAAAATTATTAGTCATTATGGCCCATACGCTTTAAATTGGCTAAGATAATGTGCTTCGGACAATATGATATGAATGATGTTAGCCTAGGGGATAAGTCCTGGTACTAGGAAACCCTAGAAGACCCTGACGAGGTAATGGTCTGATATATTATATATAGCCGTCTCAGAAGTAAGAGCTTAAGCGTGAGCGTTAGGTCTCACTATAGGGTTGAGAATAGATCTCACCCAACTAGCACCGTGTAATGATCTTATGCCAGATGTATTTTCCTAATAAGCGAAGGAAAGCAGTCGACATTACGCCATTTCAAGTATTTCAGAAAGAAAGTTTTTATGGGCCATTGAGAGGCCAGATGAATGAAATGTGAAAAGCTTTTTAGGGTTAGCATGCGAATGATACGAAAGAGATTTCTTTTAAAGAGCGTTAGGTCTCACTATGGGGTTGAGAATAGATCTCACCCAACTAGCACCGTGTAATGATCTTATGCCAGATGTATTTTCCTAATAAGCGAAGGAAAGCAGTCGGCATTACGCCATTTCAAGTATTTCAGAAAGAAAGTTTTTATGGGCCATTGAGAGGCCAGATGAATGAAATGTGAAAAGCTTTTAAGGGTCAGCATGCGAATGATACGAAAGAGATTTCTTTTAAAGAATATGAGCCTCAAGAGGCTAAGAAAAGAGTTTTTATGTGCCTCAAAAGGCTAAATGAAGTGTTTTCAGTAAAAAGAAAGAAAGCTTCCTGTGCATGACTTGTGCATATCATACGAATGAGATCTAAGTAAAGTATGCTGATGAAAATAAAGCGTTATGTGCATATTCCAAGTATAAATTATGAATGAGATACTAAGTGAAATACAATTATGAAAACGAAAGCCTTATGAGCAAATTTCATGCATACCTTATGAATGACATTTGATTTGGACTTGAAATGTGTGTGTCTTATGCATATCATATGAATGAAATGCCAAGAAAAGTATGATTATGAAAAGAGATAACCTTATGTGCACATCATATGAATGAGGTTTCATGCATAGTTTGAATGGATGCTAAGAAGTTATGTTTATCAAAAAGAAAGATTCCTATGCTTGGCCCTCGATGCTTGCTTATGTGCTTAAGTGCTTGTTAGTTAAGGAATTCAGTCACTTAAGGGCTTAAAGATGAGTTTGAACGGCTAAAATTGAAGTTCATGGATAGTAATCCTTCCTTAAGGATTTAAGAATACCTAATATGATAGTAAAGTATGAATACGTGATATATGACTATTATGAGTATTATTGCCTGCAACGGTTTTGGTTTTAAGGGGTCAGGGAATACTCACTGAGCGTGTGGTTGCTCATCTCACTACTCTTTCCCTTTTTCCCCAGGTTTTCTTTATGACAGGAAGAAGTTGAGTCAACTATGCTGAAATGGAAGTTATCCTTGCTTAAAGGGAGTCAAGTGTGCCCAAAGTGAAGTAGTCTCGCTCTTGATGATGTTACAGAATGTATTCTTAGTTTGTAAACGTATGTAAACCAAGTATTCCAGTTCATGTAATGCATATGGTGTAAAGGTCGCTCTATATGGTCGTATGAGTCAACCATCTAATTAGTTAGATGTCTTCTTGGTCAAAGTTAATTATGCTTTGGGATGTAAACTCCAATACTCCGATTGTGTCAACCGTTGAGTTGTATCTTTCATTTCTTCTTTATTAAAGAACTATAATATTTGAATACTCCAAGCGAGCTGCTTATTGAGTTATGAACTCCGTCGCGTAGCCGTTGAGCTTATTTTAAAATGTTGTACGCTTCCGTTAATTGCAGGGGTTTATTGTAAGGTTTTTAGCCTAGAAACGGTCAGTTTTTAAGGAAAACTCTGTCCGTTTAGTCTCAGAAATTAGGTAGGAAGTAAGAAAACGTAGCGCTCCTGGCCCTAGGGGCTGGGGGTGTTACATTGATGGTATCAGAGCAAGGTCCTGTGATCATAGGCTGCGACCTGAGTCTTGCATCTCATATAGTTGCCTAGGAACGCGTTCATGATGACGTGATATATGCCTACCTTGTGTGCAAATGTGAGTTTTATGTAAATGTTAGCGCGTTTACCAAGTTAGGTGCGGCTTGAGTAAGCTGATTGGCTGGATGAGAGAACCATTTGCTAAGGTATAGGCTGAGTGGCTCATATCCTCATGGGTAAGTTAAGTGTTCGCTCAATCAAAGCTGTTTCGCTTATATGCCCTAGTCATTTTAATCGAAAGTTTAAAGAACATATGATTTGAATTCGAATAATTAGAAAAGCCTTAACTCTAAGCTCATCTTGCCCCTGAAGTATGATTTGCTCCTCCGGCCCCATAATTGAGTGAGTAGACGTACTCGAAGGTTGGTAGAGAGAGAGCTAGAAGCAGTTAACCTTTCTTTTATTAAAAACAAAGAGACTCGAAATAGATAAGCTATTTTTCATCCTTTGAAACTCAAGATTTTGAGATGTTAATACCGTCTTGACTGTCAAGCCAAGTTTATCCTATACCAAAGGATTAGCTTCCCGTTAGTGATGGCAAGGGAGTTTAGATTCATAAATATGCGCCCTTATGTGTATCAAATGTTGCTTGTAAATGTGTATGTGCTAAAATGTGTACGACGATAGAATCCTTCGTAATGGGCTAGGAAAGGAATGATGGGAAATTAGTTGCTATGATTGATAATCCTACTAAATCGTACCCTGCTGTTGTGAATTTTGAATTGCCTGAGTGAAATTAGGGGATATTTTCTTATGAATGCTTGAAAAACTAAATGCTAGTGGTAGGATCTCGTTAAACATTGCATAAGTGTACCTACTATTCTCCTTTCTTGTCATTGTTGCCTCAGCCGTGCATTACTTGCATTCTATTATACGGATTGTTATTCGTGAATGGGGTGACGATGCTTTGGCTCGAACGAACCCTAATACACCCAAAAAGCGAAAGGGAGGAAGAACCTAGCAGACTTTGGAATTGTGCATAGTAAACGATCCCTACTAAGGTAAGCGACCTACAGTGAGACTCCCATAATCACCTGTGGGTTAGGTGTACCTCTTAAGACCTCAACTGATACCTATAAGACCATTAATGTCGACCGCACTCAAAACGAACATAGCCATAGCATTGCACGCAGTCTAAAGCCTATAGAAGCTTATATAGTTATTTAAGTTCGTTATTTGTGACCAGTTATGTGTTTTATGAATGCGTTGTTACACATCTGGGAGTTTGCTTGACTTGAGTCTGGTCTGGTATGTGACTTGATTATCCAGATGATTTAAGTTCTGTAATTCATGACATGGCATAACCTGTAACTCGTTGCTTACATTCCATGAATTCTATGATTCCATGTTATGGCTAAGTAACTACATGTACCCGTATTTGAAGCATGATGAGACGACCCTAGAAACCTACATTCATATATTCTTGCCCTTATATGCTTGATCAGAGTAGCGTTGAGGAGGCGTAAAGGCCAATAACCGTTCACTCGTATGAATTTATGACCTAGGAGACAATCAGCTCCAAGTAGGGACCTTAGTAAAGTCTCCCCCATCAAAAACCATCGATTTATATTCTCACCTTGGCGCTTCCTTCCCAAGTTGTTCTTATCGATATGTATTGTTGGTTCGTGTTACAGGTGACTCATAATCCTTGGTATGTTCTGTGATTGATTCTACGTGATGCCAATGTGATTTCAAATGCCACTTCATATTCCGTCATTGTCAATGTAACGTAGTATGATGTTTCTACTGCTTAAGTGCGGTGTGGTAGCTTCCTGATCAATTGATTTCACCTTAGGATGATCTGGGTTCTTCATACCTTTTAACAAACCTGACATGTCCTGAATACAGTGCCATGAATGAAATGCTTAAAAGCTACCTGGGATTGATGTACAGACATAGGAATGCTAGTGCATATGTTTTCCTTTTGTAAATTGCTTGTCATGTATGTATTGGATGCATTTATGCTCCTCAGGATTCCTAGGCTTGAGAATGCTGAATTGCTGATACTATGCAATGCTATGTGGCGCCATTATGCTTAAATGATACTATGTGGTGCTATGTGACGTTCTTATAGTTCTAATGTGTTATAGGAATCTCTGAGTTAACCATTGTGATCTCAAAGGTGACTTGAATTTATGTTTTAGAATGAGACTACTAGTGTATGACCTTAAGATGTTATCGTCCCAATTGTCATGCCTTTAGATGCCCATTTATAGATGCATATGCATAGAATTATTGCTTGCCATGCGAACTGAGTCTAGATTATCGAAAATCTATGTTCATTTTCAAAACAAACTCAACACGGTTTCCATGCCAACCCATTCGCCCCTCTTTAATGCGATTTGCCCTCGGCGCCTAAATAGAGTGAGTAAATGCTTGATGAGGATTGGCGAGGAGGAGGCTGGATACCATAAGCTTTTTCCTTCGATTTAAAAGTAGTGTTGCAAGATGAAACCTTTTGGAAACCTACCGTGTTGATCATGGTTTTTGTGCGTACATTCTAGGAATGACCAAACTCAGGTTTAGAATTTCAAGGATGAAATTCTTTTAAAGGAGGAAGAATGTAAGACCCGCCTTCTTTAATTTAGGTTAACCTGGCTGTCTTACCTTCTACATTATAAAATTTGTATTTTTATTAACTATACGAGTTAAATTATTACTGATGTGCTTATTTGAACGATAATTTGATTAAAAAGAATTATTATTGCTACTATTAATTTTAAAGCTAATTTGTGCTATTTGTGTCTCTAAACTGTACCGACAGTTTAATTTAGTCATTTCCCGAGTACGATTGGGTTGTCAACCTTAGAAGTAGTTCGATGTTTAATAAATCGAACCTTTATATATTTGGGAACGAATAGTCGATAGAAGGTCGTATTAACGATTCGGGTTTAGAGTTCGGAATACGAACTAGACTAGCGGTACCAATTGTTGATCAGCTTAAGACAAAAATAAAATAAAATAAAAATAAAAAGGGGCGAAGCCCCTTTTCTCCTTCTACTGCCCACAAACGCACGACGGAGAGAGAGGGGGGGTTTCTCAAACCCTAACCCCATGAACCCCAACCCCTAGAGAGAGAGGAGGGCCGAGGGATGCCAGCGACTGGCGGCCGGCCATAGTCGGGCCTGGTGTGACCCCCTTGGTGCTGCCCCCTGGCGAAACACACAGAGAAGGTGAGAGAGAGAGAACGGGAGTGAGTAAGAGCGAGAGAGGAAGGGCGGGGTGGTGGTGGGCGTCACAGCGCACAATCGACATAGGCGCGACGGCCAAGTATCACCAGCAAGGTGTTTCCGGTGAGGGTCAAGTCCGACGATGAGGAAGGTCCGAAGGGGGGCTAGAAACAGGCTAGTGAGGCTGCTTTGAAGATGACGTTTAGGCAGCGAATTAGGAGGCTTGAAATTTAGCTTCAAATGTTCCCAATTAGCCCAGGAATCGGGTTCCATAGCTTGGAGTCCAGGTGGATGTTTCTCGCCTCCTAAGTATTAGTAGTTTCGAAATTGTTTTAACCTTTAAGTTGTGTTGCATGTGAGTTTAGGATTAGTCATATCAATAGGGGTTATGCATGTTCTGTTTTAGCTGAATTTAGTTTAAATCGATACATGCTAAGTTTAGCTAGTTTATGCCTGAAAGTGACTTCGAAATAACCTAATGATACCTTGAATCGATATATGTTAGTTTAGTTAGCTAACGCTTGAAAATGGCTTCGAATCGACATATGTTAGTTTAGTTAACTAACGCTTGAAAATAGCTTCGAATTGAAATATGAATGCTTAGAATCGATACAAGTACACCTAGTTAACTCACATTCGTTTAATAACTTCAAAGTGGAATATGAATGTTTAGAATCGATACATGTACACTTAGTTAATTCATGTTCGTTTAATAACTTTGAAGTAGATTATGAATATTTAGAATCGATATGTGTACACTTAGTCAATTCATGCTCGTTTAATAGCTTTGAATTGAAACGTGAATATTTAGAATCGACACATGTACACTTGGTTAATTCATGCTCGATTAATAGCTTCGAAATGAAATGAGAATGCCAAGAATTGATACTTGTGTGATTAGCTAGTTTATACCTGAGCAGTGACTTCGAAATAATAAATGAACACCTCGCATTGATGTCTGCCTGTTTAGTTAAATCATGTTTAAAATAGTGCTTGAATCAACTAAGCATGTCTTGAATCGATGCCTGCTAAGTTAATTAATCAATGTTTGAAAGTAGCCTTCGAATCGACCTAAACACGCTTTAAGCTGACGTATGTTGAGTTAGCTGATGCTTGCTTAAGGGTAGCTTTTGAAACAACCTAAACATGCCTTAAGTTATTGTAAGTTGAGTGAGTTGATCATACTTGAAAAATAGCCTTAAAATGACCTAATAACACTTCGGATCGATGCGTGTTAATTTAGTGGACTCATGCTCGAAAGTGGCTGTTGTTCATGTTTAGTGAATTGTGTGTTATGTAAGTAAACAACATTTAAAACGATGTTTGTAGATTTAGTTAATTTACGTTTAAAAGTAGCCTCTGAGATGACCTGAGCATGCCTTAGATCGATGCATATTGATTTAGTTGATTCATACTTAAAAGTATTCTTTGAAACTACCAGAGAACATCTTAAGCTGATGCATGTCTAGTTGATTAGTTATGTTTTGAAAACAACATGAGAATGACATGCTTGTTCCTTAAATATAAGTTCTGAATAGTTCATGTCTTATTGGTTCTTCAAGTTTGTGAGTATCCTGCTTAAGTTAATGAAATATATATGTTATATAAGTCGTATTGTGTCGCTGAATAGGTGCTACTTGCTCGGTAAGTACATAAGCTTTATTATACATTTCTTTATAAGCTTTTATGATAATATGCTATGGTTATAGAATTCAAAACTGAGATGGTAGTCCGATGGTGTGAGATAGAACTATGAGTGGTTCGAGGTTTCCTGTGGTCGGTTGCTGTGTGAGGAGGAAGTCTGGGTTGTGATTAACTGCAATCGTGTGGATTGCGATGCTATGTGTGCCTCATGTTGCTAAGTTGAATTATGAAGTGTTTGAATGTGTACATGTGCACCCCTACCCTTTCTATGTTATTAAGTTTGATTATTTGCATAAGGGTGAGTTTTGAAAAAGAAGGATTTCATGTTTTGAAATAATAGTTGCAATAATTATTAGTGCATGATGGCCTATTTTAACTAAATGAATACAGTTTTAGGAGTGAACTCGCTTGAACGGGGGAATCCCTAAAGAATTTCACAAAGGCGTGAGTTATATGATAAAGGAGTTCGCTGCAAGAGGCAGCAAAATTATTAGCCATTATGGCCCACACGGTTTAAATTGGCTAAGCTAATATGCTTTGGACAATATGATATGTATGATATTAGCCTGGTGGATAAGTCTTGGTACTAGGAAACCCTAGAAGACCCTGATGAGGGTAATGGTCCGATATGTTATATGTAGCCGTCCCAGGAGTAAGAGCTTAAGCATGAGCGTTAGGTCTCACTATGGGGTTGAGAATAAATCTCACCCATTTAGCACCCTGTAGTGATCTTATGCCAGATGTATTTTCCTAATAAGCGAAGAAAAGCAGTCGGCATTACGCCATTTCAAGTATTTCAGAAAGAAAGTTTTTATGGGCCATTGAGAGTCCTGATGAATGAAATGTGAAAAGCTTATGAGGGTCAATATACGACTGACACGAAAGAGATTTCTTTTAAGGAATATGAGCCGCAAGAGGCTAAGAAAAGAGTTTTTATGTGCCTCAAGCGGCTAAGTGAAGTGTTTTCAGTAAAAAGAAAGAAAGTTTCCTGTGCATGATTTGTGCATATCATATGAATGAGATCTAAGTAAAGTATGCTGATGAAAATAAAGCATTATGTGCATATTCCAAGTATAACTTATGAATGAGATGCTAAGTGAAATACGATTATGAAGAGGAAAGCCTTATGAGCATATTTCATACATACCTTATGAATGAGATTTGATTGAGACTTTATATGTCTTATGCATATCATATGAATGAAATGCCAAGAAAAGTATGATTATGAAAAGAGATAACCTTATGTGCACATCATATGAATGAGGTTTTATGTATAGCTTGAATGGAATGCTAAGAAGTTATGTCTATGGAAAAAAAACATTCCTCTGCTTAGCCCTCGATGCTTGCTTATGTGCTTAAGTGCTTGTTAGTTGAGGAATTCAGTTACTTAGGGGCTTAAAGATGAGTTTGAACGGCTAAAATTGAAGTTCATGGATAGTGATCCTTCCTTGAGGATTTAAGAATGCCTAATATGATAGTAAAGTATGAATATGTGATATGTGACTATTATGAGTATTATTGCCTGCAACGGTTTTAGTTCTAAGGGGTCGGGAATACTCACTGAGCGTGTGGTTGCTCATCCCACTACTCTTTCCCATTTTTCCTTATGTTTTCTTTATGACAAGAAGAAGTTGAGTCAGCTATGTCGAAATGGAAGTTACCCTTGCTTAAAGGGACTCAAGTGTGCCCATAGTGAAGTAGTCTCGCTACTTGATGATGTTATAAAATACATTCTTAGTTTGTAAACGTATGTAAATCAAGTATTCTAGTTCATGTAATACATATGGTATAAAGGTCGCTCTGTATGGCCGTATGAGCCAACCATCTAATTAGTTAGATGCCTTCTTGGTCAAATTTAATTATGTTTTAGGATGTAAACCCCGATACTCCGGTGGTGTGAACCGTTGAGTTATATCTTTCATTTCTTCTTTATTAAAGAACTATAATGTTTGAATACTCCGAGTGAGTTGCTCGTTGAGTTATGAACTCCGGCGCTTAACCGTTGAGCTTATTTTAAAATGTTGTATGGTTCCGTTGATTGCAGGGGTTTATTGTAAGGTTTTAGCCTGAAAACGATCAGTGCTCGGGGGAAACTCTGTCTGTTTCGCCCCAGAAATTAGGTAGGAAGTAAGAAAACGTAGCGCTGCCGGCCCTAGGGGCTGTGGGTGTTACATGAACACTATGAGATCATATGAGTAGAGTTATGGTCCTTCCCTTGAAGAAATGGTAAATCCTGTTATTATTTTTCCTCTTGTTTAGCTGCATTTTTTTTGGTTAAAACTTTTAAAATAAGTATTCTAATCATTCTCATCTTGCTTTAACAGCAATATTGTGTGTTCAAATTCTTGGATGAATGCAAGCATCGTAAGTCGAAAATTGTCCGTGAATTTGAGCCAAAGTGGTTAGAGATGACATGGAAGGCATATACCAATTTATAGATTGTGGGATCTATTTAACGAAGCATATGGAGCCACGCTTTGGAGAAGGGGAGAAGAAATGAAAATATGGATTCAAATCTAGAGATATGAGTTCCTTCTAAAGAAAAACATTTTGCTTGGTTTAACATATTTTCAACACTTTTCCATGCTTTCATTTCTATTTTTATAGAAAGCAAAGCTTAAAGATCTATGAGGCAGATGTTGCCATGACATCTTAATGAAGAAGGAAAACAAAGAAAGGCATGCATTGTTGAAGAGAGTTAAGACTTTTGTGAAGATGAAGTTGGCAATGTAACTATTGCGGGTTCTAATACTTAGATTGATAGCTATTGCAATGTGATTCCATGGTGTACTTTTTTGGATAAAACTATTATCTAGTGTCAGCTTCCATGTATATGACACTTATAAATTGGCTGGTTGCATTAATACTAAGGTTGAGATTCATTCTCACCTGTTTTGGCTTTATAGCATCTAATATCGTATACCAAATATACCTTACCGCTTCTCTAGGAATGCTTTGAAAGTATCAATGCTTGACTAGAGTTGTGATTAGTTTGGTAATGATGTTTAACATTGGCCAATCTCCCTCTCAAGAGGGCCAAGATTGCAGTTTGTTTTGTGACTCGAGAGGGTTCATCAATCACATTTAGGCTTAGAGGGCTATATTCTACAAAATGCTGCTGCCTAATTTATATTTATGGTTTGTTGGGTTTTCTCCTAACAATGGGTTTTCATCAATAAAATCCATCTCAATCTTCATCCAAAAATAATTTCATTGAAGTTTGTACATTTGTATGGTTATAATTCTTGTCGTCCAAAATCAATAGCTGCTAGACCATTTTGTTTAAGTACCTCATATAAGTATTTTCATTGAGTCTGTAATGTAGACTCTTATTAGCATAAAATAACTCATTTAATTTTATAAGTTTAATGTTGTAAACTATGGTTCTTCATACACTAATTTTTAGGAAATTATCACATAAAACACATACACTAAATATTGTTTAGTGCTCCAGTCCAACACTAGATGAAATTCTATTTTACACCAAACTTTGTACTAAACTTTACTTTTTTCTATAGTGCCCCGTCAAATACTAAATGAAATTCTATTTACACCAAACTTTATTCTAAACTTTGCTTTTTTTTTTTAATTTCAAACCTCTGCTATAATGGGTTAACACTAAACTATTCTTCATATATACCAGATATCAGTGTATTTTACACTGAACAGCAACCATAATCCTTCATTTAAATAAATAACACTTAGGTCAATTAAAGATGTTTAATATAAATTTTAAAAGGTAACAACTGAAATACTTTCATATGTCAAAAGGAGTATTTCCAATTACATTCACAGTTGTCCGAGATGACTATTGTAAAATAGAACCACCTATGCAAAACATATTTTTCGCCTATTTAAAAATGTCTAGTTTGTCTATTTCAAATACTTCAAATATCACAGGGAACATTCAAATAGATAGCAGTAGTGGCTTTGCTTGTGCTTATAGTTTGTACACCTCTTTCTTCAAACATCAATCTAAACATTCAATACATTGCCTCTATACTTGACACGGTACAGCTTTGTGAAGTTCATGACACTATAATAGTTTAAGAAAAATAAATTACACATGCATAAAATAAAAAGCAACTAATAAACCTAAAAATTTAATGTCTTAAATTTACACGTGTTCTTGTCTTACCTACACTGATTGAATAATATATTTTTTCTTTGCAGCAGAAATTGCTGTCCCGGACCTTGCCCTTCTAACAATCTTTTCCAAATTGCTTTTCGGTCTCACATTTCTTTCTCCTTTTTTTCTGTGGCTAACAGGGTTTCGAATCACAGCATTGGTTTCCCTTCTTACCTCTTCCACATCAGATATATGCACAAAACCAATCTATGACTCCACATCTCACATAAGTTTCTTGTACATTTCCTCACAAATCTCCCTTAGTTTCACATTTCCCTCACTAGATAATAGCAGACGCTCAAACCTTTTAAGCATTTGTGCTCTCTATATTGATAAGGGGGCTAAATATTACGATTCTCATACCACACTTGAATATCTACTTGAGGCTGTGCTACTCTTGTCCACCTCTTTAATATGTACTTCTCAAGTATCTCTTTAACATAACAAATATTACAAAACTGTAGAGCATGGCAGCATAATATCGCGACTTCATTATATTTTTTGCAATCACAAGAGATGGTGTTGTCCTTGGAATCAAATCTAACACAAAACTCAAAATCCTTACCATATTGTTCCTCAATACACATGCTCAGTTGTTATCTTATTTTGGACAGAACATATGCTCTTCAGAGCACCCTTGCCTATTCACATATTCAGTTTCGAAAACCTTGTACATGTTAATGGCATAGATCTTCACAACGTGTTGTAAAACGTTGACTTAAGGTAAATACATATCAGAATAGCCTTCTTTGTTCTATACATTGACTTTTTTCTCTTTTGATCTCCATTCACTGACAACATAAGAGAATATATTGTAAAAATCAAATAAACTAAAAGGTTTACTCAATTGTCTTGATACTGATGAATTCATGCTCTCAATCCTTTGAGAGGACAAAACTCCTCCAAAAAAGTGATCCTTTAAAAATGTAGGACATCACTTTTCTTTGATGCGATAAAGCCTTGACAACCAAGGATGATCAACATAGTTGTAATCCGATAGTAAACTGTAAAAAAGAGAGGGGACAAACCAGGAAATCAGTGTAGAATAGTTTACATTTTAGTGCACACAGGTACTGTGTTAAGTATTGTTACCTTAACCAGCACTGTTCAAGCACAGATATTGTGTCACACATAAATAAATGTGATCAAATTTGGTGATAAAACTAGATAGCATCCTCAAATGATTAATATGACACCTTGAGTTCTCTTGAGTGTGCCCACCGCAAAGCCTATGATGACTAGTTGGAAACACTTCCGCTATTGCATTAGCCATTGAGAAGGCTTGGTCCGTCATTATTGTCTTTGGAGCTATACCATCCATTGATCTAAGGAAATCTTGAACAACGAAAAGAAACTTTTGACTTTCTCATTATTCCAAAACCCACAGCCAACCATAACATTATTTGAATGGTAGTTCATGCAAACAACGGTGCACAAATTATTTCTTATTTATCTATCTGATATGTCGTGTCGATCACTAATAAATTAACAAATAGAAAATAAAAAATATTTTTCTGAGAATCCCTCCAAAAAAAGCTAGCAAAATGGTCATCAATATCTTGTTGAGTAAGACAAAAAAAATCATTCTCTTTTTGAGCTCTATCTTCAAAGGTATCTACCAAATGCTTTGCATCACCACCTTCCAAAATCCTTCAACCCTTCTTAACTAGATTGTTGTAAACATCTCCTTGAGTAAAACCAACAGCAGGAGAGCCTAATGTTTCATTTTTCAAAACACGATAAATTTGTGATGCTTTAAGACAACTCTTTCTCATTTTCTAGAAATATTCAATATGAGTTTTTCCATCTTCTTATAAGAAAGATGCAAGTGGATTTCATCACTTGATAGAAAACTGGGATTGTGCTCCATTACATGAGTAGTGCAAACCCAATCGTCATTCCCATCAAGACGAAAAACAACCTTTGCATTGCAATTACTTCGAGTGTTCTGCTTTGAGTATGACTTATCATTCTTTTGTGGGTTTCACTTAAGTCTTCATTTGGAGCAGTAAATTTCTCTCTAATAACAGAAGTCCTGCCTTTGTACTTGACATTACCAAGCCTGACACCAAACCAATCCTAAATTCATATTCAATATAAAGCTCAATGGCCTCATCTTGTGATTTGACCCTCTGCCCTAGCAACTATGACTCCTTTGATGCTCTAACTACTTTAATTTCACTTGAAGAGATTGCAACTGTGAGATTAGGATGCCATTTGTGCATTGGTAAAAGCCAACCAAAAAAATGAAAAGATAAACACACAAGACAACTAAAATTTTATATATAAAATCAGAGACACAATAAAACAGAATGATAAGAAGTCCACTATGTTTTAGTGTGTATTAGTAGGTATGTTAGTGTACTTGTGCTAATGCTTTAGTGTGCGATGCACAGATCCAAAGAAGCTTTAAACAACTTCATAAATAAACTTTCAACACCCAATGATCAAGTAATTACTCAATGAACAATTAACAATAGTTCAATGCAATCAACAAAAAACCAATTTTGAAGATATAAAACCTAAAACCAGACCAATTAATTTTTGAATTCTAAAAAACAAAAAACTATGAATAATTACAAAATAGAATTCGTTTACCTTGATCTGCAATAGACTCAATTATGGATGTTCCTTGAATAGTAGCGCATTATGAAATCGCTAGAGGTTGATCTACTGTCGTTGCTTTAATGACCAAGATGCCATGATCTAGCGTACATGAACCAAAAGTTCCATCTATAATGCCTAATTTGAGTTTTGAAGTAAGAATGATGCTATAATTGAGGGTTTCCAAATGAGAGATTAAAGTCGAATCAAATTGCATTTGATTAATTTGAATTTGATTAAGTTGATCGAATATCTAGAGAAGTTGTTCGCAAAAGAGGAGATGCTTGACTGCAAAGAGTTTTTTTTTTCCTTTTTTTTTAAAGTTGCGTGTGAAAGAATTTAAAATAACCAATGGAAGAAGTGTGGCTTACAAAAGCGAGTGACTTCATTAATGTAACACCCCCAACCTTTAGAGCTAGGAGCATTAACGACTTTATTAATTCCTACTTAAATTCTAGGGCGAAACGAACAGAGTTTCACTTGAAAACTGACCATTTCCCAAAATCCTGCAGTCAACGAAAGCGCAAAGAACTCTAAAATAAGCTCAACGGTTACACGTCAGAGTTCACAGCTGTACGGGTCACTCACCTAAAGGACACCAAAACCATAAAGTTCAATAATAAAGAGCGAAATAATAGATGTAAGTCAACGGATCGCACATCAGAGCATCGGGGGTTTACATCCCAAAACATAACTAACTTCAGTTAAAAGGCAACTGACTAATCAGATGGTTGGCTCATATGGCCATACAAAGCGACTCGACTTATAAACAATATGCATTACATGAACTAAATTGTTAATTTACAAACATTTACGACTCTAGGATACATCATATTACATTGTTAATTCATAAGTCTAATTCTGTAGGACACACATGACACCATTTCAAGCAGGGGATATTCCAACTTAACATATGCAGATTATCTTCTACCTATCATAATGAAAACCTAGAAAGAAGGGGAAATAGTAATGGGATGAGCAACCACACGCCTAGTGAGTACTTCTCGACTCTTAAAACGAAACAGTTGCAGATAATAATACCAATAATAGTCACGTATCACGCATTTATGCACTACTATCATATTAGGCAATCATAGCCCCCAAGGAAAGATTACCACCCATAAACTTCAATCTAGCCACTCAAACTCAGTTTTAGACCCTTAATGACCAAACATCCCTACTAGCAAGCATTTAGGCACATAAACAAGTAAGCAACAAGGATTGAGTAAGATGCTTTCAAATAGTTTTGAAAATGCCGTGACTCCTGATATGTTTTAAGACTAGTTTCTAATTCACACTAACTTCTTCAAGGCTTAAATTCTTTCTAAAATTTTCTTAAATATCCATATAGGTAAGAAAGACTTGGCAAGAAACTTTCTTTCACAGGATATGCACATTTGAAAGCTTAAATGTTCGATGCATTATAAGGATACAATCATACTACATTTGAAATTTCATTCAAACTTTACTTGGAATCTCATTCATAAGATATGCAAAGGAAGCTTTCTTTCTTTTTCTTGAAAACACTTTACTTAGCCTCTTAGGCTCATGTCCTCTAAAAGAAATCTCTTTCGTATTGGTCTTCTGATGACCCTTATAAGCTTTTCGAATCTTATTCGAACTAGCCTCTTAATGGCCCTTGAAATCTTTCTTTTTCCTGAAATACTTAAAATGGCAAAATGCTAACTGCTTTTCTTATTTATTAGGAAAACACTCTTGGCATAAGATCATCATAATGTACTGGTTAGGGGAAATCTACCCTTGCCCTAAGTGAGATCATCACTCACAACTCACGTTATCCCTAGGGCAAATGTAACATAACATTTGGCCAAAACGCAACTCAGCAGAGTAGCTCTAACTTCGATATTGTCCTCTATGGGGGCAACAGCTCACGCCTTATCTTGCATCTGGTCCCCCCCTAAGGTTTTATCACGCGTCACACCATTGAACATTATCTTTGGGAAACAGCTAGCGCCTTATCTTGTGTCCAATTTCCAAGATCACCTTTTGGGGGAACAGCTCACGCCGTACCTTGCGTCCAGTTCCCAACATTACCTTTATGGGAAGAGCTCACACCTTATCTTGCGTCCAGTTCCTAATATTACCTTTGGCGGAACAGCTCACGTCTTACCTTGCATCCAATCCCCCCTTCGAGGTCTGGCCAATTGCATAGCACTGTCTTAGCCTTTAAAATCATATTAAATCATCTTGTAATCGTAAAAAATTTTGCTAACCCGTAAATCGAAACTCATTTAAAACTTAAAGTGCTTAGTTAGCATTTAATTCAAACTAGGCTCGTAATAAAATCCTCCGTTGCCATTTTTCTGCTCGTTTCAATCCATTTTTAAAACTCAAAGAAGGATGCATAAACAAACTAAAGCCTTAAAACGTTTTCAAACTTTTTACAAGTTTGGTTTTTGGCTTCCGAGACCTATCGACTATTAAGTTGAGTCACTCACTGAGTCGTTCGACAATTTAGGATGTTTTAAGGCTAAAAACATCTTAAGAAACTAACAGGCAGCTGGTGAACCTTTAGAAACATTCGAATTTGTGAAAACATGCTTTTAGCGACCCTTTTAAAGATTGGCATCATTTAACAATTTTCAAGACGGAAGGGGTTCTCACGTGACACGTTCAAACACTTCATAATTTAACATAGCAGAATAAGCCACACATGGTCTCACAATCCACACGATTGCGATCAATCATAACCCATGCTCCCTCCTCACACAACACCGACCACAAAGAACCTCAAAGCACCCATTAGTAGTTGGTTTCAATTTTATAAACATAGCATTTTACCACAAAGGTCGTAATGAAATATGAAATAGCGACACATAAACTTACAGAGCAAGCAGCATTCATCCAGTGACGTGTTGAGGCATATATATATTTAAATACATAGAACATTAGCTTAAACAAGGCCCTCAGCGGACCAGCACGAACTAACAAAGCACAAAACTATTCTTGCATTCACAATTCGCAATTAGGAAGTAAGCATGCCGAATTCATGTCATTTTCAAAGCATAAACGGACCAACTTAACATGCATCGACTTAAAACGTTCCTAGGTCATTTCAAGGTCATTCTCAAGCATGAATTGACTAACTTAACATGCATTGATTTTAAGCGTTCTTGGGTCGCTTCAAGGTCATTTTCGAGCATAAATTAACTAACTTAACATGTATCGATTTAAAGCATTCTTAGGTCGTTTCAAGGACATTTTCAAGCATGAATCAACAAAATTAGCATGCATCAGTTTAAGCATTGTTTACTCACATAATACTCAATTTGCTAAACATGAGACCACAAATTCGGCCAAATTATAGGGCATACTTTCTACCCAACTGAGGAGGTTATTCTTCCCTAATTTAAGGAGCATTCCAGGCATAAAGTCAATTCAATTCTGAGCAATTTTCGGACAGCCTATATATGAATATGCTAAGGCTGAATTTAGTCGAACTAAACATGCATAAACATGCATGAAAAGCAGTTCAATTCTGGGCCACATCCGGATAACCCAAGCATGCATTTTCTAAGCCTGAATTCGATTAAACAAAACATGCATGATCACTCCCCGCAATTTCAATTAGCCTAACTAACCTCAAACTAATATGCATCACAACTTGAGGGCTAAAACGTTTTTGAAATTACTAATAATTTAGGAGGCAAGAAATACCGCCCTCAATTCTAAGCTAAAGGTTCGTTCGAGGGCTGTTGGGCTCAGCTTGAGTGCTGGAAAAATCTGATTCCTTGACCCTTGCTGACTAATGCACGGACGAACCTAATCTACGCATAACCCATGCAAAAACGGACCCCAATTCGACCCAAACTCTCACTCACTCACTTGAACTTGTGATGGGCATTCAAGGCCGTGAATTACTCCCAATTTATAGAGGATTTGAAGCAACTAGAAGCTAGATTGTATGGCCAAGCTTCGGCTCACGTTTGGGGCTTCGAATCGCAACCCAATTCAACTGAAATCATGCCGGGTCGTTTCTGATTTTGCCTAGATTTCGCACCCAAGGTTTTACGAGAGGTGAAATCCGAGGAACTTGTGCTGAGTGACGCGAAATCGAAAGGTTTTTGGAGCTTCCATGGCTGTGGGTATGGAGGAGCAGCGCATGAGGAAGAAGGAGAAGAGAGAGAGAGGTGAACTCGGGGGGATCGCTACAGGAGGAAGAAGAAAAGGGCCATGCACAATTAGAAAAATACCCCTCCCTTCTCTCTCCTTTTTTTTTCTTGTTCAAGCTTCCTCACTAGTTAACACCGTTAGTCTAACTTCGTACTTCATACTCTAAACCCATATCGATAATATGATCTCTCGTCGATTACTCTTTCCCGAATACAATAAGGTTCGATTTAATAAACAACGAAACTAATTCTAAGGTTGACAATCTAATTGTATTCGGATCCTACTCTGTTTAGTACCCGTTAATAACCCCTATTAACGCTTACTAAAAATCATCGAAAGATTTTCAAAACTAATAATGATAATAATAGCAACAATAATGTTCTTTTTAATAAAATTATCACTCACATAAGCATATCAGTAATAATTTTAACTTATATAGTTAATAAAAATATGATTTTATAACGTAAAAAGGCAATACAATTAGTTTAACGTAAAATAGGGAGCGCGGGTGTTACATTCTTCCCTTAGAAGAATTTCATCCTCAAAATTCCAAAGCTCAGTTCAGTCCTACCTAAGAGAAGTACACACATGACACAATCTACACAACTCGCACTAAAATTTAAAGTCTTATTTTACAATTAATTGAACCTGAAAAAGAGGCTTATGGTATCCAGTCTCCTCCTCGTCAATCCTCTTCAGGCGTCTACTCACTCTATTTAGGCACTGATGGCAAACGCATAGAAGATGGGCAAACAAGTTGGTGTGGAAAACCATAATAAGCTTGTTTTAAAAAGGAATATAGGCTTTCAATCATCTAGACTCAAACCGCATAGTAAACAACAATTCTATGCACATCCATCGTTACGAATTGAAATCTAAAGGTAGGACAATTGGGCAGTGATACCTCAAGGTCATATACAAGTAGTCTCATTCTAAAACATGAATTTAGTCACTTTTAGGATCGAAACAATTAACCTGGGGACTCATATAACACATTAGGATAACAAGGACATCAGATAGCACCACGTACCATCACTTAAGCATCATAGCATCGCATAGAATCAGCAATTCAGCATTCTCAAGCCTAGGAATCGTAAGCAACATGAAACAGTCTAATGTGCATATACGAAGCAATTTACAAAAGAGAAGCATATGCAACTGACATTCCTATGGTCACGTATCAATCATAACTAGCTTTTAGGCCTCTCATTCATGACAACTTAGACAAGACATTTTAAAGTCGTATGAAGGAAATTAACTTAATCAGGCTCACTCAAAAACATGAAGATATTAAATCAATCTGAGGTTGAATCAATTAACTAGTAAGCTACCACATCACACTAACGTAGCAGAGGCATCATAATACGTCATATTGACATCGATGGAATTTGAAGTAGCACTCAAAATTACATCGCTATCGCGCAGAGCTAACAACAGAGCACTGAAGATTAAGAATCACAAATAGCATGAACTAGCATAACATATCGATAGGTGCAACTTGAGAAGAAAATGTTGAGGCAAGACTGCAAGTTGATGGTTTTGATGGTGGAAGACTCTCCTAAGGTCCCTACTTGGAACTAATCGCCTCCTAGGTCATAAGTTCATACGAGTGAAGGGTTATGCTCATAGATGAATCCTGAGGCCTGTGGGTCATGGGTCCACCATGCTTCCGCTGCGCTACTCTGGTCAATATAGAATACAAGGGCAATATGCGAATGCAAGTTCCTATGGTCGCTGTATCGTGCGTTAAGTACATGCATATACGGCTCAACTTTAACATGGAATCATTGAATTCATGGAATGCAAACAATGAGTCAAAGGTCATGTCGTGCCATGAATTACAAAACTTAGATCATCTGGACAATCAAGTCACATTAAGCAAGGAATGCATCTTGATATGTAGGTACTCGAAACATCAATGTAAAACAAATGCAAGTCTTTAGACGCAACAGTAGGGCCTAACTAGATAATTAGAAAGGTCTTTAATGCAAAAGAAAAACCTTAACTCACTATTTAGGAAGGGTATTAACTTTTAAAGCCTTTATTTTTTCAAAGGAAGATGGTTTACCTGCTTCTAGCTCTTCCCCTACCAACTACAGAGTGCGTCTACTCACTCTATTATCGGGCCCGACAAGCAAATCATACTTATGGGGTAAGAATGAGCTTGGAGCTAAAACATTCTCAGTCGTTTGACTTCCAACCATGTGCACTTGAAACTTTTGATTCAAATCGCCAAGGTGTATAAGCAAAACAATTTTCGATTGAGCTAACACTTAACTTGCTCACGAGAATACAAGTCACTCGGCCTGCACCCTAGCAAACGGTTCATTTTTTCAATGAATGAGCTCACTCAAGCAGCACCTATCTAGCTGTACGCACCCACGTTCACATAAAACCCACATTTGCACACAAAAGCAGGCATAAATCACATCATCGTGAACGCGTTCCTATCTAACTATATGAATGCAAGACTCCGGTCGCGACCTGTGGTCGCTGGACCTTGCTCTTATACCATCTTGTAACACCCCCAACCTCTGGGGCTAGGAGAGTTAACCACTTTCTTAATTCCTACGTAAATTCTAGGGTGAAACAGATAGAGTTTCGCCTGATAAATGACCATTTCTCAGGCTAAAAGCCTTACAAAAATCCCTGCAATCAACGGAAGCGCAAAAACTCTAAAATAAGCTCAACGACTACACGCCGGAGTCCACAGCTCTACGGGTCACTCACCCAGAGTACACCAAAACCATAAAGTTCAACAATAAAGAGCTAAATAATAGATACAACTCAACACATCACACATCTAAAGTATCAGGGCTTTATATCCCAAAACATAACTAACTTCAGTTGAAAGACAATTGACTAATCAGATGGTTGCTCATATGGCCATACAGAGCGATTTGTAAACAATATGCATTACATGAACTAGAGTACTTAATTTTCAAACATTTACGACTCTAGGATACATTATATTACATTGCTAATTCAGAAGTCTAATTCAATATGGCACACACGACACCTTTTCAAGCACAGGGATATTCCAACTTAGCATGTGCAGATTATCTTCTACCAATCACAAAGAAAAACTAGGAAAAAGAGGAAATAGTAATGGGATGAGCAACCACAAAGTCAGTGAGTATTTCCCAACTCCTTAAAACCAAAACAGTTGCAATCAATAATACCAATAATAGTCACGTATCACGCATTTATATATTACTATCATATTAGGCAATCATGGTTCCCAAGAAAAGATTACCACCTATAAACTTCATACTAGCCACTCAAATGTAATTCTAGGCCCTTAATGACCAAACTTGCCTATTAACAAGCATTTAGGCACATAAACAAGTAAGCAACAAGGATTGAGTAAGATGCTTTCAAACACGCTTTTGAAAACCCCGTGACTCATGATATGTTTCAAGAATAGTTTATAAATCGCACTAACTTCTTCAAGGCTTAAAATTCTTTCTAAAATTTCCTGAAATATCCATATAGGTAAGAAAGACTTGGCAAGAAACTTTCTTTCATAGGATATGTACATTTGAAAGCTTAAATGTTCGATGCATTATAAGGATATAACCATACTTCATTTGAAATTTCATTTAAACTTTACTCGGAATCTCATTCATAAGATATGCACAGGAAGCTTTCTTTCTTTTTCTTGAGAACACTTGATTTAGCCTCTTGAGGCTCATATTCTTTAAAAGAAGTCTCTTTCGTATTGGTCTTCTAATAACCCTTATAAGCTTTTTGAATCTTATTAGAACTGGCTTCTTAATGACCCTTAAAATCTTTCTTTTTCCTGAAATACTTAAAATGGCGAAATGCCAACTGCTTTTCTTATTGATTAGGAAAATACTCTTGGCATAAGATCATCACAATGTGCTGGCTAGGGGAGATCTACACTTGCCCTAGGTGAGATCATCACTCACAACTCACGTTATCCCCGGGGTATACGTAACATAACATTTGGCCAAAATGCGTCTCAGCAGAGTAGCTCTAACTTCGATATTGTCCTCTATGGGGGGCAACAGCTCGCGCCTTATGTTGTGTCCAGTACCCCCCTTAAGGTTTTATCACGCGTCACACATCATTGAACATTATCTTTGGGAAACAGCTCACATCTTATCTTGCATCCAGTTTCCAACATTACCTTTGGGCGAACAGCCCACGCCTTATCTTGCATCCAGTTCCCAACATTACCTTTGGGGGAACAGCCCACGCCTTATCTTGCATCCAGTTCCCAACATTACCTTTGGGAGAAGAGCTCATGCCTTATCTTGCGTCCAGTTCCCAACATTATCTTTGGGAGAACAACTTACGTCTTATCTTGCGTCCAATCCCCCCTTAAGCTCTAGCCAATTGCCTAGCACTGTCTTAGCCTTTAAAATCATATTAAATCCTCTTATAATCGTAAAAAATTTGCTAACTCGTAAATTGAAACTCATTTGAAACTTAAATTACTGAGTTAGCATTTGATTCAAACTAGGCTCGTAATAAAATCCTCCATTGCCATTTTTCAGCTCGTTTCAATCCCTTTTTAAAACTCAAAGAAGGTTGCATAAACAAACTAAAGCCCTAAAACGTTTTCAAACTTGTTACGAGTTTGCTTTTTAGCTTCCTAGACCTATCGACTATTCAGTTGAGTCAGTCACTGAGTAGTTCGACGATTTAGGATATTTTTTAGCTAAAAACATCTAAAGAAACTAACAGGAAGCTGGTGAACCTTTAAAAACATTCGAATTTATGAGAACATGCTTTTAGCGACCCTTTTAAAGATTACTAAGTTCGCAAGTCATTCGCATGGCATCATTTAACAATTTTCAAGAAGGGAAGGGGTTCTCACGTAACACATTAAAATACTTTATAATTCAACTTAGCAGAATAAGCCACACGTGGCCTCGCAATCCACACGATTTCGGTCAATCACAACCCATGCTTCCTCCTCACACAACACCGATCACAACGAACATAGCATTTTACCACAAAGGTCGTAATGAAATATGAAATAGCGACATATAAACTTACCGAGCAAGCAGTATTCGAGGCATATATATATATTTAAATACATAGAACATTAGCTTAAATAAGGCCCTTAGCGGACCAGCATGAACTAACAAAGCACGAAACTATTCTTGCATTCACAATTCGTAATTAAGAATTAAGCGTGCCGAATTCATGTCATTTTCAAAGCATAAACTGACCAACTTAACGTGCATCGACTTAAAACGTTCTTAGGTCGTTTCAAGGTCATTCTCAAGCATGAATTGACTAACTTAACATGCATCGATTTTAAGCGTTCTTGGGTCGTTTCAAGGTCATTTTCGAGCATAAATTAACTAACTTAACATGCATCGATTTAAAGCATTCTTAGGTCGTTTCAAGGACATTTTCAAGCATGAATTAACAAAATTAGCATGCATCAGTTTAAGCATTGTTTACTCACATAATATCCAATTTGCTAAACATAAGACCACAAATTCAGCCAAATTATAGGGCATACTTTCTACCAAATGAAGAAGGTTATTCTGACCTAATTTAAGGAGCATTCTAGGCATAAAGTCAATTCAATTCTGAGCAATTTTTGGACAGCCTATATATGAATATGCTAAGCCTGAATTTAGTCGAACTAAACATGCATAAACATGCATGAAAATCATTTCAGCTCTGGACCACATCCGAACAGCCCAAGCATGCATTTTCTAAGCCTGAATTCAATTAAACAAAACATGCATAATCACTCCCAGCAATTTCAATTATCCTAACTAACCTTAGACTAACATGCGTCATAACTTGAGGGCTAAAACATTTTCGAAATTACTAATAATTTAGGAGGCAAGAAATAGCCCTCTTGATTCCAAGCTAGAGATTCGTTCGAGGGCTGCTGGGCCCGGCTCAAGTGCTAGAAAAACTCGATTCCTTGACCCTTGCTCACTGACGCACGAACGGACCCAATCCACACATAACCCACGCAAAAACGGAGCCCAATTCGACCCAAACCCTCACTCACTAACTTGAACATGTGGTGGGTGCCTGAGGCCGTAAATTACTCCCAATTTAAAGAGATTCGAAGCAACTAGAAGCTAGATTGCATGGCCAAGCTTCGGCTCGCATTTGGGGCTTCGAATCGCAGCCTAATTCAACCGAAATCGTGCTGGGTCATTTCTGATTTTGCCCAGATTTCACACCTAAGGTTTGCTAGTTGTTGTGAAAGGTGAAATCCGAGGAACTTGGTGCTAAGTGAGGCGAAATCGAGAGGTTTTTGGAGCTTCCATGGCTGTGGGTATGGAGAGGCAGCGCATGAGGAAGAAGGAGAAGAGAGAGAGAACTAAACTCGGAAGGGTCGCAACAGAAGGAAGAAGAAAAGGGTCAGACATAATTACAAAAATACCCCTCCCTTTTTTCTCCTTTCTTTTTTTGGTTCAAGCTTGCTCACTAACTAACACCGCTGGTCTGATTTCGTACTTCATACTCTAAACCCATATCGATAATATGATCTCTCGTCAATTACTCATTCCCAAATGTAACAAGGTTCGATTTAATAAACAACGAAACTAATTCTAAGGTTGACAAATCTAATCGTATTCGGGTTCCTACTTGGTTTAGTACCTATTAATAACCCTTATTAACGCTTACTAAAAATCATCGAAAGATTTTCACAACTAATAATAATAATAATAGTAAGAATAATGTTCTTTTTAATAAAATTATCGCTCACATAAGCATATTAGCAATAATTTTAACTTATATAGTTAATAAAAATACGGTTTTATGTCGTAAAAAGGCAATATAATTAACTTAACGTAAAATAGGGAACGCGGGTGTTACATTCTTCTGCCCCTTAGAAGAATTTCGTCCTCGAAATTCCAAAACTCAGTTCAGTCGTACCTAAGATGAGTGCACACATGACACAATCTACAGAACTCGCACTAAAATCCAAATTCTTATTTTACAATTAATTGAAACTGAAAAAGATGCTTATAGTATCCAGTCTCCTCCTCATCAATCCTCTTCAAGTGTCTACTCACTCTATTTAGGCGCCGAGGGCAAGCGCATAGAAGAGGGGTAGATGAGTTGGTGTGAAAAACCATAACAAGCTTGTTTTAAAAAGGAACATACACTTTCAATCATCTAGACTCAAACCGCATAGTAAACAACAACTCTATGCACATGCATCATTATGAATTGAAATCTAAAGGTAGGACAATTGGGCACCTCAAGGTCACATACAAGTAGTCTCGTTCTAAAACATGAATTCAGTCACCTTTAGGATCGAAACAGTCAACCTGGGGACTCCTATAACACATTACGGTAACAAGGACATCAGATAGCACCACGTACCATCACTTAAGCACCATGGCATCGCATAGAATCAGCAATTCAGCATTCTCAAGCCTAGGAATCATAAGCAACATGAAACCGTCTAATAAGCATATAGCAAGCAATTTACAAAAGAGAAGCATATGCAATTGACATTCCTATGTTCACACATCAATCACAACTAACTTTTAGGCCTTTCATTCATGGCAACTTAGATAGGACATGTCAAAGTCATATGAAGAGGGTTAACTTAATCAGGTTTACTCAAAAACATGAAGATATTAAATCAATCTAAGGTTGAATCAATTAACTAGTAAGCTACCACATCACACTAATGTAGCAGAGGCATCATAATACGTCATATTGACATCGATGGAACTTGAAGTAGCACTCGAAATTACATTGATGTCATGTAGAGCCAACAACAGAGCACTGAAGATTAAGAATCACAGATAGCATGAACTAGCATAACATATCAATAGGTACAACTTGAGGAGAAAATGCTAAGGCAAGACTGTAAGTTGATGGTTTTGATGGTGGGGAGACTTTTTTAAGGTCCCTACTTGGAACTGATTGCCTCTTAGGTCATAGGTTCATACAAGGGAAGGGTTATGCTCATAGATGAATCCTAGGGCCTGGGTCATGGGTCCACCACGCTTCCCCTGCGCTACCCTGGTCAATATAAAATACAAGGGCAATATGCGAATACAAGTTCCTCTGGTCGCGGTATCGTACTTTGAATACATGCATATGCGGTTATTCAGCTACAACATGCACTCATAGAATTCATGGAATGCAAATGACGAATCAAAGGTCATGCCATGGCATAAATTACAAAACTTAGTTCATCTGGACAATCAAGTCACATCAGGCAAGGAATGCATCTTGGTATGTCGGTACTCGAAACATCAACGTGAAACAAATGCAAGTCTTTAGACGCAACAGTAGGGCCTAACCAGATAATTGGAAAGGTCTTTAATGCGAAAGAAAAATCTTAACTCACTATTTAGGAAGGGTCTTAACTTTTAAAGCCCTTATGTTTTAAAAGGAGGATGGTTTAACTTCTTCTACTCCTTTCCCTACCAACCATGGAGTGCGTCTGCTTACTCTATTGTCGGGTCCGAGGAGCAAATCGTACTTATGGGGTAAGAATGAGCTTGGAGTTAAAACATTGTTAGTTGTTTGAGTTCAAACCATGTGCACTTGAAACTTTTGAGTCAAATCACTAAGGTGTATAAGCAAAACAACTTTTGATTGAGCTAGCACTTAACTTGCTCACGAGAATACAAGTCACTCGGCCTGTACCCAAGTAAACGGTTCATTCTTTCAATCAATGAGCTCACTCAAGCCGCACATATCTAGCTGGATGCACCCACGTTCACACAAAACCCACATTTGCACCCAAAAGCAGGCATAAATCACATCATCGTGAACGCGTTCCTGTCTAACTACATAAATGCAAGACTCAGGTCGCTGTCTGTGGTCGCAGGACCTAACTCTGATATCATCTTCTAACACTCCCAACCCCTAGGGTTAGGAGTGTTAACCACTTTCTTAATTTCTACTTAAATTCTAGGGAGAAACGGATAGAGTTTTGCTTGAAAACTGACCATTTCCCAGGAAAAAAGCCTTACAAAAATTCCTGCAATCAACAGAAGCACAAAAAACTCTAAAATAAGCTCAACGGCTACACGCCGAAGTCCACAGCTCTACGGGTCACTCACCCGAGTAAACCAAAACCATAAAGTTCAACAATAAAGAGCGAAATAATAGATACAACTCAACGGATCGCACATTTGGAGTATCAAGGGTTTATATCCTAAAACATAACTAACTTTAGTTAAAGACAACTGATTAATCAGATGGTTGGCTCATATGGCCATACAGAGCGACTTATAAACAATATGCATTACATTAACTAGAGTACTTAATTTATAGACATTTACGACTCTAGGATACTTTATATTACATCGCTAATTCATAAGTCTAATTCATTATGGCACACATGATGCCTTTTCAAGCACGAGGATATTCCAACTCAGCATGTGCAAATTGACTTCTACCAATCACAAAGAAAACCTAGGAAAACGGGAAAATAGTAATGGGATGAGCAACCACACAGTCAATGAGTCTTGCCTGACTCTTTAAAACAAAAACAGTTGCAAGCAATAATACCAATAATAGTCATGTGTCACGCATTTATACATTACTACCATATGAGGCAATTATAGTCCCCAAGAAAAGATTACCACCTATAAACTTCATACTAGCCACTCAAGCGCGGGTCTAGGCCCTTAATGAACAAACTTCCCTAGTAACAAGCATTTAGGCACATAACAAGTAAGCAACAAGGATTGAGTAAGATGCTTTCAAACACACTTTTGAAAACACCGTGACTCATGATATGTTTCAAGAATAGTGATAAACCTATATTTTACACACTTTTAGGCATGATTTTTACCTATTAACTCGGCAGTTTCTGGTATAATTTTGTGAGTTTAGAGGTCGATTATTCATTGTTTATCTCAAATCTGCCTAAAAGTCGTGTTTTTGTGTTTACAGGAGCCTGACTTGAATAAATGAGGAAAACAAGCTAATGCCGCGCCAAATTGAAGCAAAAAGGATCAATATTGAGTTAAAATAAGAGGCACGGTCACTCCAGGCGAGGTGGCACGAGCGTGCCACCCAAAGAAGGGAAGAAGCTAAAGACAGAGAAGTGGCACGGGGCCCCCGTGCCGAGTGGCACGACCGTGCCACTTTAGTTGTCGCTGTTTTATCGCTGTTTTGGCATGGTAATTTGGAGTTTTTTTGACTCTACCTTTTTCCTCTCTCTCGAAAAGGGCGATTTGAGGGTTCCTAGGTCTAGTTTTATTGCAATTTTAATTCGAAGCTTTGGATTGAATTTGGTTACGCTTTTGGTAGATTACTGCTGCAGATTATATACAGAGTATATTCTTCTTCTTTTTCTTCTACGTCTTAATTCAAGTATTCGTATTCTTGGTATGTGTATGTTCTTGATTGAGATGTTGTTTAGAATCATGTTTAGCGGCTAAATTCCTTAATCTTGGATTGGGTGTAGCCCCTGTGATGTAAATTGGATTGTTAATTCTAGGTTTTTGTGAATTACGCCAGAGTATAATTGAATTCTCACTTAGCATGCCAGGTGTTCGATGAATTGCCTGAGAGAGTTTTATTCATGTTCTTAATTAGAGTTTAGGAGACTAACGAAAGTTAGGTCCTTTACTTAGAGTAGCTTTGTGAGCAATTGAATTACTTGACACGAAAGTAGTTGGGGGTGCAATTGGGAATTGAAATTACATGATCTTGTGGTTTTGTTATTCTAGTTTCACGAAAGTAGACAACTAGGTTAGCTTGATCAGTCTAATGACCTTTGAAAGTAGGCGTAGATGCTTTAAACCGGTAATAATTCCATTTCAATTATCTTGCAGGCAGATTCACACGACCTAGTTTATTTTCCAATGAACGTCACAGTGTGGTGAACCCCAATCCAGGATTCCCTTCTCATAATTGACTTAGACCAAATAGAGTTAGAATCAGTTAAACCAACTTCACTCGACATTCGCCTAGATTAAGTGTTAGAAATCGATTCGGTGGTTGAAACTAAGTTCTCTGTGGACACGACCCGTACTTGCCTTTGGTAGCTACAACTGGCACCGTGCACTTGCAGTACATTTTTAACACAACAAGTTTTTGGAAATTGTTCGCCTCAACTGCGGGGTTCACTATAGAAGAGGTGATACCCGACGACTGAGGCATTGCATAGTCCCTTAGGACGTGGTTGTCTTGCGCCGCCATGGTAGATTCTGCTTGTTGCTTCTTTCGTGCGCCGCTTCGCTTGCGAGCAGTAGCTTCGATTTCAGGATTCAGGGGAAGTAAGTGGTGACTCCCCTGACTGCGCCCGTGCATACAAAGCCAAAACTATACCAAGCGTAAGCAGGCTCAAGCAAGAGTAAAAACAAGCTAGAAGGAGGAAAAGGGGAAAGGGAAAGAGGAAAAGAAAAAGGGAAAAGCCTAATCTCAAGCGTTTAAAATCGCTTTCGATGTTGAAAACAAACAAGTTCCCCGGCAACGGCGCCAAAAACTTGTTGTGTTAAAAATGTACCGCAAGTGCACGGTGCCGGTTGTAGCCAGCAAAGGCAAGTACGGGTCGTATCCGCATGGAACTTGGTTTCAAGCACCGAATCAACCTTTAACACTTAATCTAGGCTTAAGTCTAATGGAGTGAGCTTAGCTGATTCTATTTCTATTGGGTCTAAATCAATTATGAAGAGAATCCTGGATTGGGGTTCACCACACTATGATGTTCCTTAAAAAGAAAACTAGGTTATGCGAATCTGCCCGCAAGATAATTGAAATGGGATGATTACCAATTAAAAGCATCTACGCCTTCTTTCAACGGTCATTAGACTGGTCAGGTTACTCTAGTAATCTATTTTCATGAAACTAGAATCTCAAGACCACAAGATCGTGTAATTTTAATTCCCGATTAAAACCCCAACTACTTTCGTGTCAAGTAATTCAACCGCTCACAAAGTTACTCTAAGTAAAGGACCTAACTTTCGTTAGTCTCCTAAACCCTAATTAAGAACATGAATAAAACCCTCTTAGGCAATTCATCGAACACCTGGCATGCTAAGTGAGAATTCAACTATACTCTGGCGTAATTCACAAAAACCTAGAATTAACAATCCAATTTACATCACAGGAGCTACACCCAATCCAAGATTAAGGAATTTAGCCGCTAAACATGATTCTAAACAACATCTCAATCAAGAACATACACATACCAAGAATACGAATACTTAAATTAAGACGTAGAAGAAAAAGAAGAAGAATATACTCTGTATATAATCTGCAGCAGTAATCTACCAAAAGCGTAACCAAATTCAATCCAAAGCTTCGAATTAAAATTGCAATAAAACTAGATCTAGGAACCCTCAAATCGCCCCTTTTCGAGAGGGAGGAAAAAGGTAGAATCAAAAACTCCCCAATTACAATGCCAAAACAGCGATAAAACAGCGACAACTAAAGTGGCACGGTCGTGCCACTCGGCACGGGGGCCCGTGCCACTTCTCTGTCTTTAGCTTCTTCCCTTCTTTGGGTGGCACGCTCGTGCCACCTCGCCTGGAGTGACCGGGCCTCTTATTTTAACTCAATATTGATCCTTTTTGCTTCAATTTGGCGCGGCATTAGCTTGTTTTCCTCATTTATTCAAGTCAGGCTCCTGTAAACACAAAAACACGACTTTTAGGCAGATTTGAGATAAACAATGAATAGTCGACCTCTAAACTCACAAAATTATACCAGAAACTGCCGAGTTAATAGGTAAAAATCATGCCTAAAAGTGTGTAAAATATAGGTTTATCAAATAGTTTATAAATCACACTAACTTCTTCAAGGCTTAAATTCTTTCTAAAATGTCCTGAAATATCCATATAGGTAAGAAAGACTTGGCAAGAAACTTTCTTTCATAGGATATGCACATTTGAAAGCTTAAATGTTCGATGCATTATAGGGATATAACCATACTACATTTGAAATTTCATTCAAACTTTACTTGGAATCTCATTCATAAGATATGTACAAGAAACTTTCTTTCTTTTTCTTAAAAACACTTTATTTAGCCTCTTCAGGCTCATATTCTTTAAAAGAAATCTCTTTTGTATTGGTATTCTAATGACCCTTATAATCTTTTCAAATCTTATTCGAACTGGCCCTTTAATGGCTCTTGAAAACTATCTTTTTCTTGAAATACTTAAAATGGCAAAATGCGAATTGCTTTTCTTATCTATTAGGAAAATACTCTTGGCATAAGATCATTATAATATACTGGCTAGGGAAGATCTACACTCGCCCTAAGTGAGATCATCACTCACAACTCACTTTATCCTCGGGGTATACGTAGCATAACATTTGGCCAAAATGCGTCTCAGCAGAGTACCTCTAACTTCGATATTATCCTCCATGGGGGCAACAGCTCACGCCTTATGTTGCGTCTAGTCCCCCCCCTTATGGTTTTATCATGCGTCACACATCACTGAACACTATGTTTGGGAAATAGCTGACACCTTATCTTGCATCCAGTTTCCAACATTATCTTTGGGGGAAGAGCTCACGCCTTATCTTGCGTCCAGTTCCCAACATTACATTTGGAGGAGCAGCTCATGCCTTATCTTGCGTCTAGTTCCTAATATTACCTTTGGGGAAACAACTCACGTCTTATCTTGCATCTAGTCCCCCCTTCATGGTTTGGCCAATTGCCTAGCACTGTCTTAGCCTTTAAAATCATATTAAATCCTCTTATAATCGTAAAAAATTTACTAACTCATAAATCGAAACTCATTTGAAACTTGAAGTACTTAGTTAGCGTTTAATTCAAACTAGGCTCGTAATAAAATCCTCTATTGCCATTTTTCAGCTCGTTTTAATCCCTTTTTAAAACTCCAAGAAGGATGCATAAACAAACTAAAGCTTTAAAACGTTTTCAAACTTGTTACTAGTTTGGTTTTTAGCTTCCTAGACCTATCGACTATTCAGTTGATTCACTCATTGAGCAGTTCGATGATTTAGGATCTTTTTAGGCTAAAAACATCTTAAGAAACTAATAGGCAGCTGGTGAACCTTTAGAAACATTCGAATTTGTAAAAACATGCTTTTAGCGACCCTTTTGAAGACTACTAAGCTTGTAAGTCATTCGCATGGCATTATTTAACAATTTTCAAGAGGGATGGGGTTCTCACGTAACATATTCAAACACTTTAGAATTCAACTTAGCAGAATAAGCCACACATGGCCTCGCAATCCATACGATTGCAGTCAATCACAACCCAGACTCCCTCGTCACACAACACCGACCAGAAAGAACCTCAAAGCACATATTAGTAGTTGGTTTCAATTTCATAAACATAGCATTTTACCACAAAGGTTGTAATGAAATATGAAATAGTGACATAAAAACTTACCGAATAAGCAGCATTCATCCAGCGGCACGTTGAGGCATATATATATATTTAAATACATAGAACATTAGCTTAAATAAGGCCCTTAGTAGACCAGAATGAACTAATAAAGCACGAAACTATTCTTGCATTCACAATTCACAATTAGGAAGTAAGCATGCCGAATTCATGTCATTTTCAAAGCATAAACTGACCAACTTAACATGCATCGACTTAAAATTTTCCTAGGTCGTTTCAAGGTCATTCTCAAGCATGAATTGACTAACTTAACATGCATCAATTTTAAGCATTCTTGGGTCATTTCAAGGTCATTTTCGAGCATGAATTAACTCATAACATGCATTAATTTAAAGCATTCTTAGATCGTTTCAAGGACATTTTCAAGCATGAATCAACCAAATTAGCATACATCGGTTTAAGCATTGTTTACTCGCATAATACCCAATTTGCTAAACATGAGACCACAAATTTTGTCAAATTACAGGGCATACTTTCTGCCCAACTAAGGAGGTTATTTTGACCTAATTTAAGTAACATTCCAGGCATAAAGTTAATTTAATTCTGAGCAATTTTTGGACAGCCTATATCTGCATATGCTAAGCCTGAATTTAGTCGAACTAAACATGTATAAACATGCATAAAAATCAGTTCAATTCTGGGCCACATCCGGATAGCCAGACCATGCATGTTCTAAGCCTGAATTCAATTAAACAGACCATGCATAATCACTCCCCGCAATTGCAATTAGCCTAACTAACCTTAAACTAACATGCATCATAACTTGAGGGCTAAAACGTTTTCAAAATTACTAATAATTAAGGAGGCAAGAAATACCGCCTCGATTCCAAGCTAGAGGTTCGTTCGAGGGCTGTTGAGCTCAGCTTGAGTGGTGAAAAAACCCGATTCCTTGACCATTGCTCACAGATGCAAGAACAAACCCAATCCACACATAAGCCACACAAAAACGGACCCCAATTCGATCCAAACTCTCACTCACTGACTTGAACTTGTGGTGGGTGCTTGAGGCCGTAAATTACTCCCAATTTGTAGAGGATTCGAAGCAACTAGAAGCTAGATTGCCTGGCCAAGCTTCGGCTCGCGTTTGAGGCTTCAAATCGCAGCCCAATTTAACCGAAATCGTGCTGGGTCATTACTGATTTTACCCAGATTTCGCACTCAAGGTTTGATAGTTGTTAGGAAAGGTGAAATCCGAGGAACTTGGTGCTGAGTGAGGCGAAACCAAGAGGTTTTTAGAGCTTCCATGGCTGTGGCTATGGAAGGGCAACGCATGAGGAAGAAGAAGAAAGAGAGAGGTGAACTCAGGGGTCACTATAGGAGGAAGAAGAAAACGGCCAAGCGCAATTACGAAAATACCTCTCCCGTCCCCCTCCTTCTTTTTTTTGTTATTCAAGCTTGCTCACTACTTAACACCACTAGTCTGATTTCGTACTCCATACTCTAAACCCATATCGATAATACGATATCTCATTGATTACTCGTTCCCAAATACAACAAAGTTCAATTTAATAAACAACGAAACTAATTCTAAGGTTGACAATCTAGTCGTATTCGGATTCTTACTCGTTTTAGTACCCGTTAATAACCCTTATTAGCGCTTACTAAAAATCATCGAAAGATTTTCAAAACTAATAATAATAATAATAGCAACAATAATGTTTTTTTAATAAAATTATCACTCATATAAGAATATCAATAATAATTTTAACTTACATAGTTAATAAAAATATAATTTTATAACGTAAAAAGGCAATACAATCAGCTTAACGTAAAATAAGGAACGCGGGTGTTACATTCTTCCCCCCTTAGAAGAATTTCGTCCTCGAAATTCCAAAGCTCAGTTCAATCGAACCTAAGATGAGTACACACGTGACACAATCTACACAACTCGCACTAAAATCAAAATTCTTATTTTACAATTAATTGAAACTGAAAAAGAGGCTTATGGTATCTAGTCTCCTCCTCATCAATCCTCTTCAAGTGTCTACTCACTCTATTTAGGCCCCGAGAGCAAATGCATAGAAGAGGGGAAAATGAGTTGGCGTGGAAAACTATAATAAGTTTGTCTTGAAAAGAAACATAGACTTTCAATCATCTAGACAAAAACCATATTGCAAACAACAACTCTATGTACATACATCGTTATAAATTGAAATCTAAAGGTAGGACAGTTGGGTAGTGATACCTCAAGGTCATATACAAGTAGTCTCGTTCTAAAACATGAATTCAGCCACTTTTAGGATCGAAACAGTTAACCTAGGGACTCCTATAACACATTAGGGTAACAAGGACATCAGATAGCACCACGTACCATCACTTAAGCACCATGGCATCGCATAGAACCAGCAATTCAGCATTCTCAAGCCTAGGAATCATAAGCAACATGAAACCATCTAATACACATATAGATAGCAAATTACAAAAGAGAAGCATGTGCAACTGACATTCCTATGTACACACATCAATCACAACTAACTTTTAGGCCTTTCATTCATGGCAACTTAGACAGGACCTATCAAAGTCGTATGAAGGGGGTTAGCTTAATCAGGTTCACTCAAAAACATGAAGATATTAAAACAATCTAAGGTTGAATCAAATAACTGGTAAGCTACCACATCAGACTAATGTAGTAGAGGCATCACAATACGTCATATTGACATCGATGAAGCTTGAAGTAGCACTCGAAATTACATTGATATCACGTAGAGCCAACAGCAGAGCACTGAAGTTTAAGAATCACGAATAGCATGAACTAGCATAACATATCGATAGGTACAACTTTAGAAGAAAATGCTAAGGCAAGACTGTAAGTTGACGGTTTTGATGGTGGGGAGACTTTCCTAAGGTCCATACTTGGAACGGATCGCCTTCTAGGTCATAGGTTCATACGAGTGAAAGGTTATGCTCGTAGAGGAATCCTAGGGCTTGTGGATCATGGGTCCACCACGTTTCCGATGCGCTACTCTGGTCAATATGGAATATAAGGGCAATGTGCGAATGCATGTTCCTATGGTCGTTGTATCGTACTTTAAATACATGCATATGCGGTTATTTAGCTATAACATGGAATCAGAGAATTCACGGAATGCAAATAATGAGTCAAAGGTCATGTCGTTCCATGAATTACAAAACTTAGATCATCTGGACAATCAAGTCACATCAAGTAAGGAATGCATCTTGGTATGTAGGTACTCGAAACATCAATGTAAAACAACTGCAAGTCTTTAGATGCAACAGTAAGGCCTAAGCAGATAATTAGAAAGGTCTTGAATGCGAAAGAAAAACCTTAACTCACTATTTAGGAAGGGTCTTAACTTTTAAAGCCTTTATGTTTTAAAAGGAGGATTATTTAACTGCTTCTACCTCTTTCCCTACCAACCATTGAGTGCGTCTGCTCAAACTATTATTGGGCCCAAGGAGCAAATCGTACTTATGGGGTAAGAATGAGCTTGGAGTTAAAACATTCTCAGTTGTTTAAGTTTAAACCACGTGCACTTGAAACTTTTGATTCAAATCCCCAAGATGTATAAGCAAAACAACTTTCGATTGAGCCAACACTTAACTTGCTCACGAGAATACAAGTTACTCAGCCTGCACCCTAGCAAACGGTTCATTTTTTCAATCAATGAGCTCACTCAAGCAGCACCTATCTAGCTGGACGCACCCACGTTCACACAAAACCCACATTTGCACACAAAAGCAGGCATAAATCACATCATCGTGAACGCGTTCCTATCTAACTACATGAATGCAAGACTCAGGTCGCGACCTGTGGTCGCCGGACCTTGCTCTTATACCATCTTGTAACACCCCCAACCTCTGGGGCTAGGAGCGTTAACCACTTTCTTAATTCCTACTTAAATTCTAGGGCGAAACAGACAGAGTTTCGCCTGATAAATGACCATTTCTCAGGCTAAAAGTCTTACAAAAATCCCTGTAATCAACGGAAGCACAAAGAACTCTAAAATAAGTTCAACAGCTACACGCTGGAGTCTACAGCTCTACGAATCACTCACCCGGAGTACACAAAAACCATAAAGTTCAATAATAAAGAGTGAAATAATGGATACAACTCAACGGATCGCACATCCGGAGTATCGGGGGTTTACATCTCAAAACATAACTAACGTCAGTGAAAAGATAACTGACTAATCAGATGGTTGGCTCATATGGCCATACAGAGCGGCTTATAAGCAATATATATTACATGAACTAGAGTACTTAATTTGCAAACATTTATAACTCTAGGATACATTATATTACATCGTTAATTCATAAGTCTAATTCTATATAGCACACATGACTCCTTTTCAAGCAGGGGGATATTCCAACTTAGCATGTGCAGATTGTCTTCTACTTGTCACAATGAAAACCTAGGAAAAAGGGTAAATAGTAATGGGATGAGCTACCACACGCTCGGTGAGTATTTTCTGACTCTTTAAAACCAAAACAGTTGTAGGCAATAATATCAATAATACTCACGTATTGCGCATTTATACATTACTATCATATTAGATAATCATAGTCCCAGGGAAAGATTACAACCCATAAACTTCATACTAGCCACTCAAACTCAGTTCTAGGCCCTTAATAACCAAACTTGCCTATTAACAAGCATTTAGGCACATAAACAAGTAAGCATCAAGGATTGAGTAAGATGCTTTCAAACACGCTTTTGAAAACCCCGTGACTCATGATATGTTTCAAGAATAGTTTATAAATCACACTAACTTCTTCAAGGCTTAAATTCTTTGTAAAATTTCCTGAAATATCTATATAGGTAAGAAAGACTTAGCAAGAAACTTTCTTTCATAGGATATGCACATTTGAAAGCTTAAATGTTCGATGCATTACAGGGATATAACCATATTTCATTTGAAATTTCATTTAAACTTTACTCGGAATCTCATTCATAAGATATGCACAGGAAGCTTTCTTTCTTTTTCTTGAAAACACTTGATTTAGGCTCATATTCTTTAAAAGAAATCTCTTTCGTATTGGTCTTCTAATGACCCTTATAAGCTTTTCGAATCTTATTCGAACTGGCCTCTTAATAACCCTTAAAATCTTTCTTTTTCCTGAAATACTTAAAACGGCGAAATGCCAACTGCTTTTCTTATTTATTAGGAAAATACTCTTGGTATAAGAGTATTATAATGTGCTGGCTAGGGAGATCTACGCTCGCCCTAGGTAAGATCATCACTCACTACTCACGTTATCGCCAGGGCGCATACGTAATATAACATTTGGCCAAAACGCGTCTCAGTAGAGTAGCTCTAACTTCAATATTGTACTCTATGGGGGCAACCGCTCACGCCTTATCTTGCGTCCAGTCCCCCCCTTAAGGTTTTATCACGTGTCACACATTGTTGAACATTATCTTTGGGAAACAGCCCATGCCTTTTTTTGCGTCCAGTTTCCAACATTACCTTTGGGGGAACAGCTCGCGCCTTATCTTGCGTCCAGTTCCCAACATTACCTTTGGGGGAACAGCTCACGCCTTATCTTGCGTCCAGTCCCCCACTCAAGCTCTGGCCAATTGTCTAGCACTGTCTTACCCTTTAAAATCATACTAAATCCTCTTATAATCGTAATAAATTTGCTAACTCATAAATCGAAACTCATTTGAAACTTAAAGTACTTAGTTAACATTTAATTCAAACTAAGTTCATAATAAAACCCTCTGTTGCCATTTTTTAGCTCGTTTGAATCCCTTTTTGAAACTCAAATGAAAAGGATGCATAAACAAACTAAAGCCTTAAAACGTTTTCAAACTTGTTACTAGTTTGCTTTTTAGCTTTCTAGACCTATCGACTATTTAGTTGAGTCACTTATTGAGTAGTTCGATGATTTAGGATCTTTTTAGGCTAAAAACATCTTAAGAAACTAACAGGCAGCTGGTGAATCTTTAGAACATTCGAATTCGTGAAAATATGCTTTTAACGTCCCTTTTAAAGATTACTAAGTTTGCAAATCATTCGCATGGCATCATTTAACAATTTTCAAGAGGGAAGCGGTTCTCACGTAACACATTCAAACACTTCATAATTCAACTAAACAGAATAAGCCACACATGGGCTCGCAATCCACACTATTGCGGTCAATCACAACCAAGGCTCCCTGCTTACACAACACCGACCACAAAGAACATCAAAGCACCTATTAGTTTCCACCTCAAGCCATCCAACTACCAACTCGGTTTCAATTTTATAAACATAGCATTTTACCACAAAGGTCATAATGAAATATGAAATAACGACATATAAACTTACCGAGCAAGCAGCATTCATCTAGCGGCAGGCTAAGGCATATATATATTTAAATACATAGAACATTAGCTTAAATGAGGCCCTCAGCGGACCAGAATGAACTAACAAAGCACGAAACTATTCTTGCACTCACAATTCACAATTAAGAAGTAAGCATGCCGAATTCATATCATTCTCAAAGCATACATTGACCAACTTAACATGCATCGACCTAAAACCCTCTTAGGTCGTTTCAAGGTCATTCTCAAGCATGAATTGACTAACTTAACATGCATCGATTTTAAGCGTTCTTGGGTCGTTTCAAGGTTTAACTAAGTTAATATGCATCGATTTAAAGCATTCTTAGGTCGTTTTAAGGACATTTTCAAGCATGAATCAACCAAATTAGCATGCATCAGTTTAAGCATTGTTTACTCACATAATACTCAATTTGCTAAACATGAGATCACAATTTCTGTCAAATTATAGGGCATACTTTCTGCCCAACTAAGGCGGTTATTCTGACCTAATTTAAGTAGCATTCCAGGCATAAAGTCAATTCAATTCTGAGCAATTTTCGGACAGCCTATATATGCATACGCTAAGCCTGAATTTATTTGAACTAAACATGCATAAATAGGCATGAAAATCAGTTCAATTCTGGGCCACATTCGGACAGCCTAAGCATGCATTTTCTAAGCCTGAATTCAATTAAACAGTACATGCATAATCACTCCCTGCAATTTCAATTAGCCTAACTAACCTTAAACTAACATGCATCACAACTTGAGGGCTAAAACGTTTTCGAAATTACTAATAATTTAGCAGGCGAGAAATCCCCGCCTCGATTCCAAGCTAGAGGTTCGTTCGAGTGCTCCTGGGCTCGGCTTGAGTGCTGGAAAAACCCGATTCCTTCACCCTTGCTCACTAATGCACAATCAGACCCAATCGACGCATAATTCACGCAAAAATGGACCCCAATTCGACCCAAACTCTCACCCACTGACTTAAACTTGTGGTGGGTGCTTGAGGCTGTGAATTACTCCGAATTTATAGAGGATTCGAAGCAACTAGAAGCTAGATTGCATGGCTAAGCTTCGGCTCGCGTTTGGGGCTTCGAATCGCAGCCCAATTCAACCGAAATCGTGCTGGGTCGTTTCTGATTTTGCCTAGATTTCACACCCAAGGTTTGTTAGTTGTTAGGAAAGGTGAAATCCGAGGAACTTGGTGCTGAGTGAGGTGAAATCGAGAGGTTTTTGGGGCTTCCATGGCTGTGGGTACGGAGGGGCAGCGCATGAGGAAGAAGGAGAAGAGAGAGAGAGGTGCACGCGAGAGGGGTCGCAAAAGGAGGAAGAAGAAAAGGGTCAGGCGTAATTACAAAAATACCCCTCCCTTCTCTCTCCTTTTTTTTTTTTGGTTCAAGTTTGCTCACTAGTTAACACCGCTAGTTTGATTTCGTACTTCATACTCTAAACCCAAAACGATAATACGATCTCTCGTCGATTACTCATTCCCAAATACATCAAGGTTCAATTTAAGAAACTACGAAACTAATTCTAAGGTTGACAATCTAATTGTATTCGAGTTCCTACGCTTACTAAAAATCATCGAAAAATTTTCAAAACTAATAATAATAATAGCAACAATAATGTTCTTTTTAATAAAATTATCGCTCACATAAGTACATCAGTAATAATTTAACTTATGTAATTAATAAAAATACGATTTTATAACATAAAAAGGCAATACAATCAGCTTAACGTAAAATAGGGAATGCGGGTGTTACAATCAATGTGTACAACAGTATCTTAGGTGGTTCTACATAATTTTTGTTACCTATTTTAACTATCAATTTTTTTAATGCAAAACTATAATCTATTTTATTATAATGCAAATGACACTCCAAATAAAGGACAGAGTGCACTTGGCTCACTCTGTGTATCGACACCCTCCACTTGCCTTCAGTTTCGACTCTTCTCACCTACACGCAATACCTTTGACTTGAGTAATGGCGAAGGTAGACGGAGCATCGGAGGAGCAATCGGCGCTAATATTCTTGGGCACTGGTTGCTCCGGCGGTGTTCCAAAAGCCCAGTGCTTAATTCGGCCTTCCAATCCTCCCTGCCCTGTTTGTTCTCAATCCTTGTCCGTTAAGCCCGAGCACAACCCTAATTACAGGTAATTATGGCCTTCTCTGTGATTCTTTCTGTCTTCTAATCATGTAATTTGGTTATTCAATTGGAATTTTCATTTAGATGGATCGGTTTTTAGTTGCAAGTATGTTCTTTAAGCTGGATGTTATGTGGTAAATTATGAGTATTTTAAGGTGCTGAAAGGAAGAAGTAGACGACTGGGAAAGTTAAAACAAAAGACTTTTACAAAACATTCAGCTGACAGTGGAATCAAATATTACATAAGAAGTTTGACAAAGTTCTTTCAGGGGGCTGAGCGGGTTAAGAAATTGAAACAATATAACAATAATAATAAGAGCTAGTAAAGAAACTATTTTGAAACAAAAAGACTTAGATGTAGGCACCTTTATCCTTACAATTAAAGAAACTATTTTTGAAAAATCCAAGAATTTGGAGAAAGATTTATCAGAACATTTTTATAAGACTAAGGCACAACAACACCACCACTGAGCATGGGCCCTGCTTTAGATAGGTATGGGGAGATCGAGATGTAGGTACCCTTACCACTACCTATAACCAAAAAGAGATTCAAGGTGACAACAAAAAGATTTTGCTAAAAATATTTTTGATTGATTAATACAGTTTGTAAGGAACGACGTGTTAGAAAGCATTGGCACTAGATAAACATATCATAGCATATGTGTGTGAGTATCCGTCTTAGTTTAAAAAGGCGTGAGGCACGCTGAAGCGCAAAGGGTTCCAAGGCGCGAGGCATGAGCCTCGAGGCGAAGGCGCATGCATCATGGATGCAAGGCGCACCTTTACACATAAATGCCTAAAATGTACTTTGCACATAGATTTTGCCCAAATGAGTTTTATGATTGCATCAATATGGAATTTGATGTCAATATAAACCGTTATAATGTTAAAAACGTTTGTAAAATAGTTTAAAATACGATAAAAAGTAAATTATATTATTTAAATACAAGTCAAAATGCTAATAAGTAACAAACATTCTTACTATAAGTTTTTAAAGGAAAGAAAAAAATAAAAACTGAGAGAAAGAAAAGAAAAAATGGCTTATTTAACTCAGAAAAATATAATAAAATAAAAAATATGGTTGATTCTTTCCTAAATAAAAGATTAAAGGAGAAGGAAAGAATTTTCCACAATATAACAAATTAAGACTACAGGAAATCTTTATTAAATAAAACTATGAATGAAAAAGGAAATAATATGCACAAATTCTAACCTAGCCCTTTCCCATCTTAGAGTTTGTTAATTGGATGAGGGATTATGCTCGCAATCACGATATAAGACTGAGATAAGTGTTAATTTTAACAAAGCTCGTGATTTTAATGGGCAAAAGTTCTCCCCTTTGTCCTATAGCTTCACTTCTCAATTAAGATCAACAAAGCCCTCGCTTCACCGCGCTTAAAGGATTCGCCTCGCCTCACCCACTATGAGGCGATACAGTGCACCTAAGCGCGCCTCAGGCACACTTTTTTAAACTAAGGTGTCCGTGTGTGTGTATGTGTATGTGCATGTGTGTGCATGTGTGTGTGGGGGTGTGAGAAAAGATAGGGAAATGCATTAGAAACTGATTAGCAAATAGTAAACAAAACAAGACAACATGTATCACCTAGTTGCCAAGCAAACAACACGAATGTTAGCTAAGCATTTAAAAACCAAAGGGAGGGGTAAAAGGCCTGCTGCTCAAGGTATGTCACCCCAATCCTAGGCCTATGAAACTTCTGAACTAAGTCACGTCTCCCGCAAGTTGTAAATATGCCTAATCCATTTTAATCACCGCATTCTGGTCATTCTTTGGCTCCTTATACCTCTTCTACATTGTAGAATGATTTTTATTGGAAGTGTCAACTTATGACTTTCATAATGATTCAAAGAAGTGTCAACTTATGCCTGGCTGAAAGCTTCCTTTGTTTGTCCTATTAGTAGTTTCAAAAAATGTCAAGATTATGTACATTGATCATCATTTGAAGAGGGAATATTAGAAGTTTGAAGTTTCTAAAAATTATAATTTAAAGCTATTTATTAGTAATTTATATTTAAAATGTTAATTTTCTAAAATTGCTGTACATTGTAAGAAATGATTGGTAGTATATATCCACTATCGCCCATTCAAGGTGCTAAAGGATGTCATCAAAGCTAATGGTTTTCTTGCAATCATTTCTATATAATGCTTTAATTTTGGACATACAGGTGTAATACATCCCTTCTTATAGATTACTGCCAAACAAATGGTGATCACAACTATATATTGATTGATGTGGGTAAGACGTTTCGAGAGCAAGTGCTTCGGTGGTTCACGTACTATAAAATCCGTCGGGTTGATTGTGTGAGCTAACCTTCTTGCGTATCACCTTGAATCAAATAATGACATGAGAGTATTTATGAAATTTGTAAAATAATTTCTGTATTGTCTATTTACTATATTCACTTATGGAGAGCAAATCAAGTCATTTCCAGCCCTAAAAGTGTTGCTTTATTTGTTATGAAAATGAACAAGCAGAATGCACTGGCCTATGTTTCCTTTGGCTATTTGGTGGGCTACTTGGAAGGAGAGAAATCGTCGTATTTTTGAGGACAAAATCTTGTCATTTCAAGATTTCAAGCTCTATTTTTTGAGGTGGTTGTATAGTTGGAGTGTGGGGCTTAGTGGTAACAAAGAGTTGAATTTTTTGGCTTTTATCGATTGCATAATGGATGAGAGCTTAAGGACATAATGTTTTTGTATTGCCCCTTTTGTACATGGGTGACATCTCTTTGGTGTCCTTTTATTATACATCTTTGATTACTTACCCAAAAAAAGAAACAAAAAAAAGCACTGGCCTATGTTTCATTAATTCTTGTTGGACATGGCTGGACTTGGTGATGCAATTGTCATCTTTTTAAATCGTGTGATTGTGAGTTTTATTATAACTAATGCTCTCAGTAGACTTCTAGTTGACCTGTATAGTCGTCGGTTCATCAGGGATAGTTCATCTTTGACACGGTGTAGGTTCACCTTACAATACATGCTTTTATTTTGAAAGCAAAAAAAAGGTTCTGTGGTGGTAGTTCTTTATTGATAAAGTATAAGTTAATTGTGTTTACTCATGATTCTTAAGTTGCACGCTCCTTGCGTGCACTGTACCAAAAAAGTACATTAAAAAAAGGTGTTTGTCAGTCAAAAGTATTTATCATTTCCCTAAGTGATAAGCACTTCTAATCGCTCCCCCCCAAAAAAAAAAAGAAAAGGAAAGTGGGTTCCTCAATTTGTTGGCTCAAGAGGCACATCAAATTCTTCACTATTCATCATGATGCTTAGGTTTGTCACTTTAAGGTCATTATCTATAATTCGTAGATTCATCATTCATAAGGCCTATTACGAGACGAATTCAAAACTTTATTTCTTTTAAAAAATTAAAATATTTCATAGTATTGGCAATGTAGCTTCATCATTCATGGGCCATAAGTTAGTCAATGGCGAAGCCATTAATCAGGTCCAAGTCTATCATCTGCATAGAACGTAATCTTCCTGGAACATTACAACTGAAAAGGAAGGGGGAGGGGTAAGACAGAGATAATTATTATCTGCATGAGTAACATAAGCTTTCGCTTGTTTAAAAGACATACATCATTTATGAAACAAGTGCATCGTTTCATAGGTTCATGGTTCATAAAAGCTATAGTCAATAGAAAAGGTCATAAGAGAAGCTCACTATATAAGATGCAATATCCGTCACTCAAAAGGGGCCACAAGTGGGTGCGTGTGTTATGGTGTTATTTTTTTTTTTTTTTTTGGTTGCTCTGTTTTTTAACAAGAAGAAAAGGCAAAAACGAAAAGAAAAATAGGCCCAAAAGCTAATTAAGAGACAATAAAAAGAAAAAAAAGCCGCTGATCATCATGATGGGGGCGCATCATTTCACATATGCTGTCCTAGAGCATATTGAGTGGTGCATGATCCATAGTTTGTGCTCGCACTTGTCAGTGATCACTAGCACTGCAATCTTTTTGGCTTGAAGGGGGGGTGGGGGGACCTTTTACCTAATGATTGTGCTGATTTCTAAGTTTGAGAGACTTAAAGTCATTCTTTACTTGTTAAGTTAATCAACGAGAGAAAATTTAATGCTTCACTAACAAAGTAATCTTGTTGGTAATGTAAATTTGCTTGATTCTTTTGTTTTCTGCCATCATTTAAGTTGTTTTGAACTGTGCGCTTGTGAATATAAATTTGCTTGATTCTCTTAGTAAGTCTGTGGGGAAAATTTGATAAAAGTATGAAGGGCTCTCAGGCAGGTTCTAATTTGTTCTCCCTGGTAGAAAAGAGAGTTCCTTTTCTTATTTATCTTCTTAATGGAAGTATGCTCGTCAAAAATTGTTTCATGTAACTTGAATATTTTGTGACTTAAAATAGCTAAGCTATTTGCTCTTAAAGTATGAAAGTAACTAGTACTCATAAGTCATAACTTGTAAATTTTTTTTTTCCCCAATAGTTTTCATGCTAGTACGGCTAGTTCTATGAAAACAACCTTCATGTAAGTAGCATATCACTATTATTCAGTTACTGAAATCAACCATTAACTGATGCCATATCTTATTCTCATCACTTGATGGTATGCAAATGATTGAGCATTGTCTCCCAAGAGAGCACAAACATGGTCTAAAAGGATAATGCGGGGATGGAAGCCAGTGAAAACCGCACACTTTGATAGAGCTTTGAACTTTATATTGAGCAAGTGCCATTCAGCAGGTAAACTTTCACATTACAATTTAAAGGCTAAGTTGGATGATTAGGGAACTACACTTGATCTAAGCATGGTGTACTGCAGAGGTATGCCTGTTGGTCCATTATAGAATTATAATTGCCTCCAATGAATATAGTGAATAATTGCAACTAAGAGGTGCTCCAGTAATATTAAGCATTCTGTTGGTTTATAATGAGGTATTGATTAGAGAGAAGCCTATTTAATGGACATGGTGAAGTGTTGGCGATCCTTGTTCTACTCATCCCTTTCCTGTCTTTGTTTCGGTATCCTATGACTTACTTCACAGCCTTCAACTATGAAAAAAGTATGTGCTGATCCCTTCTCTTATGTTGGTGACTTGTCGCTTTTGAGTTGCGCACCAATTGTGGAAATGGAAATATTTTTGTCCTCTTTTTCTGGTAATGTTGATCTGATTGTTTTATACATGCTATACTCTAGATTTTATGGCCCTGGTGTTGTTGATCTGTAGGTGTTGTTAATCTGCAGGTGCTCTTGACACATGAGCATGCTGATGCAGTCCATGGTCTGGATGATATGTGTTCAATGCAGCAGTCTGGCCTTGTAAATGATGCTAGTCAAATTCCAGTTTATGCCACTCAGGAATGCATGGACAGGTTCCTATTATATCAGGGCCATTTCAACTAGCTTTCAGGCACATTTTCTCGATAAATGTTATCATCTTAGAAACATTTCTTTAGTAAACTGAAAAAAGGGTAAAGATGGCTTAGAATACGTATTAAGCTTAGAATATGTTCTCTGGCTAACTCAAGGGAGACAATTGTCTTTGTCTGAGTTAGTAAACTATCACCAATAGTTTGCATTGAAATTCTAATTCGAATTCAGGCTTGACGATGAGTCTCTGTTTTATAATTAAGTTATTGGTAGATGATTATGTTAGGTACTTTCAGAATCAAAGTCTTTTGTTGATGTGACAGTGGTAAACTAGCTTTGAGTCGAAAACTGTTGTGTTTTTCTTTCCTTCCTATTTTGTTTAATGTCATGTCAAGCATATTGGTCATTCATGGATTTAATTTACTTTCCAATCATCAGCACATTGTCCCTGTTCCTGAATCCCTACCGGTCAAGGGTGGGACTTTCCAAGGGGTAGGCGCGCATTGCCAGTCAAATGTTCCATCTTTCGTAAGATTTGACGGCATGCCAAGAGTTCTTTTTCTTTTCTCATTTTTTTTCCCCAAACACGAGATGGGTGTTGGGTGACTGATGGTGAGCCATCAGTAAGGGGGATGCAAATTTAGCCCAATGTCCAGTGATAAATAATAAATATCCTAGTGCGCCCATTTCGGTTTTGCTGCTTTACGATTATAGCCACGTGTTGAGCATTTGCGGACATTTCTGGAGTTTGCATCTTAATGTATGGGGAAATGTTTGACCTACAACTGTGATAAATCCCACTTGTTTTTTTTTTTGGGGGGGGGGGGTTCACACTAAATCAAATTTAAAAGGAGGTAGTGAAATATGTCTTCCACAGACTGGTTAAACTTGTGCTGATTGCTAGCTCATCTGTCTGTTTTTATTTAATTCTTGCTCCCTCCCCACTCCCCCGCCCAATTAAAAAAAAAGGACAAAGCCTCAATCTGTCTGTTGCTATTGTAATTCTTGCTCCCTACCCAAAAAAAGGAAAAGTCTCGATGATGTTGTATTGTTCATTGTGCCTTGGTGTCGGGACCAATCTGGCATCCTTGCATCAAATAATTGTTTGGCTGATGATTGATATCTGGCCTTCTAAATTGACTCGAAGCTGGATGGAATCATGCTCTTGGCTTGTACATCTGATCCTCTAGTCTAAAACTGTCAGATTTTTCTTTATTTTGTTTTTTATTTGGTCATGGTCTTTTTTTCTGAACTGATTCCTTTAGCGAAGACAATTTTGAATGCATGTAGGCGTATCTGATCATTAGTGTTTTCCCTCTGAAACAGCGCGCTGTCGAGATTTCCTTACTTGCGTAAAAGCGAACATAAACAAGGCCGCGTGGATTGGAAGATCATTGAAGAAAACTTTGAGAAACCATTCGTTGCATCAGGGCTGCAAGTTTATCCTTTGCCAGTATCTCCTTATAGATCTCTTTGTGTGGTTCTAGTTCGTACTTCAATGTTTATACCCTTATAGCTTCTTCACTTGACTTTGTTGTGTGAACTTTTAATAGGTGATGCATGGTGAGGACTATGTTGCTCTAGGTTTTCTTTTCGGCAACAAATGCAGAGTAGCTTATGTGTCTGATGTTTCACAGTTCCCTTCGACCACAGAAGATGGTGAGTGATCTTTTAGCTTTTATTGCGCTTGTTTTTATCTAGGGGAACACAAATATATGCCATTTGCAATCTTCAGTGTAAGATAAAATCTGTTGGCATGTGATATATCATTGGAAACTATTTTACATTTTGAGGCAAAACTATAACATCAAAACTTATGATATGTATCATGGATGTGGAAGTGGATTTTTACCTGTCTTGTTTCTTTCGTTAATTCTCTGTTTTGGGGGGAGGGGGGGTATGAATAAGACTTTTATCTGGGCTTTGTGGCTATCTAGATGATTGATTGTCTCTACCATAGTTGCTTGGAACGCGGTACGCACCGGTGCGGGGGATGAATTTGCATACGTGATTCGCCGCCTAGTGGAGAATTTGGTATGCGAGGGCCGTCACTAGTACATCTAGTTTGCCAATTCAAAACTTTACATATTGTAGACACTCATAAAATGATTTAATTATATGAGCGTTCTTTCTTTCCCCTCCCTCTCTCCCCTCCCACATGGGACATCATTTTCAGATTAATCCCTATTTCTCTTTCCCTCTCTCCCCTTCTTGTTTTGCTCTGTAAAAAGCTTACTCATTCGTTGTAACCTCAAGATGCTTCCATGTTCTTCACAATTGGTCTATGAATCCCGAAAATATGCGACCCCGTTGTGATAGGAGATGGGTTCGTTGAATTTGCCCGATTTGGCCAATTGGTACGCTAAAATATTGCGTTCCGGTTCGGGCGAATCAGTTCGCGGTATGCGGGGGGTTTGAGAGAATTTGGTAACTATGGTCTCTATTGTATCTCATCTTAGCTCTTGGATCTCTTCATTTAGCTTTATCTATGCTGGATAGCTTGTGACTTCTATGTTTATGCCTCCACTCCCCTAGCTACAACAAAGTCCCTTTTTATTATTCACTTTCCCTTTTTGAGGTAGTCATTCTTAATTCTTGTATTTTACTCTTTACTTATTTTAAGATTCTCTATACCCTCTTTTTTTTTTTTTTGGTTTGGGGGGGGGGGGGGGGGGGGGGGGTCTTTTGGAAATGCCTCCCTACTTGTCAAGGGTAAGGCTACAATGCTACATATAACTAGACGTCCTAAACTTTGTTTCGGCGATGTGCAAACACTAGTCCAATTGGGTTTGCTTTGCAATTCGTGCTGTGGGAGGCCCCAGGGGGGGGCTAAAATTTAATATATCTGTGGATGTTTTGGAGAGAGCAGTGTGTGTGTGTGCTGAATTAAGATCAAAACACTAATAAAGACTAATAATGAAAGATAGAGTGGTGGAGTACATTTCAGAAGAGGTCTCCATCTTTATGGAATCTTAAGAGTAATTACATACATTGAACATTCTTTCAAAGCTATCTCTACGTTCACAAAATACCTTCATAGTATTTTCCTTTCAATGTCACCATAGCTACAGTCTCAATAATTCCTTAAATGTTAGTTGTTCTAACTTCTAATCCATAACAAAACATGTGATGGTAATTTGTAATGTGAGTAAACTTCTGTCGCTACTTAAAATAGAACATTAAAACACTTGCCAATGCTGGTGATTGTTGTGATGTACCCCTGCATCCTGCCCTCTCGAGTAATTGCAGTTTTTACTTAAAAAAAAAAAAAAACAATGAATGGTATCTTGTTCTCAGCAATTCATCATTGTATGATATGTTTGAAAGATCATAGTTTTCAATAGGCTCAGATCTCTGGGTTGTTTAGCAGCAATTTTCAATGTCAACGGATTACAGCTAATGAGGGTGAAAGAGTATACATAGGTATAACCGTATAAGAGTTCTTATTTATTACTATGGAAATAGAACATAGAAAGAAACATAATAATAATAAAACATCCAAAGGTATTTATCCCTAACACTGTGGGGATTATTACTATGATTAGTTCATCATTGTATGATACATCTGAAAGATCATAGTTTTCGATGGGCTCATATTTCTGGATTATTTAGCAGCAATTTTCAGTGTTAAGGGATCACCACTGCTAATGAGGGTGAAAGAGTATATACAGGTACAAGAGTCTTGCTTATTTTTACTATGAAAATAGGAGTGCTTAGGCAAAATTACCACCTAACTTTGAATTTTAGTAAGAAATGTCACTGCATTAACTTCTTACCTAAGAGTCCTTGCGCTCAACTGAATTATTAAAGTAAAAAATGTACTTGTCTAATAAATGATTACTTGCAGCATGGGTTTCTTTTTTTTTTTTTTTTAATGTTGTTTTATTGTAATTTTTGTTTTATTGAAATTTTAACTGCAAAAAAAGTGTTTATTTAAAAGAAAAAGTAATGCACCTTGCCCAGCAGCTTGCTATTTCATCTGTTCCTCTTTTCTTCTCCACAATCAGCTGTTTTACTTTTAGGATTTTATAACCTCAAAATTGAAAAACAGCTACGAATCTTACTGACAATATTTGAAATTGTCTAACAAATTCGAATTAACAATTGAAGTTCATAGAGGGGAACCCAAAAATGTCTGCTTCAATTGCTAGAGGCCCGAACCACTCGTGTACAAATTTTGCTGTTTATAAGGCTTTTTTTTTGGTTTAAAAAAATTCCTTCACCTTTTGATTGCAAATTTGTACTCAGATTTCTAGGGGGGTTGTTTTTTCCGTTTGAGAGAATGGAGAGCAAAAGAGAACAAGTGGTTGTTCTGAGAGACGGATGAGAGAGATTGAAGTGATGGGGGGTCTTGGCTTCCAATATAATCAGTTTTCTTTTATTTTTCATGCTAGACGGCTAAGCCATGGGGTTTTACTTTCAAAATGTTGTTCAAAGGTGGGTTCACCTACTAATGTAGGAACTTTAAAAAGCAATTTCTACACCCAGAGACTCACACCCAAATAAGAGGATACTCACAAATATTTCTTAAAACTTAATTCAATTTCATTCAAGTCTGCCTCTCCTCATTGGACGGGGAGGCTTATATAGGAATCATTACAACTAAAAAAGGATAGAAAATATTTAGGAGATAATGAAAAGCTAAAATAGGATAGGAAATAAAATATGACTGAAGAATATCATCGTAAAAAAGCATCCCTAAGTTCCAAAATCTCCTTTGCTTCGTAGAATATACATTGCCATAAAATTGGTTAGGAGATACTGCATCATTGTTCTACACCGAAAAGGAACTTGACTCAAACGAGTTGTCTTGGAGGTCCCACTCTAGGAGAGCCAAATTCAGATACTCATCTTCAATAATCTCAGTAGCATCTGACTGGGTCGACCTGAGTACCTGACCATTGGGCAAGGAAATGACAGAACCCATCACGAGAGGATGACACAAACTTGTCATGTAGCACCGCTTTAATGTTAGTGTTTGGCTATGGCAAAGGTGGGAGCCTGGGGACTTGAGTACTTGCAGAAATGCCAAAAGGAAGACAAAGAGGCTCAAAAGCACCTTGATGACGAGTCAAATCCTCCACAGTAAAAATATGACTATTTCCCAAATTGGCAGGGAGATCAAGTACATATGCAGTAGATCCCGATTTTCAAATGATCTGGTGAGGTGCCATGGAATGAGCATGAAGGTTTTTGAGGGAGTTTTGGTTAATCGTTCAAGTCGAATGCGAGTCATAACAAAATCACCTACCTCAAAATTCACCGCTTTATGACGCACGTCAACAGAAAGTTTATAACTGTCATTACTCAAAGCACTTTCCATTGATTCTCAGCATATAAGTAATGAATACTTTGAGCAAATGTGGATGTATGTTGTGATAGTTTGGCATTAGGTGGAAGGGGAATAAGGTCAGCAGGGGCATGAGAGGAGCAACCATGGACAAACCCAAAAGGGCTTTTACCTATGGACCTAATGATTGTAATGTTATATGCAAGCTTAACAAGAGGTAAAGTCAAATCCCAAGTACCTTGTTTCTCTTCCACAATACATCTAAGCAGATTCCAAAGCTGCAATTAACAACCTTAGTGTGCTCATCCGTTTCAATATGAAAGGCTACAGAAAATTTCAATGTAGTACCACACGGTCTCCGTGAGGTCTTTGAGAAATAGCTCATGAACTTGACATCTCTATCAGACATGATGCATGTGGGAAGACCATGCAACCTAACAACCTCTCAAGTGACTAACTTAGCAACATGCGAAGCGTCATCATTCTTACTATGGGAAATAAAATGGGCCATCTTAGAAAACCTATCGACCACAACCAGAATCGAATTAGGACCACGAGATGTCTTAGGCAAACCTATTACTAAGTTCATGTTAATGTCCTCAAGGAGCATGTGGTATAGTAAGAGGAGTGTAAAGTTTAGTATTGTGCCTCTTAGTTTTAGCTAGCTGTTAGGTGCGACATTGGGACACAATACGATAGACATCCCTTTTTGGAGAGGGCAAATAGAAGCGATCTGCAGCCAATGCAATGGTCTTATCTTTGCCCAAGTGACTGACTAAACCTGTAGCATGCATCTCCCAAACCAAGAAATCTCCGAATGATGTCCTAGGAATGCATAACTTAGAACCCTGAAATAGGTAACAATTGTGAATGACAGTCAACTTGGTGTTGGCAGTTTTTAGCCAAAAGTTCTATGTGAATAAGGGAAAAGTCAGGACAAGATGGCTAAGCATCTTTGAGCTTATTGAAGCCTAAAATGTTAGTCTGCAGTTTGTAGAAGGTAACCAATGCGACTGAGAGGATTAGGAACCTTGTTCTCAACACCAGATTTGTGCTTAACCACAAGGCAATACTCACTAATATACTCAATCCACCTAGCATGCTTAATCTGCATAGAATCACTGAGCTTTTCACTAAAGAATGCTATATGGTGTCTCTCCTAACTCAAGACTTCGCCAGTGTCATACCCAGAGGCATCACAAGATGCATCACAAGCAACCTCTAGGACCTTGCTAAAGTCAGGGTGCTTGAGGACCGGAGTGGATGACATCCTATCTTTGATTTCCCTAAAAGCACACGCTGCTTTAGAAGTCCACTAAAATGAACCTTTCTTCAGACTAATGGGAGCCATAGTAGATGCCTAATGAATATACTATAAACGGATGCAAAGCCATGGAAACTCCTAACTTCAGTAATGGTCTTGGTTTTACGCCACTTCCTGATGGCTTTCACTTTGGCAGCAGAGATACCTTGAGCAGACACAATGAATCCTAAGAAGAGAACATGGGATCGCATGTAGACACACTTCTTTAGATTAGCAAAGGCCTTTGCGCCTTTAAGAATACATAAAAGTTGCCTAAGTCGGTCCATGTGTTGCTCTCTAGATCTGCCATGCACTAAGATGTCGTCAAAATGCACTACCAAGAGCTTACCTAAGAATGTTTTATACCTAAGAATGGTTGTAAAACATGAGTCATGAGCCTATAGATGTGCTGAGAGCATTAGGCAATCCAAAGGCATTACCATCCATTCAAATAGGCTATCCTTCCATTCACCCCCTAGCCTAATGCGAACCTGATGATAGCCACGGGGAAGATCTATCTTAAAGAACCAGCTAGACTGAGTAAGATGATCAAAGCATATCCTCTAACCTCGGAATGGTGGGAACTGCCCTTTTGGGGAGAGAGTAATGGTCCCATGACGCATAGTTGAGTCCATGTGCGGTTCCCACCATTCTTACCCCTAGAAGGATGGCTCGTAGAGAATGTTTGTCGATACTATGAAATATAGATTCCCCACCCAATCCTAGAACACCTTCGTCACAGATGGGCCCCCCTCACTACTCGTTGGAGCGCTTGGCAAGATATCGGAGTCGGGTTTGGGTTGGCTCTGATACCACTTGTCACAAGGCCATTACTCTCTCTCCAAAAGGCCAGTCTGATGGGGTGGGGCGTGCAGCGCCACCGCTTATAAGCCCAGGACCCTCCCATCCTTTTTCCGATGTAGGACTCTTGTTCGTGACATATGGCGAACGAAGCCTTTAGACAACAACTCCTAAAGCAGCCTCTTTAACTTAGCTCTTTCGGTCGGGTTTAGCCTATAACGGGGAAGGCTAAGCACCCAGGACTCAGGGACTATGTCAATAGCAAGTAATGTATCTCCAAAAGGAGGTAACTCACCGGGGACCTCATCAGGATCAATATCGACAAACTCCTTAAGCAACTCATTATTCTCATCTAAGAACCCCATAGAAGGTCTGACACAAGTGGAAGGGCTAGGGGAGGAAATAGAGTATGGGGTAAGCTCCGTAGCGAAGATTGTTAGATAGAACTTCTTAGAGATTCTCAATCTGTCAAAAGTTCTATGGTGAAGAAGGAAAATAGTTCCTGTAGATGGAGTAGGCACACTAATAGGAGCGGATAATGTTGGGGAGGCTTTTGGACTTGGGGAGGACAACAACTCCTCAGGCCGACATGGATTAAGAGTGATACTCTTATTCTGATACCTGAAGGAATATGCATTATTCCTTCCATGAAGTTTGATATTCAAATTGTAAAGCCAAGGACGACCTAAGAGGATATGAGCGACATCCATAGGAAGGAAATCACATGACGTTTCATTCTTATAGCCGCCAATCTAGATGAGAACCTTATACATATGGGTAATTGTGAGATTGATCTTAGCGACCCATGCTACTTTGAAAGAGTGGGGATAAGGCTTTACTTAAAGATGATAAAGGAGACTCGGTAACGACATTCATGGTGCTACCATCATCAATGACCACTTTCCTAAGAGTTTTCCCGCACCTAACTAGGGTATAAAAGATGGTGGTACGTTTACACTCATCGATCAAGACTGGGTTGGCCAAAAGATATCTAACAACTCCAAGATGTGCATCATAAAGAAGGCTTTTTCAACAACAAAAAGAACCTCAAAGCCTCTCTCTGTCAACTTCTTCTTCAAGTTCAAGTGGTTCACTAGATTCATGCTCTAATGTAAGGGTACCAAGGGGACAATCCAAAACATAATGACTTCTCCCACAACAACCAAAACACTAGACATTGGTCGCTGGATTACGGGAAGTACCAGAGGGCGCACCAGCCCTGCAGGCAAGACTAACCTAGGTGGAACTTGAAAGCTATAGCCCTTAGAGGTTGAAGCACTCACAGAAGCCTCACTCACCTTAGGAGTAGATTGGGCAGGGGTCCTAGAGGAGGGAGTAAAACGTTGCACAGGGTAAAGCTGATCAAGTTTTTCAACCTCTAGAGCCTTATGGTAAGCCTCATAAAGAGTATAAGGAGCAAATAAGGTTACTCCCCTTTTAAGGTCAGTCTGTAAGCTTCGGATGAGCCAGGCTATGGTAATGAAAGGGTCCTCTACAAGGTTACAATGTTGAGTCAATTGTTGAAAACTATTGATGTAGTTGGACACACGAGCAGTGGCCTAAGGTCAAGCTTCTAGTCGGCAAGGCAGACTTTATGAAAAGAAGGGAGGTAAATCTATTTCAACCTATCTTTCATTACTTCCCATTGGTTAATAGGACGTTGATGCATTTGCTCAAAGTGACTCGTGATAGCTTGGCAAAACTTCTTAGCAAATGTAACTAGTAAAACTTCCTAGGAGGTCCTATTAGTTTCACTTTAGATTTAGGTCCGACTACTTCCAGCTTAGCAAATCTAACTTGCTCTATATTTGTGATGAGGAATGAATCCTTAACTCTCAAGATCATCAAACACACAAGAGAAACTCAAAAACATAGATGCTCATGTTTGGATTCAATCTCAAACAATCTAGGTGATTGTGAGATTAGAGCCCAGAAAAATGAGATCCTAAAAGGATAAACTCTTTCACCCACACTCTCTCGTAAAGGCTTAGAACCCCAAGGGAAGATTTTAATAGAAAGACTCGAAATTACCGCTCTAAACTAAAGATAAAGATTAAGCGATTTTTGAGAGAGGAAATGGCGTCTGGCTCTTCAATTCATTCATTCATAAAATCTGCCTATACATTGGGACAATGGGTCTATAAATATCCAAAATGAGGGGAATAACATAATACATTAGTGGGATAAGTAGACCAATGAGAGTCCTATAAAATATCCTAGGAAGTAAATCAAAAGTAGAAAGATAATTACAATTGTCCTGAGCTATAATTTCTAAGATTTCTTCCCCATTTTTAGGAAGTTTCTAGATGGTTGTACTCTACAAATAGGGGTGCCACCAGTTGGAGCCCTTTCCTTGGCGGGTGTAGATTCATTCCATAATAAGAAATGCCAAGGATTACATATGCAACCACCTCAAATAGAACCCATACCTAAATTGCTCCAAAACTAGATTTTATGCACATTCCTCTTGATTTTGATCATTTCTCACTTAAATTGAATTCCAGTGCCAAATTTTGGACATGAGGCTAAAATAGACATCGTAGGAATTAAGAAAACTTGGATTTGCATCAATTGGCCATCATTAGATGGGAACAAAATTAACCCAAATTCAGCAAATTTACAGGTAAAAACCCACGCTGACGTAATGGAGTTTTCACGACATTAGGGAATCCAAATGTAAGCATCTACTGAAAATATTTACATATCCCAATAATAGACTTTGTCCAATAAATCATAGATCACTAATCTTCGAGCCTATTTAGTAGGTGAAATACCTATTTGGTGTAAGCTAAGGGGGCTCCGATATGTATCAACTTGACATTTCATACCAATCAAAGTAATCCTCTATAGCAATTAGCAACTGTCCAGTCAAAAAAGTTGGTAGCATCAATCTCACTATCAAACGAAGGTACGTCTCAAGGTCTATGAGTCTAGACTCCCTACAGATCCCTGTTCCCCTGTGTCTCTAAGGGTATCAAACTTACGGTCCTTAAGGTCCCCTTAACCATGTCTCAAACCACTGCCTTGCTCCCTATACTAACTATTAGGGTGAAGTAGTTGTTCGGTTTCCGTCTTCTCAAACTCATTAGTCCAACCTGGCCTGTAGACAACCCAGATATGACTGTCACTCCCTCCCATGAGAAGCTCTGGGGAAGTTTTTGGTGGCGTTGGAGGTCGGTCAAACACGGGTAGTTTTTCAAATTCTTGGGTAAATTTGTTAATCTTAGCCTCTAGGTGGTTAAACCTATCATCTTGACGCTCAAATCTTTCAGAAAGGGCATCAATATGGGATTGGTAAGGTTGCTCAGGTGAGGACATGTTGAATGCAAACGCGAATGCAAGGTGTAAGTGCTAAGATTAGACCAAATTGCAATAATAACAACAATAAGCAATTATTACGCATACACTAGAGCAGAATATTTTGATACGGATTATTGATAAGACAGACTTTAACGAAACTGGGAATTAAGAAGCAAGGGAAAAAATTCAGGATCTAGCAAGTACTGAAAACCCCAGACAATTAGAAATTAGACTAGTTTCGCAGTAGAAAAAATCTATCTTTTAGTTTCGCAGTCGAAAAAATCTATCTTTTGTCAAAGAAAATCGAGATCCCCGTACCTCTTAGCGCACACCACGAGTATTGGTCTAAGCTCTAGACCTCTGCAGCCCCAACTTGAAGGTTGATGGGGGCAAGGCGATAGTCTTGAACTTGGTGGTTTGTGAGCTTAGAATGGTCAAACCAGAAGCCCACTTCTCGCCAACACTTCGTCATCAACAGCAAAAGCAATAGCATGGGTTAAAAATGCATAGACTGCTGACGCTGGGAGAACGAGTGAAGGTGGCTCACCGAGGACGATTTTCCAACGAGAAGAGAGGCCGGTGAGGTCAGCATGGGCAGGAGGGTTCGACACTCTTTGTTGGCGGTCGACGGCACAAACTCTTTAGTTACAAGTAAAGAATTATGCGCCGTCTAGGGTCTTCGCAAAGGCCTGAACACTCAAATGAAGGAATAATTGAAGCTTTTTCGTGCAATTGATGGAGGGTTTGAGACAAAATTGGGGGAATAAGGGAGGGATGAGGTCAATTTTGGGAGATTTGGATGGGTCGAGGGTGAATTAGAGAAAATTCGCAAACTAGGATTAGGGTTTCGCGGTTTGTTGAACAATCAATTGAAGCAAGTTTTGATGCAATTCACCTGAATTGGCATTTTTGGATGAAATTTAGTGGGCAATCGAGGGGTAAGTTCAATTTCGGTGGATTGTGATGGGTGGAGGCGGACGGCTAGAGGGGCTGGTCGATGGGTGGGGGTCGGTGGTGGTCGCCACTCCTGGATGCCGGATTCAACGGTTGGCAGGCGCGGGTCAGGGTATTTGGGTTTGGATGAAAGTTTTTTTCTTTGGGTGACAGGCTAGGGAAACTTTTGAATTAAAAGATACTTGGCCGCGGTTAGAATCGGAAAAGCTCTGATACCAGGTTTTATGTAGGATGCTCTAAGAGCAATTCCTACACCGAGAAACTCATACACAAATAAGAGGATGCTCACAATGTCTCAAAACTTGATTCAATTTCATTAATTCGACTCTGCCCTCTTCTCATTGCACGAGGAGGCTTGTATGGGAATCATTACAATTGAAACAAAGATACAAAATATTTGGGAGATAATGAAAATATAAAATAGGATAGGAAATAAAATATGACTAAAGATTATTATCCTAAAAAAGAATCCCTGAGTTTCGAAATCTCCTATGCTTCCTAGGATATACATTACCGTAAAATTGCTTAAGAGATTCTGCGTCACCAACTGTAGCTTGTTAAATTGGCATTTTTTACTTTAATAACTAAGTTGAGTGGCATGCGTAGACAAGAAGTTAATGTGGTGCCATTGTTGACCAAATTTAATAGTCGAGTGGCAATTTTGCCAAAGCACTTATGAAAACAGAAAACAAAATAAGGCATAGTAATAGTAAATCTAAAGGTATTTGTCCCCAACATATTGAGGATTATTACTAGGGGTTGCTCTTAGGCTTATTCTTATTTTTTACTTTTAACACACATTACATATGAAAGCACCCCCCTATAAAACACTACACACAATGATCTTGGTACCTTCACACGAATCAACGGATTGACTTGGTAACATATTTGGTTGCATAACTAACAAACTAGCAATAATAACCTCAGTCCATAAATCTACTCTCTCTGCTTTCCATCACAATTATATGACGTTGATTCTCTTCTTAGATTTACTTGGTTATAACATCGCAGTAACTTGGTGTTATTCTATCTTTGTTTCTGTAGATATTACAACGGAGGTTTTTTTTTAATAATTTTTGAAAAATAAATGGCGTTCCAACTAGTGGTGATCTTTCTAAAAGAGCTTTCATTGAATAAAGCAATGTTCATATTAAGCCAAAGATTAACTTGAGAACTATATATAATGTGTAACCCATGATATCTTATTTGCTCCTCTAAGGTAGGTAGTATATGTAGAACTGTGAGGCTTATATTCCTCGGGGGAGGGAAGTTATTCACGAATTACATTTGCACTCACAACAGTACACCTTTTTTCCAGTTATTTCAAAGGATGGAGGCAGGGCGCTAGACCTTCTTATTCTGGATTCCAACGCTTTTATCGTGGTAATGCATGCGATTCACTCCACCGTAAGTTATTTGTTTTTTTTTTTTTTAAATGTTAAGTTTCTCATGTGCTGAGGAGAAAACAGGTTCTCTATATCTGACTTAACCTATGTCTGACCGATTAAATGATGCTTTCTCTGTGTCCCAAGTTGGATGATTGACATGAATAGACACAATGAAAACTTACTGGGGCAGTGGCCAAATCAAAGGATATTGCAACAAGTTCACAATGGCCATATTGTGTGCGAGTTTCTTTTGGATAAATTGATATGCAGAGCAAATATCAAGTTCAAAGAATGTGTTGGCACTTCAATGGTAGTAAACAAGGTCACCAATTTCGGTGGTTTTTTTATTTAGTTGTTTGTGGTATGTACAGAGTCTTATACCCCCACAGGGAGATACTGGGTCGAATGCGCTCTTTCTATAACAGCTCCGATTGAGATCTCAATTTTTTCAACTCAATGAGAACATCTGACTTCGTCCTTTAGGAATTTGCCTGGCAGTCTAGCACTGAGGACCAGCATGTCACAAAGTATAACTTCATTTGCAAGATTTACTGGGAAGTGTAAGGATAATCCATAAAATATTAGGATTTCAGACTTTAAGTTCAACTATATGATAGAGCTCATGCTCCCTTTCAGAAGTAGAACACTTTTTCTTTGCTTCTTTGCTTTGGAGGGTTTTCGTTGGGGAAGGGTGGGATTATATGGCAGGCTCTTCTTCATCTTGCTTCCTTTTTTCCCATCAAAATGCATTTCATCAGTAGACGATTTTTGAAAACTTAATCAAACTATAGAAGAAGTTGTTTTTCTGTACAAGAAAAAAAAATTGAGAAAGGCTCTTGTTCATCATGCTTCCTTCTTTTCCGCTCTAAGTGCTTTTCGTCACTAGACGATCTTTATAAAGTTAATCAAATTGTAGAAAAAGTTGTTTTTCTGTGCAAGGAAAAAACTGAGAAATATTGAGAAACCAAATCCACTTACTAGAATAAAGAATGAAAAAAATGATATCTTATGAATTGATGTGAGGCAAAATCAAAATAAATCAATAGGAGGCATATATAATGGTGAAAACGTACATGGAATTGGTAAAAGGAAAAAAAAAAAAAAGAAAGAGGGAAAAGTGAGTAATAAACAAGGGAGAAAAGAAGTGAAATCAAAGGGGGAATTGGAAGGATACGAAAAAATTGATCATATAGAGAAAGGAAAACATGCGGGGGGATAAAAGAAGACAGCATGCAAGAAGTTGTTTTTCTGCTGATATGAAATTGAAAAACACATGGATAATAAGGATGTCTGGTGATGCTCAAGAGTGTTTGCTGGTTTACATATTAAGATGTTGCAGTGCGTTTGCTAATTCAGTGCCTTTTTGGGATTAAATCATCAATGGGAGCTGTGGTTTCCATAGCTCATGTTTTCCCTTTAATCAGCTGGATGGCTTGTATGGCATGACTCTATCATGATTCACTTATTTTAATTTCCTTGTTTCTGCCCCCCCCCCAAAAAAAGAACTTGTATAACATGTAAATAGGTTTCAGTAAGGGAGGTGACGTAGGACGCTCTGAGAGCAACTCCTACATTGAGAAACTCACACATGAATAGGAGAACACTTACAAATATTTCTCAAAATTCAATTCAATTTCATTCAAGTATAACTCCCTAATGCATAATAGGGAGTTTAAATAGAGAAGTGACCTAACATAATATGGAAATGAAAATATAACATTATCACAAAAATATTATTTCCTGGCTAAAAAGATAACTAAAAGATAATCTATTCCTAAAAGATGAATTGTAAAGATAATAAAATATCAAAAAACTTCACATTGTAAATATTAAGATATATCTATATCTTCTTATTCTTCCTTTATTCTTATTCCTCCGGTTGAAAAGAACTCATCCCCGACTTTTATATAGGGTTAAATGAAGAAAACCGAGCAAGAAACCAACTTCACTTCATCGCACATATGAGAAAACTATAATTTCTGCTGCTTTGCCCATAAAAGTACCAGTGGATATTGATGTAGCTTCTTGCTAGCTAGAAGTTCGTTAGGGATCAGTAAATCATTGTGCTTACTTTCTAATCTTAACATCTCCGCGTGTCTAACTTATGATACTTCTAGATTCCTAAATTTACCATCCCTACTAGCAGGCACAGGCTTGCATTCATATGTAGCTTTTTGACACTCCTCATCTAGTTTAGAGCTTTTACATGCATCACCTTCTATGATTTCTACCTTGTTTTGAGCAGTGTGACCTAATTCTCCTTGATTTGCATAATTTCACCTGCAAATGAGATAACTTATTGAAGTGGGATCCGAGATGCACATGTTTTCAATACCCTTTTACTAGTAACTTTTGTAGTGTAGGAAGCATTGCTATCCATAGGTTGATACGGAGAGAGTATGGAACTAATCAACCAAGATATTCCAGCAAAAGGTCATCCGCTTTAGTGAGAATACCGACGAGGATGGACTTTATACACGCAAGCATTACAAAAGAATGATAATCTATAGTGGATGCTAAAGATGGTGGAAAACGTTGAGGACAAGAGCATCACATTCATGATCTAAAAACATAAGACTTGACTCCAGCCATTCACTCGAATATGTGATGCCGAATGATTTGTTATCAGTGCTAGGTAAGGCTTGAAATGATGATAACTAAATACTTTGTTCATATACTCATCTTGCGAAGGGGGGTTCGGTGTTGTAATATGAATGAGCTCAGAGAAGCATGAAGCAAGAGGAACTTGGACATCAAGTTCTACTTGATTTGTAAGCACTTCTGAGACCAAAACTCCCTTTATAGGCACTATCCCATCTCTATGGATTTTAAAGGGCTCTAGTATATTTGAGACAAGAGCCTTCCAACTTTATCCAACAACCCAATAAATCTCTGGAAGTTGATGGGAGAGTTAGTAATGGAGTTCCAACTTTGAAATGTTGACTTGGAAATTCTTGCTTCAATAACCATGTTAGCTTGATTGTCACTACGAGAACAAATGAGCAAAGTCAACTCAAAAACCTCTTAGCAGTCCACGAGTATTGGTCCAAGCTCCGGACCTCTGTAGCACCAAAATTGATCCGAGGGTTGATGAAGACAAGAGGGCACCCAAGGGTTGATGAAGATAAGATGGCGGTCTTCAAGTTGGTTTCCGAGCTTGGAATGGTCATACAAAAACCAACTTCTCGACAACACCTCTTTGACAGCAACAATAGTTCCATAGCACACGTACAGGAATAAGGGTAAGGGGTCGAACAGTAGCAACAATAGGTACCCGGGGACCGCGACTTGGGGATAAAGCCCATGAGGATAGTTCCGATAAGAAGAGGGGCCGGTGGTTGCAGGACGGCCCGGATCTCGGCACTCTCTGTCAATTGCCAAAGGCATAGAAGCCTTCAATTGGAAGCAAAAGAACGGTTCACAATTTAGGGTTTCGTGAAAACAAGGCCCTCAATCAAAGGTTGAATTTGAAGCTTTTTCTTGCAATTGTTGGAAGGGTTTGATGCAGCATAGGAAGGGGTAGTGGAGGGCTTAAATCTATTTGGAATGGTCTTGATGGGTCAAGGGTGAATTTCGGAATCTAGGGTTTCAGAGGTAAACCCTAATTTGCAAATTTTAGGGATTACGGTTCCAATTAGCACATATAAGCAATAGCGGTGTGCCGGGGGTCGAATGGTGGGCGGTGGGTGGCTGGTGGTCAATTGACATGAGGTGGCGAAGGACAGTGGCTAGTATCTGGCACGTTCAGGATTTTGTGAAGGTTTTTTTCATTCTTTTGGCTGAATTGGAGGGAAGGATTAGACACGTGGGAACAGAGAGAAAACGACCCAATGGCAGTAGGTTTGGTTCGCTTTGATACCAAATTTAATGTAGGACATTTTGAGAGCAACTTCGATATTGAGAAATTCACACACAAATAGGAGAACACTTTCAAATAATTCTTAAAATTCACTTCAATTTCATTCAAGTCTGACTCCCTAATGCATAACAGGGAGTTTAAATAGAGAAGAGACCTAAAATAATAAGAAAAACTAAAAGATACTCTGATCACAAAAATTTCCCTAGCTAAGAAGATGACCAAAAGATAATCTATTCCTAAGAGATGAACTTCGAAAATAATAAAATATCAAGATACTTCACATACTCAATTATTAAGATATATTCATATTTTCTTATTCCTCCTTTATTCTTATCTTGAATTACGAGGCCTCATCATTGAGCTGGCAAGAGTTTTACTTCCTTAAGTAGCTTATTAGTAATATTTAAATATGTGGTCATGGAAAGCGTGGTTTATGTTTCTTTTTTTTTTTTTGGGGGGGGGGGGGGGGGGGGGGGGGGTTACTAAGTTCCCACCTAATTGCATTCGTCTGTTCAAAAGTGCTGCGGGATGAGCTAAGTCAGGTCTAATAAGCTCTCTCATACTCTCTTACAGACCACCCTTTTCCTCTCAGCTCATCTGATGTAATCATTTCCAGCCTACTTACTAGGTCACCCATTTGTCACTTGTCTTTTCCTGTTATGAACATAGATTCAAAGCTTAGTCTTAAACATCTTATCCTTATGAGTCTCCCTGCGTCCTTTTTCGAGTAATTTCATCTCTGTTTTTATCTTTCATGGCAACACCCTGCCGCTATATTCTCATCTGTAATCATTGACACAGGGGGAGGCTGTACTCATTTACTAAGCCCAGCTCAGTCTGTGCAGCATCTTTGGCAAGGTTGATGATAGAACTTTCGTTGAAGCTTAATTGGAACCTTTTTTGTGCACAATTCATAGCTTGAATCTGTTGAACATTACCTTGTTTATCCCCCCATTTCCTTGTATGATTGCCATTTGGTATCCGCAGTTGGATTACTTCTGAATATTCGAATACCAAATTTTATCCGAACATCTGATAGCAGCGGGGAGGGGGGGTTCTTATGAAGTTTCAATTGGGGTGAAGTTGGAAGGACGGGTTAGAGAGTGCTGGGGGTCCATTGTTTCTATAAGGGGATTAAGGAAGGAAAGAGGGGTAGAGATGGAGTGATGTTTTCCTTCTCGCTTTATTTTAGAACCAAAATCCTTTTTTAGATTCATGTCCACCGGAGAATTTTTGGAAACCCTGATCTTACCGGGCTTTACGTATAAAGATCATGTAACATCATTTAAAATATTATGCTCTCAACAACATGATCAACTAGGCTCACCTTAAGTAATACCTTTGAAGGGTAGACAATATCATCAGTCATTAAAATCACTTATGAATCTCTGATTCACCTTAGATGGTTGGGTGTGGAGACAATGAGAGTGATGGGTTTCAAACTCTAAGCTGTGTGTTGGGACTTCAGGAAGGTGAGTAGGATCACAGCAACCGGCAAGTCAAGCGAACTGTGCTACTTTTATGCACAACTTGTTGCTGCCATTGCTTTCCAGTGGGTTGCTGCTGGCGAACTAGTGGACATGATAACAGTAGGAGGAAGATGTGTGAGTGAAGGAGAGTGAGATTAAGGGAAATGTTATACTGGATGCATTGATGAGGATATGGATAGAAAGTATAGAGAAGAATTTCCACTTGGTCAATTTCAGCATTTGGGAGGGCAAGTGCCTTTTTTCCATTGGCTATGTTACCCAAATTGTAAGGTTGGCAGTCCTTGCAGTGTCAGACAATGCAGGTGTGATACATCCTAGCTGGACATTCCTTTCTTCCAGTTGCTGTGACTAAGGTGTGAATAGATGCCTTTATTGTCTAGGATGCCTCATCCTTATCACCTTAGGGAGACCTCATGCAAGTTATAATTTTTTCTTTCGTGAAGGCCTTTCTAGGTTTATATCTAGGGATTCTAAATGCAATTTCAATCCACATTTTTATATTACTAAAGCATGTTAATATGATAATCATGGTAAAAGATCGTGATCATCAACACTCTTGATTTTTCCAAAAGATTCACCAATCAGTGCTTTGTGCCTATGATGGAAAGATTGGCTGTATGGGAACGATCATTAGCGTAATATGCCAAAGTTTGCAAAAAATAGATGTAAATAATTACTGTCTTAGAAGTTACTAAACAGTAATAAATTGAACATTTAAAAAAAAAAAGTTTCCATTTAGAGTAGTTGTAGCCCTTCCAATGTGAAACATAACAGACAACAAAAATGCTGAAAATGCAGTTCACTTAATTCAAGAATTTTGTGCTCTTTTAGTCATAGAATGGCCTCATTTTGGGTCCCTAATCCACATGATTTCAACAAGCAGTATTTCTGATGTGCAGTTGCTTCATACATGTTTGTGATATCTATGAGTGTCTAGCTTTAGGTTTCACATTCTAATATTTATGCAGATTGTGGTATGATTTACTGGACCTCAACATGTGTATTAAAACTATGTCCTTCAATTTGTCAGAACAGATCGAGCAGCACCCACTTCCGTTTCCCGGAGGTTAGCTTCATGCTTAAAAGTTCTGTTGTATTGTCTGTTTGCCCAATATGACTATTTACACTCTCCACTTGGCTAATAATTATTGTATCCTTCACGAAGGCTCTTGATGCTGTGAAGAGGATTTGTCCGAAGCGTGCCCTTTTAACTGGAATGACGCATGATTATGACCATGAGAAGATAAATATGTATCTGTGCGAGTGGTCCGAAAGGTATTAGATCATTTTTTTTCCTTATTGTTCCAATCTTCAAATATTGTTTATGGTCTTCTTTTTTCTCAATCCTTTTTGGTGGGTGGGGGTTTTTTTTTTTTTTGGGGGGGGGGGAGAGGAGGAGGGAAGGGGGTGTAACGTGGGTGGTAACAATGTGAAACGATTCTATTTACCTGTGCATGCACACAAAGCATTGCTTTAGTCAAGTCAGGTTTACTTGCACCTCAGTTATGTTTTTGTGTATTAGGTTTTTAAATCTTATTCTTATTTCTTTTTTGTATTAATTTTTAATCCTGTGGACATTTAACTGTAACAATAAAGCATGCGGGATTTGACCAAAAAATCCCCCTTTGTCTTGGCCATTTGAGTTACCAAAAAGCTGTGAGAATATTGACTAGACTAAATAAATTGAAAGATTTCGCTTTCATGAATCGGAGGGTTTTTTTTATTATTATCGATGCATGAATCGGAGGTGAAAGGAGGACAGCTGGGGGAGCGGGTGGGGGCTGAAAAGCTAAAAGCTCAGTCACCCCTATCATCCAAGCATCCATTTTTACCCAAGCCCTTGCTCTCTACGAAGATTTCGCTAGCCTGGTCTACTCCCTCAAACACATAGTTGCCAGCTGCTGGAGAGCTGACATTCTATCTTTTCTAAAGGCGGGTGCCATCGTCTCCATACAGTGGTGGAGCCATGATTTTTGAGAAACAAAATAAAAATTCTGGAAAAACTTATCTGGTTGGTCCAGTGGTGCTTCACCCTGCTTCAGCTCCCCCAATTCCATTGGTCTCATGTTCGAATCCAAGGCTGGTGTCCATTCATGTTTTCTTCTTTAGCAAACTTAAATTCCTCTCCTTCCTAATTTCTAAAGCAATCCTAAAGGGTGTCCTCCCCCATAAAGCAAAGCGAACATATTTTCAATACAGAACCCTTCCATATTAGTTACACGATGACCATTATTTCATGCTTTCTTTAATCCCTTTGATACAAATCTTTGTTTTTTTTTAATTAGTATTTGCCGTAGTTCCAAATGTATAAGATTGCAAGCTTTCATCTACTTCTAAATTTAAGGTTCATCCACTAATAAAATTTACATCTTTCACAAAAATGTAAAAACTGAGAACATTCTTCTCTTTTAAATGTTTGCATTATGGTTAAGAATTTATATTTTTCTATATCAAATAACAGTTTAAATGGTTTATAGTTTGGTCCAATTTTAAAAATCTACAAACCAAACCAAATTTAACCTTAAAATAACATTTTTATCTGATTTGATTTACATTTTACAACCATGTTACAAATACCCTTAGATTTAGCCAAGTGATGAATACAAGACATTTGTTTACAGGTGTTTCACTCATAAGTTCCATACATTTTGACAAGAACTAGTTACTTTGTATAGGTGTCATTTGAAATTTTTTAAAAATATTTTATACAAATTTTCTAGAAAGATTTGGTGAATGGGTACTTGGACACCTGTGTGGATCCTGATTTTTAAATATTGTATACAAATTTTCTAAAGCGATTCAGTCAACGGGTAATTATTACGTGTATGTTAATTCCCACACCTCTTAGTTCGAAACCTAGCTATGCACTCTCTCCACCCGCCTAGTGCGTTTCTTCTCCTTGAAGCCTCCTTCCTGCTTTGCCCCCATGTAATCTACAGCAATGTCGTCGGACACTTCTATTGGTGGTGGATTCAAAAAAATTGTACAACAGTGTCCCTGAGTGTTTCTTAAAAAAATACTTTTTAAGTGCAAACATTTGAAGAGTTTTTATACCAAATCATAACAATTTTTTCCTGGCAAAGAGGTACCAGGGGCCCCAGTAATCTACACATAAAACCACCCTGGCTCCCCTCTGTCCACAGCCCTTGATGCCCTCTCTATGTTTATGAGGCACTGGGGTTGAAAAGTACGTTGGATTACTGATCTTCTCTTCAATTGATGATTTCAATTTGGGGGCGGGGTGTGGTGTTTTTTTTTTTTTTTTTTTTTTTTTTTTTTTTTTTGGGGTTGGTGGGGTGGTTGTTAGGCAAAACAACGATAATAAACTTGCAAAATCACATCAATCGCATATGCTAGCATAATTTGTTTTCTAATCATAACAAGGTTTTGAATGCTTTTCCTTTTTAATTCTATTAATAAGATCTTTGTTTAAAATTAAAAAAGTTCTTTTTCTGATTCGTCGAATTTTACTTAGGGTTTCCAATTAAACTAAACTTCTCCTTTCTTTCTTATGTTCACTTTTGTAGTTTTCTTTTTTTTAATTTTCTTCTTTATTTATTTAGTTTCCATAAAATTTTTAACGTCACTTTTTTTTAAAAAATTTACTCTATTTTATGTAACTTTACTATTCCTTATTTTCTTCATACCTTTATCATTTAAAAACTGTTGAACTTTTATATTTCCTTTCTAATTGAATGCAATTTATCAATTGCTTTCATTTTCCCTTTTGTTTGCCTTGATTTGTTTTAATTTTATTGGGTGGTTTTCCTTTTTCTTTTTTCTCAAATCTTTAAGTTTCGTGTTGAAAAATCTAGAGCATTTTGGAAAAATCACCCAAAAGTTTAATACCATGTCGTCAATTTCACGAGAGGGGGTTAAGAATCATCACTTAGACCAGCGAAGGGATTAGTTAATGCTAAAATGGAACTCTTAATAACATACTGAACCCTCGTAGTTACATGGTAAAAAAATAGAAAAATGTTCGACTCGTCAGACCAAATTCTGTAGTTATTCTAATTTGCCAAATGTTCCAAGTTTTAGGGAAGAACAAAGGACCCGCTGTGGGAAGTGCAGGGAACTTCTTGTCATGGAAGACCAGAACCACGTCATCCAATAAGAGTGCTAAGAGAAATCTGACATGCTAAAGTGGACACAGTTCTTACATTTGTCAGGAGTTCAGAAGCAAATGATAGCTTAAGGAGTAGGTTTATGGTACCTATGTCTAGCAGTTTTGCATAATGGCTATTTGTTTACTCTGGTAACTGTAGGCAGCTTATCAGTGATGCAAGCCAGAGGACAAAAGAACATCTGGGTAAGTGATTGCCATGTCAGATACTGCTAGCCCATCTCAGACATTTCCCTCAGCATCTCTAGAGATTTTAAGAGGCTTTGATAGAAAATCTGGCCGTAGAATGATAAAAACAATATAAGAATCCAAGTACCAGGAAGTTGTGAACTAGTGCAGATGGGAGCTTCCCCCCCCCCCCCCCCCCCCCCCCGGGAATCAGTTTCCAACTGCTAACATCTGTACTTTTAGAGGGACTTCCCTATCAATGATGCATATGAGTCTATTGCTTGAAATTTAGAGTTGGAGACACAGCAGAGATCAAAAAATAATCAGGCCACCTTTTTCTTTGCATTCAACTTTCCCAAAGACAACTGGCCATTTTTGGAAGGAAAACTACCCCCCAGTTACCCCTCCCGCCAAAAAAAAAAGGAAAAGGGAAAACACACATTTTTCACAGAATGCAGACTTCACCAATCCCAACCTGTCGGCATAGGATAAGTTTCAGGCTGCCTAACACCTCAACAGTCTACGAGCAGATTAATGTAAGCTGGTTGATCAGGAAAAGCCAGCTACCAGAAACTGGATCGCCAATCTCTTCTTCTTAAAACCCAATGTGCACATCACAGATGCCTCCATAACTGTAACTTTAGCTAAATTGGCATGGACACCTAATTGTATTCAAAAAATTACATAGCTTTTGGAAAACACAGACTGTAGATTGCTGCTGAAAGGATCAGGAAATCATCTGGTAAACATTCTTGCTTCCTGTCAGTATTTACCCTGGTATTGCTAACTTTTGTGAATTTCCTCTTGTGAAATTACTAGTTTACTGTAGCCAAAATGGAGCTATCTGATCTCATTTGAAGGCCTTTTCCTCATTCAGTGCACCCCTTTTAACTTCCATGTTCAATGTTGAGAATTTTGCTGAGGTGCCAAGAGTCATAGCCGAATGCATGAATTCTTCAAAACAGCAATACTCTCTCAAGCAAGGACAAAATCGAAGAGTGATATGCCTTGGTGATGTCACTTATTTGCTTATCTTATAAACGTATCTTCTCAATAATAGCATCTTAAGTGATGTCTTGACAATTCAATAAATTCATTATATATTGAGCAATTGATGTGCCTTTACAAAAGCTCTCTGGCTGATGTCAACCAGAGTATGAATCCTCATTTCCGTGTTTCTGTTGTAATCTTAGTTATTCCTTGTTAAAGTAGATTGTAAGACAGAATATATGAAAGCCCGTTCACTAAGGGGGATTAGGGATCAGACATAGATGTATCATTTAATTGGCATAGAAGCTTATCGAAAGAGAGAAATACCTTAGAGAGGTGCAATGCCAAATATATCAAATGAAAAAGGGATGTTTTCTTCTGTATCCGACAAAGCAAGCAACAATTAACCATCAGCACCAGGGTCGTTGGCATGCTCTCCAATGAGCATGAATATGAGATGCATTTCCACTGTTCTTTGAAGAACCAAACAAATCTTGGAGAAACCAACCTCATGCAGCAGTTCTGGCCCCTCTTTGTAATTGGGCTGCCATCAATCAGGAAATGCATCATAGGAGTTATTTGTCTGACACAGGCACAGAAGAGGGAAGGATCATAATCTTCAAGCTTAGCCTATTTGAATTTGACCCCCTACACCAGCCAGCAGACCTCTCATCATAAGTCAGATGAGTGTTAACACCAACATTAATAGAAGAAGTAATTTCGCAAAATCTTTATGAGGATATACACACACACATATATATTTCAAGTGCATTTTTACTTCTTTAACCTGGCAAGTCTAGAATATAATGTGAGATGTCTTGGACATCCACTTTTAGGAGTTTCAGCAATCTATCTTCATTTTTTGGATGCTAGTAATGCTTACTTTTTTTCCCGGGGGGGGGGGGGGGTCGTTAACTTTAAATTTGGCTACCAATGGCGCCATACTTTAAACATATTTACTATTATCATACCACCACTGAGTTGGACAGAGTTCAACTCAACAAATAGAATTCCGTATTAAACATATGCTATTGCCTGCAATTATGAAATTCTTACTTATTAATATGCACATCCATATTAAACACATAAGTGTATAACTGAAGTCCATATTAAGGGTCTGTTCTTTTTGTTGGTGAATCGGTGAAGTTTGGTGATGTACGATAAGAATAGAGCAATAAGAAGATATGAGTATATATTAATATTGGCATATGTGAAATATTTTGATATTTTATTATCTTTGTATTTTATGTTTTTGGAATATCTTATCTTTTAGCTATCTTCTTAGCTCGAAAATAATATCTTTGTGATAGTGTTATCTTTTGGTTTCCTTATTGTTTTAGGTTTCTTCTTTATTTAAACTCCCTATTATGTACTGGGGAGTCGGAACGAATTTGAATGAATTTGAATTGACTTTGACAATTGTTTATAAGAATTCTTTTATTTGTGTGTGAGCTCCTCGGTGTATGAATTGCTTTCAAAGCGACCTATACAAATTTGATATCAGAGGTCGCGACCTTTGCCGTTGCCCTTTGTGTTTTTCTTTTCCCCCCTTTTTTTCCATTTCATGTTCAAAAGAAAAAGAGAAATCGTCGAAAACCCAAAAAACCCTAACCCGCGTTTGCCAGCCGTCGAATCTGCTACTTAGAGTGGTGGCCACTACCCCCGACCACCACCCTTTGGTCACCACCTCCAACTGACCTGCGCCACACGAACCACCGCCATCCACTCACAAGAAACCTAAACACCCCTATCCGCAAACCCTAATTTGGGAAATCCCTAATTTTCGCCACCCTAGCCTCTCAAATTCACCCTCCATCCATCACAATCCACCGAAGTTGAACTTACCCCTTGATTTTCCATTGAATTTCGTGCAAAAATCCCAAATCAATTGAGGTGAATCGCATCAAAACTTGGTTCAATTGATTGTTCAACAATTCACAAAACTAGTCCGTGAACTTCCCTAATTTTGAAACCCTAAAACCCTAAATCCGCCTCAGATCCATCAAATTTAGGTAAAATTGACTTAGTCCCTCCGGTGCCCACTCCATTCTGCTTGAAAACCCTCAATCAAGTGAAAGAAATCGCTTTGCTTCAACCTTCAATTGCCAGTCTCATCATTTGGAAAACCCTAATTTGCAAATTATGATTCTGCTGGTAATTGAGAGGTTTCGTGTCTCGCCCTTCGATAGATTGCGGAAATCCTCTCGCTCCTGCTGTCTCATTGTCAGGGGCTGCCTTGTCCGTCGGAATTCTTCTTGACACTCTGTGTTTGATCGTTTGTTGTTCGGTGCCGCAATTTGCTACTTGAAGTACTGCTTTTGCTGGTAATTACTCGTGAACTGCTAAGAGGTTGTCGGGTTCACTTTGCTGATCTGTTGTCATGGTGACGCTTAAACTACGATGGTTATTGGAGCAAGAACTTCCAAGTTGACTTTCACAAGTTGGAACTGAATTGCTAACTCTCCCATCATATTCCCAAGATTTTATCTGATTGTTGGATAAAGTTGGAAACCTTTTGTCTCATGTATACCAAAACCCTTCAAAATCCATACAAGATGCGCTAGTGTTTATAAAGGAATTTTTGATCTCGAAGGTGCTTACAAGTCAAGCAGATTTGATGTCTAGATTTCTCTTGCTTCATGCCTCTCTGAGCTCACTCGTATTACAACACCGAATTCCTCTTTTGAAGATAAACCTATGAAGAAAGCTTTCTAGGTGATCGTATCTTTTCAGGACCTACCTGATTGTTCTAGCGAATCATTTCATAAAAGGTTTCGCATACTTAAGAGTATTGCTAGCATAGATTAAAAAAGTCCAAGGAGCAAAAAAGCTCAAAGGGTCCTATGCATCAAATAAGAGATAAGACATCATGATAATCATGAAAAACACTGCATATAGCCATACTTCTTTTCCGGGTCTAAAGATATAGAGGAGACCAATCCCGATAGAGTACCAAATGGATCCTCCATTCAAACCAATGGTCAACACAACAATTGAATCACTACAATTTTCACCAAGTACAAAAATTAAAACTAAAAAGTCACAAACAATTCGATGGAGAAAACAAAAAATAACACAAAGTCACAAGCCTAAAATACAAGGGACAAAGCCTCTAGTAGCATGTTTCGGTCAACTACAGTCAGAGAAAGACTAGAGACATAAAGAGATATACAAATAAGGGAGCTTAAGCAGCTTCCAACAAAACTGAAGAAGAAGCCGCACAAAAAAGAAGAGAAAAAAGGAAAAAGAACGCATCCATGGCTTTAAAAAAAAAAAAAAACAGAGGAGGAGGAATGAGGAGGAACGAAGGAGGAAGAAAGTACCTACGAGGCAAGCTAGGGTTTGGAGCAACAGTACAATTTGAAGGAGTAGCGGCAACCAGAAGCAGAGATTCTAGGGTTTCGCAAGTGTGAGGGATCTCGACTAAG